>VXBJ01003864.1:1079359-1116001 GCA_013400055.1 Nycticryphes semicollaris
CTTGAAGGAAAAAAACATGAGTGGGTGAGCAAGCAGTTGCATAGCTCTAGTTGCTGGCTGGGGTTAAACCACAACAAGCACTAATATTTTTCCTCTGGAAACAAGACAATTTATATAAAGCAAATCTTGTTAATTTATTACTTGCTTTTTTTAAAATTTTTTTTTTAGTAGTGCATATTACAAGCAGGCCTTGACAAAGATAAAGCCTAAATTAGTAACTGGGGCTGCTGGTACTGGTGACCTATATACTAAATAACTGCATCTATATCGGTATCAGTTCAATGTAGAAGTAAATATCCTAAATGTTTTGACCTAAGTTTGACATTCCTTCAAAGAAAAAGCTGTCAATTGTTGGAAAAAAAATACACAGTATTTAGTCCTAAAGAAACAGTTGTTCTTTCTTTCCCTAATAGTTCAGATTATACCTGTTTCATAAACTGAATCTCTTAGCCCCAGGATGCAGGCTCAAAGCAGAACAGGAATTTGTTTAATAGCAGAGATTTTCTTCCTTGTGACATTTCTCAAAGGAACTCAGCAAGAAAAAGTCACAGACTCCCCATTAGTACCCTTCCCTGACTTTGCTTCTAGCTGCCTGCAAGCAGTACAATTTGTGTTAGCTTAGGCTAAACACAGTAAATACAAACTTGATTTTGCTGTTGACACAGTTAACAGACCAACGTGATCTTTGAAGCTCGTTTTGATTAGAGTGAGGTTGGACCTCCAGAGATCCTTTCCAACTTCAATGATCACCTAGGAAGCACAGATTTAGAAGAAACAAGATCCCCTGTGACACCCCCAACAATGTGTTTCACTCATGGATGCACTGGACAAATATTTGTAAGACATATTCTTTAAATCCAGCACGCTCCCTGTTTTACAGTGTCATTGTGGACAAGTTGTGATATCATTACATGCTTTACTGCTGTTAAACCTATTTGGAAGAGTCATCAGGATTCCACACCTAATAGGGGAAGAGGATCTTTGATTCTCAGCCAACCCAATGCAGCTTCTTGGATGGGAACTTTCTTTGGGAAACTTATTGCATGGCAAGAGGCAGCAGCTCAAGAAAGTGCTGGTATACCCAGCGTACTTCTCGGTATCAAAACTGTGGCTCTCCACCTCCTCCTTCCACAATCTTATTCCTTAAACATTGTTCTGGTATCAAAGACTGGTAGAGAAAGATTCAGTTTCATATTAGAATGCCCACATTGGATATTAGAGGAGTTTAGATATGCTCAAAGAAGCTGTAGTTAGCAGGCATTGGCAATATTGACACTGCAATCAGTAGAGTCCAGAATTCAATGTTAGTCAGTTTTGCTCAGCAGCAACTAGGCACGTGCTTTAGGGAAGCCTTGGCCACAAGTGTTCCAGCCTCCATCGACTGTAGACTGCCATCGACAGTAGCGGAAGCCACCAAGATCCTGATTCATATACACACCAGTTCAAAGTGCTTTAATTAGGAGCAGAAACTTGCCTCTACTGATTTAATACATGAGGAAGCTTATTCTACACTTTGCAAATTAAGGGGAGGAAGGCAATATGGCAGCAGAGAGAAAGGGGTGCTCAGCCTGTCTTCCCTCCTGACCTGAGTGAGAAACCACACAAATAACAGTAGGTACAGGAGGAGGGCAGGGGACTGGAGGAGGACATGGGCAGGGAGGGAGCAAAGGCACACAAGCCTGGGCAGCACATGGGGGTGACACAAAGCCCCCTGGTGACAACACTGACACCCAGTAAGTTCAGTATCAGCCTGTGCTTACAGCCACTACAGTGTCATGGTATCATTTCCTGCCCTTTGGTAATGGAAACATACCAGGGTTTTTGTTGAGCTAATGATTTTGTCACATTTTGCTTTTGGCATCTTGTGTAGCTTTATTAATACAATATAGAGTAATATTTAATGTTCATTTAACTCATTTTACTGGCACCTTTTTCACTGAAAAATTAGATACAGATCTGCTTTATCTGAGGTGTTCCCTCCTGCTGCCTGTAAATTTAGCTAGGATGTTCCTAATCTCAGTTTGAGAATTTCACTCAGTGGAAATATCCACTCACAGTGCTACAACCATATAATTAAATTCTTACCTTACAATACCAAAATTATCTTAGATATGTAGCAATACATTAAAAAAATATGGTTTTTCTGCCTGAAATTACTGGTGCTTGGAGCTTTGAAGGCTACTTGTATTGCAAGCCTTGGCCATTTTGTTGGTAATTGTATTTCTAATACTGAGTATTCAACTACAAAGCAATTTAAAATAAAAATATGGGTATGTGCAGTCTGACTAAGATAATAGAGAAGGTGAGGATGAGAAGTCAAGGCAACCTAGTGGAGTCCTGCCTAAAAAGGGAATGAAAATTTGGAGGGGAAAACCAAAACCAAAACCATGTAATGCTTCTACATGCTGAACTTGGTTGAGTAATTTTTGACTTGACTTTAGAGTGCTTAAATCTTTTTTTTTTTTTCTGTTCTCTGTGAGAAGATGTTGATAAGAGCTCAAGAGCACCAAAGCAGTGATAGCAAACAAGGATTTTTAGTTTATAGTCAGTTTCTTCTGGACCACTTGGACAGTACAGTTTATCTAAGTTTCTTTTAGAAATCCAGGATTGACATTCAGTTTCTTCAGTATTTATAGCACAGTTCTATGCAAAGAAGGCAGCAATTACCTGCCTTTTAGCTGCTGATGTAAAATCAAGCAAATAAAGGAATGCCTTAGATATGCACTAGCCATCCTTTCCCCTTCCCATCACATACTCAGTGACGAAGTACAATATAATCTCTTATACTAGACCAAGATAGGAACCTGGTAGAAATACGGTAACAGCAGTGTGCCGACTGGGAGGCAGACTGGGTAAATTGGCCTTCCACGACATTATGCTTATATGCAAGGATAAATTAATGTTGGCACTGCTCTTGGTTGTCTGCATTCACAGTCAGGAAGTAGAATTCATTTAACTGGATGAATTTCAAATAATTCTGGAAACTTCTGCCAATGTCCAAATTGAATCTTCCCAGAATTAGAAAGACACAGACCATTCCTGCAGAGAGGAGCTGAAAGGTTTGACAGCCAATTGTTGACCTGTGCTAGAGTGAATACACTTTTCAAATTGAAAGGCAGAGCTGCTCAATTGCTCAATTACACAAGATCCCTGTGTTTCCCTTTTTCAGTACATGTGCTTAATTAAAGAAGTGTTTCCCTCATGAATTATACTAGCATGACTATCGCCCTAGAAATGTCTCTCTCTCAAAAGAATGCTAAATTTAACCGTGACAATGGTTTTCTGGTAAGAGTTTACCTACCTTGTAGCTTTTTAGTTTACATCAGTCGTAATTCTTTAGAATAATCTTAGTGATACCCTGGGGTGATAGATTTCTTGTGTGGACTGGTTTTTATGCTTTTTTCCACTATACTGTATTAAGACTTTTTTTTTTTTAATAAAATGAGTAATGAATTAGAGTATTAGAGTATTTTTAAAAATCACTCACCTGCTGATCAAATTAATCTCAAATTAATTTGTCTCATATTCTATTAATACCAGCACTAGAAATAGTGATGCAACCTTCCTTGTCTTAGTTTCTCCGATGTGAACACATTAGTCCAATATTCTTATTGACTGTCCTTGACAGTTTCTTTCTAGTTCCCCTTGTAGTGTGTCAGACTGTTTGTCCATTCACATCATTGAGTGGCAAGGGAGATAAAAGTTCAGTCTGCTCTTGTCTATAGGCAGCAAGTAATTTCCTATGATCATTCTTACATAAATAAAACAAAGCAATACAATATGAAAAATGATGCAGAAAGAACACGTTCAGCAGATGCTTACACCTGTATCATAATGAAATTAAACCAAATTTTGATGATTTTTTTTCTTTTTTTCCTTAATAGGAGCAAGTCAAATTTCTGCAGATTAGGTCAAACCATGGAAACTGTTTACAGTGCATTTATTTGCCATATGAGTACAGATAAGAAGAGATTGCTGTAATGCTTCAAGTTCATGTAACATAACACTTGTTTACAGTACAGTGTGACCGAGAATAATCAACTATTCTTTTATCCTTCTGCCTTAATCACATATTTTCAAATTATTCTGAATTTTATTTGATTTGTTTTTGTCTATCAGTTCCATAGTGGATCAGAGCTCTACTTTGCTATAATTAGACAAGGGAAGCTTAAAAGGACAGTTCTTGTCCCTAATCTTTTTTAGAACTACTCAGATACACATTACCTGAAAAGCACCAAATATTGACTTACAGATATGAAAAACAATAGTGTGCTTAACCATATTTGGCACAGCTTTACACTCTTTGAAATCAACACTACTGAACAGGGAATAAACCTGAGCAGGTCGGCACGCTGTGTGTATTTCAGAGGCAGCATCAAATTAAGATTCTCTCACTATCTACTCAGCATCAACAGCGACAGACTTTGTTATTTCCCATTTGCACGCATTTTTGTTGTGGTGGTTTATCTCCCACTGGAGTCCCATCTTGTTGCCATCTATTATCACTCTAACACCCTAATGTTGGTTCTTATTTTTTTTTTGTAGCTATTTCCTGTGAAATGAGAGCGTAGAAACCAACCAGACCAGCATGCCCTGTTTCCCCCCCTATAAACACCAGTAGTTAGAGAACAGCCTTCCTTTTCTTATCAAAGGAATATCTGTCCTATGGACTTCTCAGGTTCAGAATAATTTTAGAGCTCAGGCCATGTACACTGGAGAATTCAGGTCATTTGCTAATCTTAGTTTTAAGGACAGATGCCTGAATGTCTGTAAAGGTTTTTTTGTCTTTTCTTGCTAGGTTAACATTTGCGTTCAAGAGTTCAGACATTGAAGGGAAGTGGAAATTCAGTATCTATTATTACATACAAAAGCTCTGGTGTATACTAGTTATGTGTATTTTAAAATTGCATAGGTATGTTCAAACTTTAGGAAGTATTTCCAGGTGTTATGTGTACACAGGTTAGCATCCAAGACAAGCTCTAAACCTAAGAAAGCCTGTATTTTCCAGTAAAGTGGCACAAAGGAATAGTTTTTTTTTTTCTTTTGCAAAAAAACTCCACCCCAAAACAACAAAAGAAAAACCAAACCAAAAACCCCAAACAACCCAAAACCAACCAAAACCAAATAACCCTCTGCTCAACAAGAAGTTATAGTTAATTAAAGAAAAAATTATTGAAAAATGCATAATTTCTTATACAAATAACCATAATTAATAAAAAGCGTGGTTGAGTTCTGTGAAGTGGGCAACATTTTAGCTGTGCTCTGCTGACCCAGAACTTTACATACAATGGTTCAAAAAACATCTACCAATGTCCACATTGAGAACAATGCTCTAGCTTTGGAAAATAATTCATAATTTGCAAAATCAAAGTCAGATCAACAGCCAACATGTTCAACTCATGTTCACTTTTGTAAAGGTGAACCCCAGGAAGGGACAGCACTGGGGATCAGTGGGAAGAGGCACAGGTTGCTCCCTGTTTTCACTTGTTGAACAAAAAGAAAGATGATGGAGTTTTGATTAACCAGCAAAATAAAAGGAGGCATATCGACTAGAGGAAGCCTGAATAAAAATTTCCAGGGAACTCATTCAATTTGTAATCGCAATAATATCTGTTGTATCAGGCAAGAGCTAATATTACTATGTATGAGGTAATTTAGCAGCAACACCTAAGAAGCCATATTGACTCCATGCAAGAACTTATTTTCCAGAAGTGTATAACTTGAATATCTGTAGGTATAAAGAAAACATTCCTGGGCAACAACGGGGCCATCTGAAAACAGTTTTGGCTTTCCATTGCAGTCCCATGAGATGCTGCAGTGACAGAGAAGAGCTAGTTCTCTATCAGACAGTGAACTGATGCTTACGTAGGAATTGGAGAAAACTAGAAGGTGTTACTGCATTTCAGATATTTCCTAGTAGAAGTCTCTACAATCCTAATGCAACATTCATGATTTCTGCTTTGAGAATTTCACTAGGAAGAAAAGATTATAAACAATATTCCTTTGCTCATGAATTCTATATTTTCCCTACTATTCAATAAACACAGAGGAAGGAGGTTTGGCTTCCTTCTTCCTTCTTTTGGCAAAAGTACTTACTAAAGTTTGCTTACCTTCTTTATTTTTTTCTAAATTTCAATAAAGAAGCACAGCTCTACCTGGTGAAATAACTGATGCTAGTAATTTATTTCTGCTTTATATTTCTAAATACCTTATTCACTCAGACTGTAGCCTTCAGAATAAAAAGTTATTCAATTACTTAATTTGATAAAATTGTCTGACTAAAAATTAAGGAAAATTTAGTATCCAGACAGTGTACCTGGGCCCACCAGATATTACATGCAGCTTTCATTTTTATAAGCTATGGCAGACAGATAAAAAAAAAATACATAAACTCACTAAAGGAAAGCATGTGACATCACTTACGGTTCAAATTAAATTTATCATTTGACAACAATCTACTGGACAAGTACCCCTGCTCAAAACAGTGCCAAGGCCTTACAAGAATATCCCTTAGTCACTCAACAAAGACAAAAAGCTGTTAGATACTGGTATCTTGTGTGTTTATTTAGAAACACCTCAAAAAACAGGGCCCACAGAGAATTTATGGCTGCCCAAAATTGTAAGCCATAGTCCAGACTTAGTTACTTCTGTGGAGCCAGCTGGAAATGGACAGAAGACAGGGCAGTGTAACTGGGAACCTGGTCGTCTTGGCAGACGATACTAACTTGTTTCAAAGGCCAAGGACTTCTGCTTATTTATTTCTTGTTCTCATTCACAATCAATCTGAGCACTGGTTTATCAGGCAGCACTACCCACCCGTGGTTTGACAGCTGAATGGCTGAGGAGGAGGAAAAGCTGGAGAAAGGCCAAGGGGCCATGCAGTGGCAGAGCATCTCTGGCTCTACACAGATAGATTAATGACTTACAGAGACGGGTATGGACAATCCCTATAGAAGGTGCCACCTCAGGTTGAATGTGAGGACAAGGAAACCTCAGCCAGCATTTTACAGCTATTACCTACCAAATTCTTATACAGGAAAAAAGACTCTCACTACAGGTCTGACCATTATAAAGAGTTGCAACATAATATTATGTTAATATCTGTCCAGTACCAAATAGAATAGTTGAGGTTATGGCATTTTTCCTTTACTTCTGCTAAGGTGATTAATACCACCAGCTTCATAGCATTGCTGGAGGTTGGACATATAGGACATGATGTAGAGAGTAGAATAGCATGGGCAACCTTATGTTCTCACCCAGTCACTCATCAGTTGCTCAGGGAAGTTGTGCCCCATCACTGGACATGTTCAAGACCAGGCTGGATGGCGCTTTGAGCAACCTGGTCTAGAGCAACCATGGCATGGAGTTGGAACTAGATCATCGTTAAGGTCCATTCCAACCCAAACCACTCTATGATTCTATGATTTGTCTCCCCGAGCATCTGAAATCACATGAAATAAGCGTTTTCAATCATACACGGTCAACAGTTGATATGTCAAATATCACCCGTGCCGAACACATACATGGCCAAGCTTTTGTACCCAAAAAAATAAATCTGGAAATAGCCTCTTAAAAAAAAAAAAAAAAAGAATCTATAAAACTGCCCATAGCATTAAGTTGGGTTAGAATTAGGTTAGTGTTCAAATTATTAACAAGTTTGGATGAGGATATTCCTTTTCCCCCAAATTACCATAGTTTATAGAAACTCTTTTAATGGCATGTACATGCATGTATATTACAGAGAAAATAATTACTATGTGCTGAAAACCCATATAATCTATTCCCAGTGATCCTGTTTCTTGTGATGAGAATAGAAGATAGATTGGATTTTTATACAAAAAATTCCTCACTATGTTCCTTCTGGGTGGTGAAAAGGAAAAAAAAATCCTAGAGATAAGAAAACAATATTACCAACTATAATTGAATATAAAATACGCAGTAAATAAGAGCAGTTCTATTTTAACTGCCTATTTATGTAAGCATAGAAACAAGCATGACATTTCCCTGACAATGTTAAAGATGGAACAATATTAAGCTTTGTACAAGAGTTCAAGTTCTTTTAAGTCCCTCTTGACTTTCTTCCAGGGGTTTTTAAACTGACTGCATTCATCAATTACAGGTGCACCAATATAAAGCAGAAACTGAAGATAATAAAAAAATATGTTTTTATTCTGTTTTTATCTGTGTGGATATTCAAAGAAAGCAATGGAAGAGAAATATTTAAGAATCTCTGGATAAAATTCAGATTCTGCTGCTTCAGTTTATAATCGCTGGAGTTTTGCTGAATTGAAGTACATTAGGACTTCAGGACATTAAAGGACATATGGTCTTCTTTCCCAAGTGACATTTTCCCCCTTATCCTTTAAGTAAGGTGTTTATAAATAAAATTTCATTTAAATACATTTTATTTTCACAAATTATGATGACATTAAAGCCAAAGCAAGTGAATATTATTTTTTATTGGATTTCATCCCAAATTATTAAAATTAATCTTTAGGGTTAAGATCAAAACCTTCTCCTGCCAAAGACTTTTCCACAATGCTTTTTGTATAAAATATTAATTTTCATATTGGTTCTTTCTGCAGAGAAGGTCTGTGTCAGCAAGATTTTACATTTTCAAAGAACTTGAGAGCCTGGAGGCAACTGATGAAAAAAAAGATACTCAGAGGTACTGACCTCATTTCTGCTGTACTTACAAGATAGTACCTATGAAACTAAGAAGTAATGCACATTTAAAATAAGAAGAGGTATAGATTGCTCTTGTAAACAGCCAGTAAATGACTGCTCCAGTTGCTTTTAAAACCATCAGGGTTTGTTGTTTGGTTTTTTTTTCTTTTTTTTTTTTTTTTTGCCTCCACAGTATCGCCACCTTTTTATGATTATCTGACAAGTGCCCAAAATATAGCTGCAAGGGACTCAATGGCAAAATTTCTTTAAATTAGATACAAAGGACTTGAGCATCCATTTTAATCCATGTAGAAAAACAGGTCTAATGAAGATGTGATTACTATTATATTCTTAATGAAAAATTATTTCCAAATTTAGCAGGAAAGTTCAAGATATATGGACTTATTATTCAATGCAGGAAACTAATGAAGATTCACCTGTTTCAAGCACAGTCTTTTAGACCCTGGAGGAAAAGCAGGAAAACCAGTATCTAAGAACAGCTGAAGCTATTTCTGTGTCACCTTTAATTTTAAAGCAGCTGATAAAACAGTGAATTAATTGGACCTGCTGAACCAATCCCAATACCTTTTTTTTTCCCCTTAAACTTTTAATGACTTCAGTTTGCAAAAGAACAGTGCAAACAAAAAGATAGAGACCTCTTTTCCTGAATATTTTTTTCATTAATCCAGAGGGACCAGAAGTATTATGGTAGGCTTCTAAAGGGCTAATGTACCTGAAAAGAGGAATTGTCATATATTACTGTGTTTGGTTCACTGCACGGAGCTAAGCTGTCTAATTTGGAAAAGCCTAGTAAAGCAAGACTCGCACACAAAAGTCTACTTCCCTGAGGACAGCCAACATTCTCTGGATGCTTTACAATTTTCTGGTGTTATTTTGTATAATTTCCACCCTTTAGTTTTAGTTTCTCTAGGCTCTGTACAGAAATCTGTTAACAACGCCTCTTTAATATTATTTGTCAGGAATAAATTACTGCTCAACTGCACTAGGATTAACCCCTCAAGATTTTTTTTTTTTTTCCTGAAGATATTACAAATCAAGGAGATCTACAGAAAAAGGACTGGACACAGCTTTGCTTAGGAACTTTGGAGCCATTAGGCTCCCACACACCAGTGCAGCCAAGCTCAAGGGTCTGTACCCCGGAGACCAGGCAGTGAGCCAAAACACATTTTCTCTCTTCCATTTCACTTTAACTGCCATCAGAGATCCTCAGCTGGGGCTGAGAAAAATGAGGCTAGCTGGGAAGATGCGGTGCAAGTGTTACCTTTCTTTTTCCTTCATTCTCAACATCTCAGCGCCCAACCTCCTGACAGCTCCACACTGAGCGTGTGAAGTGCCACGTCTTACATCCTGCCTGTCACAGCGCTCTGTATCACACTCCTTACGACAGCAGCAAGTATGGAAGTCCTTCACAGGAGCTGCTTGGATGGCTTCATGTCTGTGCCTCTCCCATAGTCCTGTGACTCTCTCCTCCCTGCCTTAAAACTGGAACATGCTTCCAAACGCCAATTAGATAGTGCAGTGTCATTTACCTCCAGGAAACACATCACCAGCACTGGTAACAGCTCTCTATGCCAATACTTGCAAATTTGATGCCCTAATGGCAAAGTGTGAGGAACTCTTCTAACTGGATAAGGGAAAACTCACACGCTGGTCTAGGAGCAATTCCAAAGAATCACTTGTGTCTCTCAGGAATCTTTCAAGAATACTATTTATAGAACTTAAAAATGTCTGCTTTATTGGATATTTTTCATCAGTAACTATGAGAGCAACGGCAATTTAATTTTCTAGCACTTTATACAGGATTGAGCTGAAGGCAAACAAAAAAAGTTATCCAGTCTAACCTCTGGTCATTAAGATGGTTTGAAACACCGCCTGCCATGGAGACTCCACAACCTGCTCAGGTCACACGCTAAAAATTTTCCATAATTTCTTCATAAGTGCTGTATTGTAATTCTCTGCTCATTTTTTGTTACATCTCATTGACTCTTTCTAAATGATTCTATTTTTTCTTTAAATACAGCACCCAAAACTGAATCCAGAATTACAACTGATGCTTTGTCAGTGCTGAGCATATGTATGAAAAATCACCCAACCAAAAAATGAGCAAGTATTGAAAAAATATTTGAACATTTGCAATTAAATTCACATGCGACCTGAGAAATTGCCATTTACGGACACCCAACACAGTTAATTGATTCTGAGGGTAAAAGAAGCAGTTACGCCACAGATAGATTTAATATATAATTAAAGTCTTTGATAATCATGGAGTAATATCAAATTCTGCTTTATGGTCATATTTTGACTCATTTGTTTCTCCTTTGTGGAACATATAGTTTAAAGGACTAGGCATTACTGACTGCATACTAAACTCATATGTGCCAAGTAAATCTGAAAGGATTCTGCTGAAACCGAGTTATCCCAGATATAAGTTGGTATGAGTGAAATTAAGATCTGGTATCTTACTGTGTGCTTTTACAAAGACAAATATATTTAAACACCTAACCAAAACTTCACTGAGAGTTTATAATATTTATAATTGTATGGAAACACTAAAATGATTGTTTCTTTTAAGCGGTTTACCTGCAGTAAAGAAACCCTTCCATAACTTCAAGAAAATCTCCCAGAAATGTACAAAATGCAAAAATCTACCTAATTTAAAACAACTCTTCATTTAAGAGATTAAAAAATAATTTGCAAATTTCATACATTGTCCAGATTTGCCATGGCAAATTAGTATTCTGAGTGTTCAGGAAAGGCATTTGTTTGGTATTCAGATGAAACTTAAAGGTAAAATTATATTTGAGATCAGATATTGTGATGCATTTCTCTTATTCATGGTAGAAAAGATATTTGACAAGTGTGGAAATCAGAAAATTAAGTCCTATGAAAAAATATTGCTCTTATCAGTTACATTTTTTCTCTACCTCTTTCATTAATTTATCAGTCATAGAAACTGAAGAAATATCACACAGCACTATCAATGGGACACAAGCAAGCCTCAGAGCACATAATTTCAGAGCTCTGCAGTTGTTGACCCAAATGTCTCACAAAAGTTACCTATTTTGAAATTAAAAGAGGTTCCAGTCTCACTCAGGATTCTTAGCTTACCCTCCAAGTAATAAAAGAAAATCTTTTAGTCCGACCTATAGGCAGTCATGGATCAGCCTCCTACCCCCTTCAATGAATTGTATCTTCCTTTTCCCACTTTTACAAGGCAACAGGTCAGAAGACAAACAGTTAAAACTGCTGGTGCTGAAGCACTAAACCACTTCTGTGTCAGTGCTGTACAATGTGCTTTTTTAGGGCTTTTGAGCCTCCACGTTACTTCTGCCTAACTCTGAACAGAGGTGGCTATAAAATATTGATGTGATGTGCCATCAGCCTTTTTTTGTTTGTTAGATTCCATCCAGAACATATCATAGCTGTGACCCTTTAGCATGCATCAGTGTGCTTTCTGCGCATAGCCAGAATGTTGTGAACATTCTCAAATTCCATAATTTTACATAGTCAGAAAAGGAGAGAGAAAAAAGCAGTTGAAAACTAATAATTAGAAACAGAATGCCATCATCTATTATTTATTGCACCTACAACCACAGTGTAAGAATATTTGGTAGCCATGTGTTGACTGTTTTCTTCTCTGAAGTCGTTCAAAATATTGTACATTAAAACATCAGGTGAGAAAATAATGAATTTCAGCTCTTAGTGTCCACTTTTGGAAGCTGGATGAGTGGGAACTCCTTCACATCAGTGATTAACAGAAGAAAATCGATCTTTTTGCGAATTGTTTAGCAAGGTCAAAAAAAAAAAAAGAAGGCCCTTGACCTACAAGTATTACTGGAATTCTACACAACTAGAAATACCCACATAATGTGGATAGACCAAGGCAAGGGATGCAAAGCTGTTTGGAAGGCACAAGATTAAAGCCTTAAAAATGGCAAAGCTCTACCAGGAAATACCCTTCCAGCAAACTGCCTTAACAAGAGCTGTGCCAAGCAGCCTTCATCGATCTGCCTGCACCTAAAATGGTGCTTCTGACAATTCCAATGCAACGTGACATACCGTGGCCTCAGGCTCACTGAAGGCCCCGTGATCCATCTGCACTGGTCTGGGAAAAAATAAATGGCTTCAGGACTCCTCACCATGCTCAAAATACTTTGCAGTTTGATGGCACACTCTAAAAGCAAGAGAAATAGCTGGGGACGGCGAGGAGGAGGATGATGTGTGAAGATCAACAGTCCTGTAGATGGAAACTCATCACAGTGAACTAGGAGCTCAATGCCTTGCTACGTCCACAGGTCTGTGATGTCCATCTGAAACATGCAGCCACCACTTCAGGACCTTTAAAATAAATAAATAAACAGAAATGCATTTTGCCGGAGTTGCACAACAAGCTCCCTTCATCTCCTCAGCAGGCACTCCCTAGGTTGTAAGCTGCTCCGACAGCAGAGAATAGGTTAGTTGAACAGCATGTGGCAAATGTGCATGATCTCAGCAGGGGAAAGGTTTCTGTGGATGCTACTACACGCGATGGAGTGTGCAATGAAATATCTGCAGAAAGTGATGTGCTGTTGCCTGGGTAAGACAAATGTTTGGGTTTTTTTTTTAAATATCCTGCATAAAACTAATTCAAGCTACACACCTACCACTCATGAAAGTATTAGAAGTCACAGTTATGCAACAGGCCATCTTTAATTAATAACTTCTGTGAAGAGGTGGTACCGGTTTGGGGTCTGCACTGCTCTTTTTTCACATGATGAATGCATTTGTCTTTAAGGGCAGGTTGCCAAGCATAAGAATAGTAAAGAAATTCTTTGTTGAGAATGTATAAGTCCATGGTACATCTTATTTAGAATTGAGTGTTTCCAGACAGAATAATCGTTCTTTCTGTGGTGCTTCAATCTATAATATCTTAGTTTATTATTTCAAATAGCCAAAACACACCCTGATCACTACTCAGTTTTTCTGACTTCCAACAAAATGCTTATTCATTTATTCTGTTCCAAGATCTGAAATCACGTGCACAAGCCTTCACATTAGTCTTGTTCTTCCGCATGTTTAGCTATTTTTAACACTTAAATAGGCTTCCATAAATGCATAAACATACTACCACTGTGTTTATTTTTCACCTCTACTCTGTGCTAGCAGAGCCCGCAAACTAATCCTTTTGTGAATCATCTTATGTCATATGCAAAGGAAGACTATTAAAAGCTCTTTCCCCTTTTATGCCATCCATTTAATTACAGCAGCGTCTCCTTGTCCACCGATACACTGAGTGTAGGTCTGTCCAACCTTGACTTTTTCCTGGTTCACTAATATCAGTGTCTCTAGTTTAGTGACAACAAGTCCTTGTTTTTAAAAATGTCCTCTGTTGATTTCCAGATGGTGACGGGAACCTAATTCACCATGGGGTAGAATTAAACCTAATGGGAGACTTGGGGTTAGAGTTTGCTCTATTTCCTCTTCTGGTAAGCTTGCTGCAACCCTTTCTTTCTGCTTCACACAAGTCCTAGATTTGCCAACCTCAGATCTTTGCAAGTATGTGATGCACATCTTCAGAGACTCCTCCGTTCTCAACACACAGGAGGCTATTTTAAGGAAAAACAGAACTTTCTCCCTGCATAGTACTACAATTTGAGGTCTATCTTTATCTTGCTTGAGCCTTTCTTTTACAGGTGAAGGCAAAATTTTAAACCAGGCTGTTTTCTAATCCTATCGATTCCTGAGCTCACACATACAGACACTTGACCAAAGTATTCGCAAAGCGCTGCAGGGATGGTTGCATGTGGGGTTGGTGTTATAATCATACACACACAAGAACTTCAACAGACTTAAGTTGTTCAAAAAACCAAAGTGCAGAAGTGTAGAATTATAATATTGGATAAGCACTGGAATTTTGTTTTTTGTGTAGAATGCTGAGAATCTCTAAGACTTCCACCTAGAAAAATGCCTGCATCAAATGCCAGAGGTTGTATTACATGACAGTGCCTTCCCTAAAAGAAAAATATTTATTAAAATTATCTACTTGGTGCATTTTATCAGTACATGTTGTAGCTCTGATTTTAACATTCCCAGATGAGTTGATCTGTCCACATCAAAAATCCTTCGCATTTATTGTGGTTTCCTTCAAAAGTTTATTCAAGGTGCACTCTCCACAAAGGTTGCTAGAACCAGAAGTTTTCTACCTTTTCCTGATACTTAACAAGCTGCTCTATCGATTGCGCTGTCTCCCAAGGTACTCTCTCTCATTTTTACCACACTGTGAAAGGCAAACGTAGGGCAACAGAGACTGATTATTTCCCTCCGAGTTTCCCAGTTCACTAAAAACGGACCTTTAGAATGCCCCAGTGAATTCTTCTGATAATTTTCAGGAGAAGTTTCGCTGGTTTTCTCCTCTGTGTTAGAGGGGATTGGCAGTTTAGCTAAAAAGCTTCCATAAAATGAAGTTTGCCTGCTGCCACAGAAAAGCCTTTAATTTCCTCTGTATTTGCCCTTACAGCTTGGCATATCTCAAGCAAAGAGGAAATATTATCCTGTGGACTAATAATTTTAGTTAAGTCTTACAACTCTATTATTTATACAATATTAGAGACAGATATAAGGTTTTAAAGATAAATTAAAAGATAATCTGTTCTCTTTGGAAGCATACATTCAAATTGAACATCATTTTTTATAAATATGGTAATACCAGTATGAAGGCTGGGTATGAAGATGGGAGGCTAACATAAGAAATGGACTAAAGGCAAAAAGTAACTTAATTATGATGGTTATTCACAAGCATGACTGTAGCCTGACCTGCTTATCTCAAAAGGATATCATGCTGGCAAGTGCATCTCCCTCGACAAAAGGTTCATCTATCATGCTGTGACAGATCTGAGCCACTCTGAATTGAGTTATGAATACTACATAACAGCAAGTACTTTGGAATGTTTACAGGGTGAATGCATTGAGATACCTCAGCTAAGATGCCTGTGAAGCAGGTGGGATGCAAAAAACAACAAAAAAAGAAGTCATGCAAGATCTATTAAAGGACAAAGTCAGAACCATTGGCTGAGAGAAGTACTCGGTTCCTCATTATACATGCCCAGAACAAGTGTAAACCAGAAACCAGAACAATCACACCACTACAAAAAATGCCTGAAAGAATTCTGGTTCCTATCTCAAGAGAAATTTGAAAGATAAACTGAGCACAAGTGTGGAGAGGAAAGAAAAGTATGTCCAAAGAGACAATAAAATAATCTCTAGCCTGTGAAAACACTTTTTTTATTTATTTGTGATAATACAGTATAAATTTTTTCCTTCTAATGCAAAGCAAATAAAATACAGCATAGTTATTTGCAGTATGAAATAAAAAAAAAACCCACAAAAGAATGAGGTGGAATAATTTGTCTTCAACATCTATTCTGTGCAAGTGAATTTAAACATCTCCCTTATGGGGGTATGCCTAAGAGAAGAACAACTTTGAGCATACGATGGCACAGCTCTGCTCTTGAAACTTTCCCTCAGACCGCAGGAGTCAATTACACTACCATCCAAATCATTTGGTAACTTGGAGCCAGGCAAACACTAGATAAGTTTTATACACAAAATGCAAAGTACTACCTTTAAGGTAGTTAAGGAGAGCCGAGTAGTGAATCTGAAAAGGATACAGATCAGGATTTATAATCCTGAACAGTGAATAGTTTTAGCTGTAAATATCAGAGAAATGCCAAATACAGCCAAAACACTGTTGTGCCGTTGCACCAAAAAATCCAGGTACACATATATTCCCCAAGGTCAGACCTAAAGCCATCCTAGATCTTCTTTTCTACCCAATCATCCTCAGTAAAACCCTGAAATTTTATGTCACCTTTTTAGTTGTTGAAAAAACATCAACTGGAACTGACCAAAATTAAAAGTACAATAGAGGAATATTTAGAGAAGACAAGAATAAATACAGAAGGGGAAAGGTGGGAAAAACAGAAGAGGCTCAATGAACTTGGAATTGTTTGGGGAAAGAGGAGAAGGTGGAACAAGGACTAACCAAAATGAGACAACATATGCATTGAAAATAAAAATTGATTAAAATAATGCTTTTTACTAGCAGTCAAGGTTTAAACAGAATTTGTGAAACTAAAGTTCAGACTAAAAATAAGGTAAATGGAGTAGAAACATTCATTAAGTACCAGTAAAATTTGCTAGGCACTGTGATGGCAATGGAGATTTGATATCAGGGTGGCTTTTTGCCCCAGGAGATATGGTTTACTGGACCAGGAATCAGCTTTGGCAAAACCTAGTCTGGCAGCTTTCCATGGACAATGGCTAGTTCTTCTGCCTCTGTAAGTGACAAATGTCATCTTTATCTTTTTCAGCTGAAAAATCTAAAGGTCAGTCACATTGTCTCTACATAGCATTTGGTAATAAACATTTGGCACTAAACACCAGAAAGCATTAAAGCCCATAATACTTCCTAAAAGGCTCTGAAATATCAAGACATTGCATGAAGAATGACAATTGCCAAAAAAAAAAAAGACACATACACCTATTTATGCTCTCCTTGTTAATATCCTTATTAAGCATTTCGCTGCTTTTGACAACGTAATTTCAGATTTAGGAAAGTAATGCTGTGCAATAAAAACTGTGAGTACTGAAGAAAAATTTGAGAGAGAGAAGTTAAGTAGCATATAGTCCTTATGTAGCATTTTGGAATTGCATCTGAAATATCCTTGGGAAAAGTAATCACAGAAATATCTGACTAATCTCTGCTGGTTGTGATTATCTTCTTTAGGAATGCTCAAATATCACAATAGCAGGGACATCATAAGATCTGAAGAAAAATCCTTCAAATTTATTGGGAATGAGAAACAGGAGACCAGGATGTACAGGATGACCAAAAAGGTTTATGTCAGTGTCTGCAGAACACAGAAAGGAAAGGGATGTAATGGAAAAAGGTACACTGAAAAAAAGGTGGATTAAGACTTTTAAGGATAAAAGGTTCTAAAAAGGATTTGGAGAAAATAAGTAGTGTTAATAAAGAAATCAGAAAGGTTTTGAGGAAGACAATCATAGGAAAACAGAACATTTTAAACAGATTTGAGAACATATAAATTAAGAGAAGATATTTTTTGTTTGTTTGTTTTTTGCCTTTGAAACAGAAGATTTACCAGGAATCTAAATACAGGAATTAAAAAAATCAGACTTTTTTACTATAACGTACAAGCTTTCAATGTCTTTATGGGTAGGTCAAAGAGCAGTAATGCTAAATAATGGTAGGAACAGAAAAAGATTTATGTGAACACTCACAATGAGAAGTTCTATCTCCCTAAATTCGAGTTACCAACTATACATGAACAAAGAGATGAATAGGTAAATGTTTTAACTCTATAAAGAAGGAAAAGGCCTGAGTCAAAACTAGTCTGAGGAGTCACTAGGACAGAGGTAATAATCAAAGCTTTTGCAGAAGATAATGTAAATAGGGGAAAAAACACTGGCCTATGAAAAAAAAAAAATAATAGAGGGAGTTTCCATACTGCTCATCGACAAGCAATGCCCATGATAGATTTATATCATCAAAATGTGCATATTGATGCAGACCTTAAAACTGACACATTTGAATGCAGAGCTAATTCTTATTAGCACAGTGTATTTACACAGTGCTGACTGTGGAATAAATTCATATTCACATCCATAAACAGCGAGATCAAATATTTAGAGTCTGTACTACTGTACTATCCACTGCATTGTGTGTCTCCACGGTTTTAGTAGCATCGTCACAATGCCTTTCTGCCAGTACAAATGACATTGTATAAGGCAGACAAACCATGCCCATGATTGGCATTGCATCTGGCATATTTTATCAGTATTTGAGCCTGACATTAACAAATGACTATTCTATTAAACAGATGACCCTGTTCAGAGTTTTTGGTTCAGGCCTACATGTTAAACCATGTCAGAAGTGAAGGGTAGGCGTTTCTACAAGGAGACACTTTGCATAATGTATGGAACACAGAAATGAGCATATTTTTTTTCTCTCCATAATATTAAAAGCCTAGTACAATAGTATTTCTACCACATTTCTGCCACTAGAGGATGTTAAGGCTATTACAAGGTAGAGGTTTGTGAGTATACAGTTGCTAAATATGGGAATTGAAGACACCCAGTCATGTCAGGTATCCAACACCGTTCTCCCTAAACCCCCCTAAACTTGTCTTCCACTCAGAATCTAAGCAAATCTCACACAGAATGTTTTTCTCAATGATGCTTCCATGGTCGTCCTCCTAGTCTTTTTTTTTTTTTTATTGACAAGTGCCAATTTTTAAAAAAAGATGGTTTTTTTGCAGCATTTTAAAAGTTTTTCACACCACCACAAACCAGGACTACTGAAGTACAAAGTACTGCACATACTAAGATTATACCAGTAATCTCAACAAATGCAAAAGGTCTCTTTTTTTTTCCCCCTATAAAAGGGATCTTGCTGTGACTATCAATCTTATTTGTGTACAAGGGAGACTTCCCTAACCAGTCACCATGGTTTGACATGCTATCGTGTTCTGTAGATGCTCACCCAATCTTGATGCCTTAGTAATACATGTGTTCGACAGAGGACTCCCTGCCCTTCATGGTGAACAAGATATACAGACCTGTGACTTAACAAGACTTCAACTTCATTAATTTACATCATCTGAGAGTTCCCACAGTGCACGCCACAATCCTATAACTAATCACAATCTCTGTTTGGAAGACCTTTATCACTCTTGAGTAACTTACTTCTAAAAACCCACTTCTCCTTAGTAGCTGACAGTCAAACCTCTGGCCCATATTTTTAATTTATTTTAAAGGAGTGCCATAATCTGTCTCCAGGATTCAGGAAACCAAACTCTGCATGGCATGAGATCCATCCTGGACATCTATTAGAAGCAGCTGCGAACAATTACCTTACTCTTATCTAACAAGAGTTCCAAAATCCATTTTCCCCAAAGTACTCATTTAATTATTTCTTAATTCAGACTGTTTTGATCTCGTCGGCTCAAAACAATCTGATCTTTTTTCTTCCAAAACTTCTACTGCAGTGTTTTAGAGAAAAAAAAAAAAATGTCCTGGGTCTATTTTCTTTTTCTTTCTTCCACTTAAGGCAGTAAAACTAAATAAACCCATACAGTTTACACCTGGTGAATATCAACAATCTGTGACAACTCCTTCCTGGATGCTGAAAACTTTGTTGCATAGTGTGAGAGTGGTTCATCTAACTTCCCAGCCCACTGCTGGGATTTGATTTGGTTGCAGCTTCCGTGAATGGAACTTCCTCCTTATTAGGTTACTAGGGGTTAATATTATAGATCCTCTTTTAGATTGCTTTTAAAGATGGAGTTCTGGCATGAAAACAAGAAGAAATCAAGAAAACCCAGTTTGAGCAGTTTTTTGAGCTATTTACAATAGTTAATAAAAGAGAAACTGCTTTGAAAGAAGAATGTACAAAGAGGGAGGAGGGGGTGGGTGACACACTAATGCTAGTTAAGTCATTATTTGTTTTCTAACCATTCCTCCAGGAAGTGAAGGGCAATTAACTCTCCACAAAAGTCAAGAATCTGGACCAAGTCATATGACAAAAAGATATGAATTTCAGAGGAATACCGATTCTTACAAATCTCAAAGCTGCTTACAATTATTTTTGTTTCTGCCCTTCCCAAGCCTCATGCAGATGCATCCTCTGCTGAACTTTGGATTCTAGTACTCTTTACTCATTCCATGAGTCTGTTTTCATGTACCTTCTTAGGGTCTTTGTGTCCCTTTGGCAAAAGATACATTTTTAAAGAAATAATGAAACTTGACTTAATACTGGAAATACAGTTTTCCTTTTTTTTTTTTTCTTTTTAAATTTTTGTCTTCCTTCCTTCCTTTCCTCTCTCTGAAGAGCTGCCATACAACAGACCTTGGAAATGAGGGCCTGTCAAATGTGGCCACGCTGCAAAGAACTTTGTAGGAATGGGACCTTTCTATACTAGCCCACAGAGGTAGCAGCAGCACAATTTCCTAGAAGGAACACCTAATTAAATGCCAGCCCAATACTAGTAGAATTACTCATAAAGCTTAGGAGATACTCCATTCTCCACGCAAAGACTTCTTGTTAAAGCTGCTGTTTCCGCCTAGTGTAGCTTAATTTTGACATGTGGGCACTAGTTCATTAAGGTCAACGATTCATTTTACATAGTCCAGTAAACAGCCATCTTAATGAAAATTTTGGG
Organism: Nycticryphes semicollaris; assembly: GCA_013400055.1. Classification (NCBI taxonomy): domain Eukaryota; kingdom Metazoa; phylum Chordata; class Aves; order Charadriiformes; family Rostratulidae; genus Nycticryphes; species Nycticryphes semicollaris. Next base: position 1,100,266 of record VXBJ01003864.1, read on the forward strand.
CTGATAGTCCATTGTAGCTGGCATAATAAACAGCTGACTACTCCAATGTTCAGTGCACAATGATAAAAGTGTCTATTAAGGGTATGTAGCTATGCCAAATACAATCATATATAATCAGCTGTACCAGAAAAGCCTGTCGACACACTGGAGGGTATCGTCAGTCAGATGATGCATCTGCTACAAGTGGCAGCTGTTGTGCTCTGGAGTGTAGACAATTAGACATGAATATACTCCTTGGGCTATTTGCAGCACTCAAGCATGGTATTAGCTGACACCTGTTAAGCTGTAATCCCTATACTTTTGATACCTAGCCATCATAATTATTGAAAATACAATTTAAGATATCCAAAGACATTAGATTTCATAAATAATGGTGAGAGTGATTGCAGCACTGTATGTATTTCTAAACTTTATTTTCAAAGAAGCTCTTTAAATAATTCAGAGATGGCCAGGCTATACAAAATTATAAACCTCTTCTAAAGTTCATATTCGCTATGTGGTACAGTGAATATTTTACATCTGGTTTCTGAAGTAGGAATCAGTAATGTTGCAAATAAGGGCATGTACATTTCGTGGAAAAGAAAAATCAATAATGTGAACAGGAGAATCATTACCCTGCATGTAAGGTTATGAAGACATTGAACATAAATCTTTGCCTTTGGCATAAGTGTTTATGTATGCAGTGAGTTTATTATTAGATTTTGCTTTATTTGACTAGCTCTGGATTTTGCTTCATATCACTAGATCTGGTGATAATTTTGATTGGATTATAACCCCCCTGATTTTCTCCAAACAGCATTTTTTTTTTTTTAGTGAGGAAATAATTCAGAGCTTTATAAAATTATTTTATATATAAGAAAAATGGACTACTGCAGATGTCCTTTAAAAATACCAATAACAAGAAGTTATTAAAAAAGTCTTCTCTAATAAAGTCTTCCTCGATCTAGAAAAATAACATGCCCAAACAAGCCAGGATAAATTACAGAAGCATATCTGGGTGCTAGGGAACTGGCATATCACACTCAAATTCTTAAACTCTTGAAGTTTGTTCATCATTAAGTGAAAACAATGAATGTCAATGCTTCTTATAAAAAATGCTAAGGCAGACATGTTAAAGCCACATACACTTAAAAGATAAATACTTGACCCTTAAAAATCCTGACAAAATTTTCTGACCAGTTCCCTCCCTTCCCCGACTTTGATAATTATTCTTACCAAGCATGAAAGAGAAAGCCTGTGATCCATCAATCTTCTGAAGATTTTTTTTATTATTTTTATCTCATTTTCTTGAGTCTTTTAAAAGATAATTCAGAATAGCTCTTAAGTCTGAGCCTAAGATCTTAAAAAGAAAGCTGGTCTTAACCACTGCACCTGATTTTATTCTTCTGAATTAAGGCAAAGCTCATAGTGTGGGCAGTACAAAGCCCTTTACTAATGTTTATACTGGTCACTTAGCTGTTAACCCCGTGAGCAGTCTCATAAACTTTACAGACAGTCGTTGCCTACCAGCAGTTATAAACTTAGGTAGCTTAAAAGCTTATTTATCAGATGAGAACCTTAGCAAAATGTTAAGGGAGAGAGAAGTACGACTGATGGTTTTCAATAATGAAAAAGCAAACATTTGAAAATAGCCTAATTTTTTTCCATACAGAACACAAATGGTGTATTGCAATAATTTATGATAACTAGACTTTCAGCAAAAAATTAATCTTAAAAAAATACATTTCTTAATGAAAAAATAAGCAGAATTATTTTTCCTCAACTAGAACATCTAACACTCCAGACTGCTGCACACAAGTTTTTTTCATCTCTTTGAAGAGCTCTCATCTTGATAAGGCTCCAACCACAGGGCACCTGCTGGTAGACACTTCCCTTCACTCTAGCAGTACTTACCACACTGCTCCACGTATAAAATTGATGACACGAAGCACGCCTTGACACAGAGCACAACAAACCTTTCAGAAGTGAGCAGCAAACACCAGCACGAAAATCAGCACTGGAGATTTGATCAGGAACCAAACCCTAACCTGGTCAGGAGGGCAGAAGCCCAGCAGGAGGAGGAAGGCACCAGCTGCAACAACTTTAAGTCCTGATCACCAAACAAACAGCCAGCAGGCCCTCCTGGAGCCTTGTGTAGCCTTTTAGGCAACTTTTGACCTTTGTAGGATTGGTTGGACCAGAAGGTAGGCTGGCCTGATAAGAGTTGGTAATCTTAGCTGGAGAGACACTGGGTTAGTCAGGGAAAGAATCTTTCCATGAGATTGATGGGGTTGGAAGCCACACTGGATCAACTAGAATATGAGTGCTAAGTCAGGAATTTGGAAAGGGAAAAATTCAGCAAGCTGCCCAAAATACAAAATTCCCTCTAATGTTCCCTAAATGGCCCTCAATATTCTCCCAGTGTTACGTGCTTTTTCAAAAACACCCTTCCTTTTCCTCAACAGCAAAAAATAATCTTTTGTATGTTAACTTACTGAATATTCAGAGAGCAACATAATTTATGTGCTAGCTGAATAAGTGCCACGTTTTATTGCAATAAACACTTTGGGAATATGAGGATAAGCAAACTAAAATTAGAAAAATAATTACTGGGAAAGAAGGAACTATGACCACAAGTTATTTAAAGACAGATTATGCTGAACTATAAAATGGTTAAACAAACTTAAAAATGCTGCTTCAGTGCTGTGTTGGGAAAAGGAGAGCAAAAGGTCCAAATAGCAGTCTAAGACCGTATTTTTCTTGCATGTAGGAAAACTTGATTCATGAGCTTTCAGAAGGGTGGTTACATGCATCTATAGAACGGCTAGGCCTTTGGAGCGTGCATGACACTTGTTGTCAGGAGAGATGAACAATGCCAGAGGAGCACACGTACCCTTTGCAGCAACGCTTTGAGAGTAATAGATTTAAAAAACCCTCAGCGGTCCTATTAAGACTGCACTTTAATCGAAACGGAGGCAGTCTGCTGGCACTGAAAATTAAAAAGGTTGTAGAGGAGTATTTATACTAGGAGCTGGGTGAAAGCCAACAGGCACATAAGAGCACCTGGTTCAGACTGATGTGACCCCTGAGAGGATGTGGTTAATGTTCAGTGTGTCTCTGAAAGGCCAGGAGGGGATAAACATCACAATCACCATAAATAGAGAAGACAAACCAGACTGCTATCCAGGCCTGCTGACTGGCCTGTGCAATGTCAAACAGCAGGGCAAGGGCAAAATTCACAAGTGCTTCTGTGCCAGAACAAGCCTGATGCAGAGGGTGGGGAAAGTGAGGTTCTTACTGCTGACGGTACTGGGGATATTCTCACACTCAGCACATTCGCTGTAGCAGGTAGGTCAGAGCAGAGGGATCACTGGAGAATTGTATGCAGAAGAAGTACTAGACCAAATAAATTAGGTGTTAGTAAGTGATCGGGAATCGATGAGATTTATCTGGGAGTTCTGTAGCATTATAAGAAGAAAGAGAAGAGAAGACTGGGACTCCTCAGTTTGAAGAGCCTTTAAAAAGGCTGAAAGGGTTATATTGAACCTTTACAGTGGTGGATAAATTGGTTCCAGAGCTATTATTCACCAAACACTTGATATTATTCATCAAATCAGACTTGAAACATTTCTGTACTGAGAGGTTAATCAAACACTGGAAGAGACTTCCTAGAGAAGTGGTTGATGCCCCACACCTGTCAGTGGTTAAGAGGTATTTGGACAATGCCCTTAATTTCAATGCTTTAACTTCTGGTTAGCCCTGAAGTGGTCAGGCAGTTGGACTAGATGATTACTGTAGTTCCCTTCCAACTGAAATATTCTATTCTGTTCCCATAGGGTTTAAAATAAACCCTACAATATCAGAACTCAGTGAAATTATTTTAAAATCAGTTTAAAAGATTGAAAATAAGCTCGTTTGATGAATATTTGGAACGTGCTGCCATAAAAAGCATCTGTTTCAGCAGTTTTGAAAAAGGATTGCAGAAGCTCATAGACAACAGGTCATAAACCATAAATCCAAAGTATAAGGTGGAGAATACTGGTGCGGACATTAGGGGAGTCTGTGGGGAAGAGGGTGCTTAAATTGACCAGACTTCCATGTTGTCCCTCAATACAATCTCATGCTGCCACTGCAAGACACTGGTCTGACCTAGACTTGGATGTTTGTTGTCTCAAGTGCAGTGTTTGGGTGTTTATCTCCAGGGTCCACAGAAGTTCAATGGGAATGTAAACAAGAGTAATATCTAAGATGTTTTATTCGAAGGGTGATCAGGATAATTAGATTCAGAATTATGACAAGATCTTTAAACTTGGCTTGTAAAATGAAGCATTACTTCTATGTGTCCTTTTATTAAACATGAGAAGGGCAGGACATTAGCCTGAAGAACTTTCACAAATATTGGTATTTACTACAGACTCTTACAGAAAGAAGCCTGAGGGGTTAGAATACTGATGGGTAGAAAAAGGGAAAGCACAAGCAGAGTAATCGCCATGATTGAAAACGCACAACCAAAATTTTTGTTTCAGAAAATTATTCTCCCTGGAGTACAGCTGACAGACAGAGCAGTCAGATCCTACACAGCTGAGAGCCAGATCTCCCTGTACACAATCTTATTCTACAGAGTTGACATTTTCATGGGGGCAAGACAGTGAAACCTGTTATTTTTCCTTCCCCTTCTCTTTTCTACCATACCGCGATTACTGATTATTGTAGGTGTGAAGAAAACTCCATTCTCCATTTGTCTGAGCCCTTCTGTGTCCCTTGATAATAAACAGGGTAGTCATGCAGCTCAGCAGCTTGTTACAATTTACAAACCAATTTCTTGTTTGTTTTTTAAATCCCTCTCCAAGACTCCAGTGTCATGGAACAGCTGGCAACATACAGTGGCCATCTGCACTACCTTCATCTTTTGAGAATTCAAATTGATTTTCTTCAGCCCAGCATGTGGAGTTAAGGGGTGCTCATTGCCTGATGATGTGCATTCAAAGCATCCAATGTGTCTGGGAAGACAATTTTAGTATGAGACCATGAGGATGAGCAAACTGTGCTATGGCAGATGAACTGTGGAATCACGCTGCTTTCACCCCTTATGCACAGGGTAAAGGTTTTATCCATGTCACCAGGCTTCAAATATAGATCATTCCTAGGTCTGTGTTTGTGAAACATAGCCAAATGCCACCGATTTGCTTTGCTGATTGATGGCATTTATCCTCAAAGACACAATAGAGTATGTTCATATAAAGTCAGCAGGGCTTTTTAGGACTTGCACAAAATACTTCCAACATAATAGATGCTGATATAATTCAAATCAGAAGTAAAAACAGGCATGATGCAGACAAACTGTGGTGCACAGAAGTCATACACAGATCTGAAAAGGGAACTAATGATTAATGTATCTTCTGAAGAGTGACTTTACTCAACGAAGCTTGGCGAAAGTGAAGCACTCTGGAATATTTAGAAGAGTCTTTCACCTTCATTATTTTAAGGGAAGTAATTTTTAAACCTGCAGGGTATTGCCTTACTTTGCTTGATTTATGAAGACTGAGCCAGCAAAATATTTTATCATGCTCCTAACTTCAAACTTCAGAAGTTCCATTAAGTTTACTGGAATGACTCATATTATAGTTAAATATATATTCAGACCTTTGAAGGAGCTTAACCTAAATGTTAAGTGTAGTGACAAAACTGTATTCAAGATAAATAAATCTGAAGGATAAGATGATATGCATTAAATAATAGAGGAAAAAATATGAACTCTGCACAAAGAAATGTTCCAAACATCAGAAAGTATAAACACTTATACAAAGGATATGTGAGGCAATGGAAAATAACATAAAATATGAAAAGGATTAGCATGTTGCTTAATTTATTTTCCAGATTAATTATGTTAATAGAAAAATTCAGTAAAATGAAGGTGCACATTTCACAGAAGTTTCTACTAAAGAATTTTATTTACATTTATTTAAAAATTGATATAACTTAACTTGTCATACTCCACAACTTGATAATACATTACATACTTCTAAAAGGGAATAATACACTGTTTAGAAATTTTTCTTTGGAATGCAAATACTTTATCATCACAATAGTCTAACTGAAGTGATATTTGTTAGGCAAACTGTACAGTGTCAATTTTAATTAAATGTTTGCTTGTTAGGTCTCCTAAAAATAGATAGGAAAATTGCCTAAATCAACTGAAATTATATTGTTCCGTAAAATGTGAGACAATGCGATTTAAATGTATTTTTCCCTTTCAGTTCTCAGAAACATATGGCCGTTAATAAAGTTTTGTGGTTTAGATATATAATTTAAATCTCTTAAAAAGTACATAATGTACTATAGGGAAACAAAAAGATAAAACCCACATTATATTAAGCCATGCAAGATTTTGGAAACTGGAGGTAAAGAAACAAATCATTTTAGGAAGCAGCTCCAGCCATCTGGTTAATCATGTGGTGACTTGCTCACAAATATAAGCTGACATGCATGAGGAGAGATGTTTATTATCACAGCACTGTAGAGAGGACTGGTACGGTGTCCTGGACTTTCCCAAAGGAAAATGGAAGTACCAATAGTTTAATATCAGAATTTTAGTAGGTCTACTGTAGTCCAGAATTTTATGCTAAGAAATGTGAAGATGAGGTGGCAATAGTCATCATAGAGAATAAATACCTGTATGTAAACTTTGCACTGTGTGTGATGTTAATTCATAAGTAGAGATACAAACTATTTCTTTACAAGGTGCTATGAGGACTCATCGGAGCGCTAAAAGTGGGAAATGTGATACAGGTAGACATAAAGGTATTGTGTGCTTAAAAAACCTCAATGCAAACAACAGTTTTCACCAGTCCAGTTCTTTAGCTGCTGGATCTGCCTTTCATAGCACAAGAAAGCTGCTGCTGTTTCAGAAATGCTTGTAAGTAGGGCTGCATTCTTATGTATTTTTTATATATCTATATACATTTCTTAAGTGCTGTGAAACAAATCACAGTAGAAGTCAATGCTCATTGCCAGATGCTGTTTTTTGGGGAAAAAATTAAAATAAAAAAATAAAGAAAAGAAGAGTACATTTCTTAAGTGCTGTGAAACAAATCACAGTAGAAGTCAATGCTCATTGCCAGATGCTGTTTTTTGGGGAAAAAATTAAAATAAAAAAATAAAGAAAAGAAGAGAAATAAATAAGAAAATACCTTACAGTCCAGCCTCTTACCTCAAAAAACGCTCCTAAAAATGAAAAAAAAAAACCCAACACCTCAAAACCAAAACCTCTACCAACCTTTAGCCTATTCTCTATTTAATAATTCTTGCTCCAGCTATTTTCTAGTGACACTGCTGTAGGCTAATGTAAACTTCAGTGACTCCCTTCTTCTTCCAGGGCTGCCCTTTGTGAGTGCAAAAGGCAGATTTTTTTTTACCATTTCCTTTTATGACTCATCTTGGACATGTCGTAATTTGTTAATTTAGTTTTGACAAATGAGTGAGGACTGCACAATAATTTAGAGCTCTCCTTGTGTGGAAGTCAAATTGGTACATGCAGCTAGAAGTGGGAACAATTTTCAGAGGGAAAATTATACTAATATTAATGATGTATTTTAGAAATACAGTGTAAAAAGTCATGGACCTTGACATATTTTTTGCAGAAACTTTTAATGAACATTTAAAGCCTAATCCAAATGCACAAATGTCAGCATTTCTTATTGTCTTTACCAGTCTCTCAATCCACTCTGGTGTACTGGACTATTTTCAGCTCTTTCTGCCATGAGCAGAAGTTCACTGTTACCTTCTACTAGAAAAGTACAAAATTCATACCTGAGTTATTGCTTTTCTCCTTTCCAATGGTGTTTTTAAAAAGTCAGGAAAATGAAAGAAAATAAAGTTCTACAGATATAAAGACATAAAATTTATTAATCTCCAGCTGACTTTCTGTCTGTTTTGCTGAGTTACTATTATGCATATGGACAAATCTAGGAACTGTTTTTTCATTAATAAATAAATAACTATAATTTGTCTTGTGTACTGTTGCAATATGGTTTATTATTAGGACGTACTGCCTACCCATCACTGTCCTACTCATTCCTATGCAGATCAAAAACCACACTGCCTTTCTGCCTGTCTGTCCAAGGTTGTTGTAACATGCCTCATACTCCCTGGGGGGCACAGATCCTGAAAGCTTCCTGACTCTAGTCTCCCCTACTCCACACTGCTGCAGGAGACCCTCCTTCCTCGCATGGGCACATGCCCCCGCATATTGATGAGTTCCACTGTAGTGTGGGAGATACAATCACGCCTGCTTCTTCTACTTCTACATAGATACTCTATTTCCTTTATCAGCAGGGGCTCCCAAAGATCACAGGAAATGTCACATGTTATTGTTAAAGCAATCAGATACTTAATTTACCTAGGAAGAATGAGAATGTCACCCATGAGCTATAGGAACAATATTCTGTCATTCACAGGGTCTTTTTAATAGTTAGATTTATAGTATTTAACATTTTAGGTTGTTGGTTGATTTTTTTTCTTTCTTTCAAATTTGTAAAAGTCAATAGCAGAGAGGGACAAATAATGAGCTTGATTACTTTTCTATTTTCAAAAATTAAAAATATAACAAGATAGTTTGCATATTTAGTTTATGGTATTTTAAATACTTTCATTAAATGATAAAACTTATGAGAAATTAAAAGTTATTAAGAATCTTATAGTCCAAAAACTTTCATTGTTCATTCAGGTAAATCAGAGTAAAATTGATAATTTACCTGTTTGTTTTCCTTCTTACATAACTTCTGTTTTCACAAAGCAAATAATGTTTGGTAGAAACTTCCCCTTCGATACAGTTCCAGGAAGATACACAGGAAGGAGCCTGATAAAGAGACTCAGCTAAATCCTTTCTGTTGTCAGTTTTATTACTTGGGAAGAAAGGAGGAAGCTAATGGGGACAACTGAGGCTCAGCTAAGAGTAAGAGTGGGTGGGAGTGAAGGGGGAGGGTTGTACTTTCACTAGCTGCTGTGGTGTTTGGGACAAGAAAACTAAGTAAACATCATCATCTAGAAAGAAAACGATGCTTTTTTTTTTTTTTTCAAAATAGTTCTGAACTATATACTTAGAAATTGGTTACTGTGCTAGAAAGCAGATCTCTTGGTGAAGAATGTGTGCAAGCTCCCAAAATACCATAAAGTAGAGAGCAAAAAGGAAAAAAGAGAAAAAAGGAAAAAAAAGAAAAAACCTAAAGTCTTGCCTTCAGGAATTGTTCTCTGATGCCTAAGCCTTATTCTTTAATGTGCTCTAGATGGTGCTGGAAGCTGAACTTCTCCCTCACAGGTCTCACAACCAAGGAGGTATACATGTCATTAAAAGGCACCTTTACTTTGTGGATCAAGTCATGCATTAAATGACCCTGATTAAGCCAAAGGCCAAGTTTTGTAATGTAAATTATTCTCAGTGCTTAAACATGTAAGAATTTGAGACACTGCAAGAGGTGGACACTCCTTAAAAGCATCAACTGCCCTTATATTTTCCCAAAACTGAGGAAACTATCACGTTGCCATTTGTTTAGTCTTTCTTAGGTAAGTAGTCTAGGTTTAATAGTGGTATCTGTAAAGTTGACTCTGATTAGACCAGACATACAATATATGCTTTTTACCTTGGCTCTCCTGAAACTTTTCCTGGTCCCGGCCTGTATAAAAAATGTATTGGTTAAAGATCAAATAATGCTTCTGAATTCAAACACAATTTGAAAGTCAGTTCAAAGTTTCAGAGCCCCTGTTTTACACAGGAAGCTTGTATTAAATTCTGCTCTCAGTATGGACTGTATTGAATCAACGCAATGTTTATGGTGGACTTTTTTTTCACTATAATTTCTAATTATTTTTTCGTGTCGTGAAGTTTTCCTGGATTGGACTAGTCCAAGCCTGAGTAAAATGGCTAAAAGGGATTTTTCTTGCTGTACCAGATGTTGTGGTTCAGTTACCTGACAAGTGTGGTGACAGTAATCCAGCAGGACCTAGATTACTGATAGTTCTATACTAACTTTTGCTATTGTACAGAATCATAGAATCACAGAATGGTCCATGCTGGAAGAGACTTCTAGGGTCATCTAGTCCGACCTCCCCTCAGCCAACAGGGACACCCCCAACTAGACCAGCTTGCCCAGGGGCTTGTTGAGCCTCACCTTGAATATCTCCAGAAATTATGATTTAATTTCTTTTAGGCATTAAGCAGTTAGCTACTGTCTGGCTACTGTGGATATTGCTGAAATTGCAGCATGGCATCAAGGAACAAACCAACCAACCACCCAAATGCTCATCCCGCTTTTTTCACCAGAGCTCTGTCCACAGCTATGTTTTTTCACAGAACCCACACTACCCAATTTAAATTGGGTAGGGCCAGATAGGATTTGTTCACGTTGATGACATCACCAAAAGACCTTTTACATGACTGTGTCATTGTCAACTATCTTGTGAATTGGGGCAGTTTACACATAAACACAGGGTTTATGCTTATTCTGGCAAAGTACAAAGGAACTGGAGTAGTGTAATATGCTTTTACAGTAGATGAGATGCAGCACTGTAATTTTACCTGTACTGATGCTGATGTAGAAATAAAACCTATACATCTTTAAAAGTGGATTGCCTTAGCATAAGTACTGCATTTCAATCCAATGTCCGTTTTTTCAAAGATATTTTTGAACTAAAACTCAAGTATATTGTGTGTGAGAATGAAAAACTGAAAAACAAAATAAAGCTATTACCATATGGCTAATGTATACATAAGGAAGAAAATGTGTGTTAACACAAAAAAAAATCTATTAAAAGATAATATACAGAAAACCTAAAAATTTCTCATCAGTTATCTTCCATCTTCCCCTCACCCTTAGAAAGTTTCCCACTTGATTATTCTTGAAATAATTCTGATATTTTTTCCTAATTTATGTATCACATTTATTTATGATTATATAGTAGCACCAGATGAAAACACTGAGACCAAATAAAAGAAATACAGGAGAGATTTCAATCTGACTGTGTTAATTACATGCTGTAAATGTTCTAGCTTTCCAAGAAAAAGCAATTTCCAACTTCCAAAACCTTGCTATTATTTTCATAAAACAAAAAATCCAAGGGAAATAAAATTAAAAATCTTAAAGTTTCAGTGTACTGCTTTTGAATAATGTTATCTACAATTATAAGACAGACAGTCCATTAAATAGAAAAAAGATTTGTTTACATAAAGCAAGAGAGTACAAAAGCACAGCTTTTGTCATTTTGGTAATATTGCAGTTTTACAAACATATTGCATAGTATGTGTAAGAAAATAGTTCCCATCTTTATATATATTTATATACACAAGATTATCATTAACATGAAGGTTACAAAACAAAATATGTTTGGCAGACCTTTACTGAGTACTGATTGAAACAATATGACACTCAAACTTCAATCCAACTAACATATGCATTACAGTGAATCAGCTCATAACAATTCCATAGTCTAAGGTTTGGGTTTTTTTAATATTTTTTTTAATTTATTTTTTTATTTTATTAGGCAATGATTTAGAATCTGTAAAAAACCATAAAAAATAATACATGGTGTTAGCAACTGAATGTCTTAAACATCCTTCATGAAATCCTTCTAGACATTTATGGCTGTTTCTTCAACCCAGGCTTAGAAGCCCTCCGCATCTGAAATTATTTTAAGCGGATCCCATTATTCAGTAAAGCCACTGTTTTGCAATCAAAACAGTACAGCTTCAGCTGAAACAAGCAACGTCTCGGCACATTTTGGAATACACACGTCCATTTCCCTAGGAACAGCAAAAGATCCTGATATGCACGAACAGTAAAGTGATTGCACCACATGGATAAAAAACTGAAAACCCGGAAAAAAGTGATCAATCCACAGCTCAAAATGCTGCACCAATCTAAACTATGTTACAATTTCATGTTGTAATTACAACTTGTCATCTCTTCATTCCAACAGAATTAGTAGAAGCAGCAGTGTCATAGTGTTAGATATAATAGAAGTGTCAGTCTTTGGTCTTATCACTTAACCAATGAATGAACTGCAATACAAAACCATACAGCTAACAGTGCTCAGAGGGGTTGGCTGATGCTTTTATTCTTCTTTTTTTAAACAAGAAAGAGACAGTATCCTATAATATCATGACACAGATAATTTTACAGAAGATAAATCTATTGTAGATATTAAATACATGTAGCTCATAAGGTCTTTTCATATATTTCATGTTCTTATAAGGATAGCCCTGAAGAAGCCAAACAGCTGCAATACCGTCTGAGCAGTTCCCACATAAACATTCTAGTACAAAAAGAAGCTTAATTTGATACATGTATTCATAGACTATAAAAAGAAAACCCTTAGAGGAGTATTTTATCCACTGATTTTTTCTTTTTAAATTTCACTAATATTAGTGCTTAAAAATATCCTAATGTCTCCAGTCGTTCATACAACTGTCACTGCTGAGTGAACTGTTAATGGGAAGCTCTTGCCTTAACCAGAATAAGAAGTGCCATCTCTTTTAAAAAATACACAATCAAAATATTCAATCAGATGCCAGCTAGAGAAACTTTAGCAGGGTCTTTATCATAATCTGTATGTTGGATATTATAAATGGCCAACAAAGACTGAGATAACTTGGAGGCAGGGTCAGGAATCTATGAGGAAGGTGACAAAAAAAATCCTATGGCTTCGCACACAATGACCTCAGCGTTATGAAACCAGCAGCTGTAGCTCCACGTTTTAATATGGCATGTGTGCTGAGATCTTCTATCTGAAACGTCTATCTAGTTTCCTTCTATCTGAAATGACCTTGTGGGATGATGCCATTTTTCTGATATTTTTTGGGGCGCACTATATGGGAAAAAGCTCCACTACTGAGGCTTTCGCTACTGCCAGCCTCAAACATTCAAAACCACTGGATCCGTTTCTCCCTCCACTCAGGAATGACAACGTTGCTTACAGAGTATTCATGTGTTGATGCTTTAGTTCTCTAAATGTGTTCAAATCACTTTTCCAATACTCTCCGAAATCATGTAGGCTAGAAATATTCTTTAAAATGAAGACTGAGATTTTCCCCTTCTTACAGTTTTCAATGGGGTTAAAGGAAAACATCAATATTATGAAGCTCACTAGAATATTAAGACATTATGAGAACTGGGGATGCTATTTCATAGATTGCTGAAGTGCTCAAATACTCTCTACTTCAGGCTGAAGGGACTCTAAGCAAGAAAATCCAGACAGCAGAGAGCGATGTGGACTTACTGGCTTGGTTTTGTTGAGTCCAATGTGCCACCCATGCCTCTGTCATGAGTCTTCATCAAAGTGTTTAATTATTCCAGCCTTGTTTTTAATATTACAGAAGCAANTGTAAAATTTATGAAGGTTGGCTGTTTCCATCCAGTGGGCAGAATTATTTTTTTTTTTTAATGTAGTACAGATACGTAATCACAAAAGGTGAAGAGCAAACAGACCAAAAAACTCAAGAGAAAATTCATGACAATGTATCTGCAAGCTATCCTCTGTATTCCTCTGAGGAAAAAACCAAAACCTTAGTCTACTTGTATGCAACTTTTAAGAAGCCACAATTTAATTCACCAAATATATTACTCACTGTAATCTGTCTGTCCATCGTTTAAGCAACCAGTGTGCACAGATAATGAGTACATATAGATGTGTCCTCATACAGATCTGTACACTTTTCGTCCTGAAATACTGTTTATCCACTTGACTTTCACACTACCATTTTATTACTTGTGTGCATAAGAAAAAGACATCTATTTCCGTACCGTTTTAAGGGTAAATTGTATGGCTACACTTTCTATTGTTTTATTATCACCTTCTTTGTCATTTGTATCTCTTTCTGTCTCTCTTACTAATAATCCTCAGACTTCTAATATATTTGCTTGCAATATTTTCAAATATATTTTCTTTACAAGTAAAAGAATAACATTCTTAAATAATAAATCAGCTGTTAACAGCTTTCTTTTGAAGAGAGAAAATAATCAATTTAAAATCTTCATTTAACTGGTAGAAACAGCAAACATAGAATTCTTGCTATGGGGTGAAATTCACACCTCTGAAGAGGGCCAATGGAACAGCAGGCACCAGTCAAGCCGTGGACACGTCTTGTGCTGGTCTTCTGCATAGGAGTGAATTTCACCTGAAGCGAAAACAAAATCAACCTTATTAGGTGGCAATAAAATCGAAAGGTAATCACGGTGGTAGATTGCTCATTTTCATTTTTTTCCCTCTAACAATAAAAAATATTGTGTAGAAATACCCACCTACCCTGACTTTAGAGTCACCTTGCAAAAACCATGAGTGCATTGGTGATCTTAGGTTCAGAAGCCTCTAAAGCTACATGCTAGGTGAGGTAATTTAAAGGATAGAATTAAAAAGCACACTTACCTCAAATAATCAAGCCATCTTCCACAATAGGAAACATTTTTATACTGTTTTACGTTCCTGGGTTCTGCAAGTTTCAAGATAGTCTTGTTACTCAATGTTGCGATAAAGGTACTAGCAGAATACCAAGGCATTTATAAGGTTTCAATTACCAGCCAAGTCAAACACGTACGAACATTGACACCAGAAAGAAATCCCACATCAAACTTGTCAAAATGGGTAGTCAGGAGTGAGATCTGAGTGCACATGGGGCCGCATAATTTAAACACGGGCCTGATAAAGTCAGTGTAACACCAATGCACTTTTTTAATATTGAATGTCATTCAATATGTGGGTTTTTAGATATCTTACTATTACTTTGAAAAGCTTAGCCACAGATGGTAAACAAAAGAGGATAATAAATGTGAATGTCATACCAGTTGTTAGTGCATTGCTTCTCAGCATCACCCGTTACATTAGTACTGGAGTTTGTACTGTGTTCAAATGGCAGCGGTCAGCCACAGTGAGAAAATGGACGGGATGCACCTTAGAAGATTTTTCTCTTCTTTTTGTGTTTGCCAATCACAAATACCTTGTGAAGAGCAATACACTGATCAACAAACATATCATCAGTATTTCCCCTCTTTACCCCGTTCATTGCCAGGAACTGTATGTTCTACTTAAAGCAATCGTTTCACATGCAGTAGCCATGAAAATCCTACGTAAGGCTGTTCAGAACTGAGAAACAAGAGCAGATGTCTTTTTAACTCTGAAAGGTAATATTGCTGAGCACTTCCAAAATTTACCTAGTGTACAAAACCCTAGACTTAGTAGACAAAGAGTAACAACACAGTGTGAAAGAAACCAAACTCAGGGAGGGATTCTGTCTCTTTTCGTGTTAAAAACCGTTTACTGAATTTAATTGTTTAGTAAAGCAAGCATCACACAATGCTTCAAAATTTTAAAATTCAGGGATAAAAGTTTACATCCAAAAAAGATGAATGGAAAATTGTGCTTTCAGACAGTAAAGTTATTTATCACACAGGGGGAACCAATTCATCTCACTGTCAGATTCTGGGTAAATTTATTTATGTACTGTATATATATATATATATATGTGCAGTTCATATCCAGGTCCTGCAAAAATCTAAAACTATGTGCTTCACTTCATGTAGCAAAGGCACCTGTGTTATTCTCCCTTTTGGACAAAAAGGTGACATTATGTTCCAGGTTTCCTGATGAAGAATACATTGATTTCTGAATATCTCACTCCTGTCTCCACGCCGAGTGGCCACGCAAACCACGAGAGAAGGCAGCGCTGTATTCCTGCTTACACTGGAAGAAGTTGCTCTGCAGGCCGTTTGAA
>VXBJ01003864.1:1116384-1196460 GCA_013400055.1 Nycticryphes semicollaris
AAAAAAAGAAGTAAATTCCTTTCAGCATGGTGATATCTTTTAAAGATGTGTTTTGAGGCAGTCATGAGTTTTTTAGAAATACCAAAAAAATGTGAAAAATTTAATTTTATTAGAAGTATTAGAAAGATCATTAGCAATATTAGGAATAATGATTTTTTTAGAAATGAAAAAGCTGTCAACATTTCTTGTTTTTCAACTCTGTGTAGCTCTATACCCATTAACACTCATTACTACAGTACACGCAAATACTTCACCCAACATGTTTATTCAGATACAAGCAGTCTCATACAAAAACATTTCCACAATATTCTTGAATAGGTTGAACTTGTGCATCTAATAATTCAAATTTATTAATTCATGGCAGTAGCATATCCTTATTCTGGAAGAATTTGTATTTTAATAAGTGTGAAGAGATATTGAAGCACATTCCCCGGTGTGTTCCTGTAAGCAGCTGGAAATATGTGCTGAACTGTGCTAAATTGTAGGGGCTTAACAACAGCTACTTCCAGAGAATAATTAAATAAGGGTACAGAGTCATACATACAAAATAAAGGGCTTATTTGACCTAAATTAAGAGGAGAAAAGATTTCAGGTTAAAGTCTTATTAAGAAGGTCATCAAGCTATTCCCATTTGGTTTTGAACATTGAATATGACTAAAAAATATTCCTTTTTTAAAAATCTCTTTCCTTTGGAAATAACGCAAGTCAGTATGAGATTGTAAATACAAGTAATGTTAATGAAACTGTACTGAGGTCTGCAATATTTGCACTTAGAGTACATTTTCTGGGTGTTGAAAAAACAACAACATGAAATTAGGTAAGCAAAGCAGGAAAAAACTCATGTCTTCCACTGGCACAAACAGATGGGTTTCCAGCTGCTTCGAGTTTATTTCTTATTCATGGAAGGAGTAAATGAGAGCCAAAGTAAGATCAGTCGTTACCTCATGTGCAGACTATGAACTTCAAGAAAAGAGGTAACAAATCAAAATGCTTTAAGCCCAGCAGATTTCAAGCAGCCCAGTATGAAGCTTAGCAAAAAGTGAGTTCCTTAAATACTTACTAGTCTTTTTTATAAGGTATTGAAAATCAACAAAGCCAACGTGACACCATTATAACACAGTGTTGGCAGTACCTGTAAAGAGACTGAGGAAATACAGCAGGTACTGTTTTTTGTACAGGAGACAAGTATTATTTAATGATAATATCAGAGGTATATGGCAGAAAAGCAGTGCAGAAGGACTCCTAAGCCCCTGCTGGAGAGAAGTGAAGGATGGCAGGCTGGGAAAAATTTGAGAGGCTTGGATACAATTCCACGCAAAGACTGATGCACGGTCATGTTACCATTCACAGCAGAAGCACTGTGAATGACTGGGATTGCAGAAGGAAATACAGGCTGAAAGTAGCCCCAAACAATTCAGTCCCTCCTCAGTGTGAGTTCTCCAGCTTCCAGAGTAAGGTAGCATCATTGCTGGGAATTTACGCCAAAAAAGGGTGAAAACAGAGAATCTCAGAGGCACAGATGACAACTGTGTGACACAACGCCAGTTTTAGTGCACATCCTGACTGATAGAGGAATTGATTACAAAACTAAAATGCAGCAATTTATTATCTTTGCTCTGTAATTTATAGGACAAAGGAGTTATACACTCACATGCGCTTTAAATGCCCAGTATCATAGACCTGAAAGAAGCAGTAGTCAAAACCCCTGCAGAAATAATTTAGATGGAATAAACGTGGATGGTGTTGATTTAATAATGTTCTGCTAGAATTACAACTGAAGAAGAAGATTGAACATGTAAAAACATTCAGCTCATCTAGAAGTAAATGTGACAGTAACTACAGCAAACATAATAAGAAAACCAAGTAACAGATTGGAGAAAAAAAAAAAAGAATTTGATAGCAAACTAGAATCTAGGAATTGGTAAAATGTACAAAGGAATTAAAGGATACAATCTTCAGTCAGTGGAGTGACAGGTAATAAAAAGTACTCTTTCACTTCTCACATCTAGAATAAATGTTAACAAGTCCACTATTAATGTAGCAATGGTGGAGTTATCAATAGTGTCATGCAAAAAAAAAGCAGTAGCATTCAACAGTGTAAGCTCTATGTAAGTATAAATGTATCTTTTATGCTGAATAGTGCTCAGCATAGTTCTGTACTTGGACAAAGATCAAGTATTGATGGCAGACATGACTGTGATAAAATACTTTCAATTTCAACAGTAACTGAACATGATATTAAATAGGAGCCAGTAATGTCATATACTTTTAATCAGCTGCTCTTGATAACTTTTAACAAAAAGATCTCAAAAAAAATCTGAGCAATCTTTTGGACTTTTAATACTTATTTTCAGTAAGCCGTGATGTCATGTTTTATAATTGGAATACCAAAGATAAGAAAAAAACACTGTCTCTATGCTTTTGTTTAAAAAAAATGGAAGCAGGGCATATTAGAATATTATATATGTGATTATAAAAGCCAGTTAGTGTAGAAGACATATGTAAAAAATCCAACAACAATACAAAATTAGCTACTTGTACTTTTGACAGCATGTGTGACTGGCCATTTTAACAGTTTAGCTGCAGGGGAGATGGGGAAGGATCATGAGAAATCTGTAAATGGGGTCTAAATGAAATGTCTTGATACAAAGAAGAATTTATCCAATAAAAAAACCAGAGAAGATATGTGTAAGATATCAGGCTAGATTGAAATCTCTTGAACTTTATTATCTTTTTTCCTGGAGCTCAATATTTTTATGTGTTTGTCTATGGCAGGATGGCTAAGCTCCTGCAACCCTCATTGCAGTTGTTCCATAGTGTACTGATCTAAGGCTTTTATCGAGTGGACTTTACTCCAGTGTGCATTACAATACAACATAGCTCAGTTATCTTGTTCATGAAATTAAATAACCTATTTAAGCATATCTGTGCATGCTTTTCCACTGGTGCTTACAAATTTCACACTGTGAGGTAGATCAGTTCAGGTTTTTTTCTGGTGTCATTAGTCTGAGTGGTATCTATTGGGTCCTGTCCCAGCACGCATCCCAGAACATTTGGTGAGCAACAAGGATATTGGCATATGGAGTCTGAGAAAAACTGATCTGGCTTCTTGTGAGGGTGTATCTGCTGTGGTGAGTCTAACAAGCTCTATGCATTTATAGAGACGTGGGAAAACTACACAATTTAAACAGATTCCTATAGCTAATCTCTGAGGGTGCCCGGGTTAATAAAAATGGCTTAAAACTCGCATTAAAATCTACTCTATACATATGCTGTCAAGTTTATAAATAAAAGACTAAAATTAAGGGTGCAGCATTGCTATTAGTCAAGCAGGGGTCCAAATATATCATCATAACAGCCCAATACTTAAAGAGTTTCGGAGAAACATACTCCACGTTTGAGGACCTATCCCCTCCGCTCCTATTTTCTCCTACATTCATGGTCAAAAAGTTCTCCCACATCAGTAAGTCTTAAACTGCTTACTGTTTTATGCCTGCTGTGATGAGGTGTTTAAAGAGAAGGGAAGAAGTGGTACGACAGAAATCTGAAGAGGAGTATATTCTCGGGGAACACTGTTGCTCATATGACAGTAGGTAATGGAAGTGCCTGTATACAGTGTCTTTCTCTAATCGTTTGGGATATGAAAGATGTGAGATAAGCCATTTAATCCTTCATATGCATCTCTTTCCGAGAGGCTCACACCTCAGCAGATACATAGGCCAGGATAAAAACAAAAAAAACCCCCACCTTTTATCTGTTCATGAAACATTGGAGGAGACAGACTGAGAGATTACAAAACTGAGGTGGCAGCCACTAACTCACAGAAATGCAATTCACATCAGAGACCAGAGATCGAGCAGCGTCCTTCCCTCTAAACACCTAAGGTTTAGAAGGTCTAAGTCACTGCTTTGTCCTGTGCATCTCAGTGCTGAAACATATATATATATACATATATATGAGCCCTATCATATTTAAAAGTAGACCTGTTTTCTGACTAATTAAACCAGCAAACTGAATCAGCCTGCAGGGTGGGTGATAGGAATAGAAAAATTATACTCTTTTACATACATTTTTTTGCTAGCAGAGATCTGCAAGTTACCTGCTCATCAGACTGTGCTGTTAATCTTAACAGTGAGAGAGAAATGGAGAAGAAAGCAAGCCAAAAAATATAGATTATCTGCAAGCCAAAGAACTAAATTGAAGCCGAGAACTTTCAGTGAGCAATGTATAGTCATGAGGCAAAAAATCAAATATTCCTACAAGTAGTTTCATCAGAGATATGAAGCTGCCATGTATAAAAGTTCTGCCTGGCTCCTTGACTAAGTCCCCTCAAGAGAGAAGATGATAGGCAAACTTGATAAAGCCAAGTGAAAGAGTTAGGATTTATAAATATTAAAGAATTTTCTGTATTCCTGTACAGTTTGATTAGATGAGTAATTCGACAGAGCTGCAAAAGCATAATTTCAGGGCTAGTATAGGTAGGAAATGGCAGGAAACTGGAGGAAATGTGTGAGAAAAGAAGGAAAGCTGAAAGGTTGATGTTCATCAACCAGTATGCAGAGACAGTGCAATCAAGCCTAAGACCTCACTAAAGAGACCTTTTGGGTTCCTTCAGGCTCTTCAGAATTAATCTGAATTATAATAATGCAAGATTTTGTCTAGTGTTTTTGCTCTTCTCTATATCAGAAGCATACAAATAGGATTATATAGATCTGCTACTAGACTCAACTATGTTATTTTCATATGCTGATATGAACTATATCAGCTGAACTATAGCCTAAATTGCAGTACTTTAGTAGACATGGGCTTTGTTCTAACACTTGTTTGCGTTTTTGATATTTATTTTAAAACCATTCACCTAAACTAGCTTTCATTAAATCTGAAAGACAGTTCTGAGAAAAAAAGAAATCATAATGGAAAATCAAAATATTAACTTGATAGCATCTTTACTGTAAAAATTAAACATGGGCTGGCAACCATCTCTCTCATAATGATAAACAGTATTGAGGAACAACTGGATGGAAAGATTTAGTACAACACATAATTAAAAAAATACAGAAGCATTTCCCTTCATTTCCACTAATGTCTTTCCTCCCAGACAACAGTGACAAGTCAACTGGTCAGTACCATGAAAAAGGGCTTTGAAAACAAAGTACAGTTAGACCATTTTTGGTGAATAAACTGGATCTTTGAGCTCTACAGTCCGCCATTGCTTATGTTTTATTGAACTCACTTTATCCATATCAAACGTTTACATGGGGTTTTTTGCAAACATTTAATCTCAGACAAACATAACTTGGCTGAATAGAACTAATCTAGGAAGTGGTGTTGCCTTTGATCAGCCATTCCCCTGTAGTCATGGCAAGCAGCTTGCAGAACAAGGTAATTCCATTTCAGTGTATTTAGATAATTTTAAAAATCCTCACTTTTTTTTTTCTGCTTCAAAACATAAAAACCATTTATACATACATACAATCCCCCCCAAGAACAACAACAACAAAAACCCCAACACAAACCAAAAAACCCCAAAGCTTCCAAATACTGCTGTTGGTTCGGCTTAAAGTGATGATTCCTCCAGTTTTATTAAGTGTTAAAATATGTTATAAATACAACTCTTGGACTCAGAGAGAGAACTGGATAGGATCATATATAAAATGTATAAATGTATATATCTATATGCATTTGTTAATCTCTACAAAATAATCTCAGGTGTATGCTTCATGAACTGTGGTGTGCTAAAATGCTAAATATAATCTCAGCCTGTTGTCTGCTACACTGATTTTGAGTAAACTTCGTCTCTTGAAGAGTACTGCTCATTTTTAACATGACAGTTACAAGCCTCACCTAGGGTTCAGCCTCATTATGCCAGAAACAACCAAATACGGTTTACAAATGCTGCTATGAAGGAGAGTAATTTAACAAGGAAATACAAGGGCATGAAGAAGTAAACAGGAAAAAGGTCACAGACAGGATGACTAATATGACTATGCTTGTAAAAACGAGAAGCCTCCTTTTACATACTTGGTCTTTGATAGTCAGTGGGATGCAATGAAAGCACAGCGCCCAGCTTACATAGAAGCTGCTTGCAAAAACACATAGCAGTTGCAGAAACTTCATAAAAGCTGAGGCTAGTTAGCAGCCTTCTCCTTCAAAGGGTCTTGTGTTGTTAAAACCATTAAAATTAATTGTTAGACCAAGAAGTGGACAACATCAAATAATCCTTTAAGCTTTTTATCTTTATATGATAATGTGTTTCCAGTTCAATTCCAACATATTTTTATGCCCAGCAAAATCTGGTATCAACAGAATTAAAAATTGATCTGTACTTGTGCATTGTGTGTATATGTGAAAGCAGCAGTAGTCAATTAAGAGCCATTGTGCTGAATTTCCAGACAGAAAATGTTCTTTTTCTTCTTACGTGAACCAATAGATTCAGCTAGAGCCTGGAGCTTCACATTTCATTTTTTTTTTGTAAATGATTGCTGCTTTAAACCATTGGTTATGGTTTATTTATAGAATAATACATAGTTCACAATTAAATGCCAAGCTATAATTGAATCAAAGGATTCTGCTGATGCCTCAGCTCACAAGGGTGCAGCTCAAGAGCTTTATAAAGGGCAGCAGAATCTGAGTCTAAATTACAGCCCCCAGTATTCAGTCTGGGATCATGCACTGTAATGCGTAATAGGGCTAAAAGGATTATTATAAAACCGCAGTAAATAAAAAGAAAATGTATCAAACAGCAGAATTCAGAATGCTTGCAAAGGCTTTCAGTTTATGATGTGGGAGGCTAGAGATTATACTGCATGAGAAATAACACCAGAGGAAAAGTATTTAATAAACATATTTATATTCTTAAAAATATTCTAAAGTTATGCTCAAATAAACGGAAAATATCTTTCATAGATTAATCCAGAGTAAATTCATAATGCACTGCTTCATGTCTATAACTGGTTGATTCCAGATGTCACATAGCTATTTTCTGGTACAATAAGGCAATAATTATGCTATAGAAGGAAAATGTCAATTCAGATGTCTTTGATGTTTTTTTGAATAAGCTTATGAACATTAAAAAGTTAAATCTACCAACCAGTGTGATAATAATACAAAAAATCTTATATTTTTTTCCAGTAGACATACTGTATTATCACAAAAATGGTTCATGGATTCAATTCACAAAGACAATATTCTTTTATTCGAGAAAGAATCCTGACAGATAAAGCATTCATTTTTAGGCTAAAAAGAAGATTTGTTTTGACATAGATTTTTTTTTTTTTGTTTAGAATGTGTTTTATTAAAAATGAGTGATGATAAACGCTTTCTATTTTTCCCCTCACTGTAAGCAAGGACACCAATCAATATTTTGTTATGTAGATATTTTATCCATCAGATGTTGCACAACTGGTGGTGCTGTGGAAGCTCATTTTATGCCTTCCAATGTGTTTCTGCATTTTCCTCCAACCTGCTCCAGGGTAAGAGATAAAACAGTGGACTGTAAAGGCATCGGTCAGAGCTCATGATGGAATTTCTCTGTGGATTTAGGGTACAGCTCTTTGCAGACCTTACTGGAATTGCACGTATTCAGGAGATAATTAGACACTTTGAACTTTCTTGGGTGCATGCTTACAGAACAGCTCCTTGGGAAAGGATGGGGAAAGGTTGATCTCCTTTTTCAGATAACTATCAACAACATCTACTTGGGAAATCACAGATGGGCAAGATCTTACTTACCATGTTGAGACACATAATTATTTTTAATATGAAGTTCAGCAAAATCTGATTTACAGTGGGATTTTTTCCTACAAAGCAGTTAATACTGAATTGAATTTGAATTCTGAATAATTAGTTATATAGTCATTATAACTTTTCTTGGGTTCTCATTTTCAAAGTCCAGCTGAGGTCATGGGTCATTATTTCCAAACCTACCTTTTCAATAAGTTGTAGTAAATACTAAAGAAAAACTAGAAGTCATACAATGAGCTCACAGTGTAGCTATAGGTGTAAATGCCTGATGAATCCACAGATTAAATACTTGTACAAAGCATCACAGAGATGCAGGATACTAAACATGACATTATAGCTACAATAATTGCTTCAGGGATCATGGGGGATGGAGGAAAATTAACAGCCTTTCTGTTGTTTTGTTGTGGTTTTTTTTTTTTTCTTTTAATTTTCATTTGCGTATTACTTTTTCCCTCTGGCAATATCATGAAGGGAAAGAACAAAGAAACACATTCTAAGTGAAAAAAAAATTATGTTAATAAACATGGGAAACCTACTAGATTGGGCCAGATATGGATTTATGGAGGAGAAGCAGGAAGGGTTACAAGAAGCTATAGCCCCTGCAATAACAATACTCACAGAAAGCACAAGGGTGAGGAGGGTTAGATTGTCCTTACTGCTACCTTGGCAACTGTAAAAACCAGTAACAAAACTTGATATTTAGAGAGGTGGTAAGTAAAGATGAGGAGTTGTGGGAAGAGTTGGCTTTTAGAGGAAATCAGAAGATGGGACGTGGTATATAAATGATTGAGACTGAATTAGGAAAATATTGTGCTTTAATTATGCAGGACAGGTACCTGTATCAATAGAAAAGTGCTATCAAAGCAGGTCTTTCCTACAGTATATTGCACAAAAAATCATCCTGACCGCATTGTAATGGAAAGTGTGCATGGCAGGGGATTATCTGTCACGGATGTGAATGCTGGTGGTTATTGTTGTTTATTTGGGCAGTATCTGGGAACATTTGGTAGAAAACAGAAAATACAAGCACAAAAAATTTCAAAAGAGCTCAATTCCTAAATGTATATTTCCATTAAGCAACCAGTTTTCCAAAAATGCTGTTACCTGGCAAGTCCCACCAAGAACAATTTGAAAATCTATCCATTTCTCTGAAGTTCCTAATAGGAATCTGAGAGCCTTTGACAGCCTTGCACAAGTTGTTTTTTAACATGACATCATATTAAGGATTGAAGATGAAAGAGCTCTCCTACCAATAATCTTTCATGCATTTCTGCAATACATGGATTGCCAACCAAACCAGTCACCCAATTTAACATTGTTTTCATTTGTTCGCACAGGTTCACACGTGAAACATCTCGACCAAAATCTTTTTACAAGTTGATCACTGAAACTAGGCACTGCTGAAACAGTAGTGAACATACCATTGAAGCACTCTGTCTCTCTTGCAGAGACAGTAATATTTCGAGGAAATAAATCATGTGTAGAACAAATTTGTTAAACCTCTTCATCATGGTTTAATGAGGTATTAATCCAAATTAATCCAAATTTCTCTCTCTTAGTTTGTCACATTGGTCCAACATAATTTTTTATCATGATCACTTATCTGTCTCTGGCCCAGGACTATGCTGAAGGACTGGGTAGTTTTTTTTAGCTTGACTTCTAGATTAAAAATAATTCTTATTTATATTCGTTTAACTAACTTTTTTTCAGTGTAAATGAAACTTAGTGATTCACAAATTTACAAAAAGCAAATAACTATTAAAAATTGTGCAAGCTAAGACAAAATTACTTTAATGCAGGCAAACACAGAACACTTCTTGTGGTGTTTACCTTGCTGCTGAATAAATTATTCTCACATTGTTTGCATATGCCAGGCAGAGCTGTAGAACATTTCTCTACTGGTTGAACTCACCTCCCCTTCTGTGGACTGTAAGTGCAGTTCTTTCCTACAGGTAGCTTTTAAGTCTCCTGCAGCTGCATTGACTTGTACTCCCCTGGGTGCTTCCATCACCAAAGATCTAGTAGGAGATTCAAGTCTGAAAGACAAAAACAACCACTGAGAAAAAAATCCACTGAATCAAACTACCAAAAAAACAGGCAGTCCCAAAATCCACATACAGGTAAAAATGTATTTTGAAAAGTAAAGAAGTAAAAATTAGTTATAGGTGTGATTCTTTCACTATTTTCTGCAGCACACAGAAAGAAAAAAAAAATGTACGTGTTTACCTCTGTTTAAGACAGCATTACAGCATATACTGCTCTAAGCTTGTCTGCTTGGTGATGCTTTCCACCATTAGTACCAAATTTACTTGACAGTACTAATCCTGAAATAACAGGTACGTTAGATTCCACACTTCTCTGTTAGTGTTTCTGTATGACAGGTTAATAACTAAAGTCTACCTAGTGACGAACGACAAACGTTCATCTATATAATAAAAACAAAACAAACACCAAAACAAAACACTTAAAAAGTTTTAAACAATGATGCAAAACTGGTGAGATAGAGTTAGCCTTCATAGGCTCATTCATATTTCAGATAGATGTAGCAGCATCATGTATGAAGAACTGAGGAAAAAACCTGTCTCTATTATCATGGGGGTTTGCATGTTGTTTTTCTATTCTGCAAAATACTCATTATGCTCTTCAACCCTGTAATAACAGGGTTAAGATGCTTATCCCCAGATCTTGTCATACCCCAAAGCAGTTATTGTTCTACTCCTGTCAATTCTTCCATTTCTCTCTATATTCCTCCACTGACCCACAGGCAGAACTATGATACTTTCCCAGCTACGTTATCTCTCAGTGCTGTACAGGTTTCTCTTGAAAGGGAAATACTAATGCAAGGATTTCTCGGCAGTCATGTTCACACACTGAACAGGAAAGATTATCGGATGAAAACTGTATTGAACAAAAACTTGGATTCCAGTTGTGTGCAGCTGTAGAATTTCTGCTTAGGCCTCGTCAAGAGCAAGACAGATCTTTTAATCTATTTATATCCCAATAATATAATAACAGAACACAGTCCCACTTCACCTGAACAAAGACTTTTTGTAAGATGAAATATATTAATGATAGTAATGTCTAGAATGAGTAGCTTGAAGGAAACATTGTATTTCCCTCTTCTACAAATTGTATTTTGAGTGTTAGGTCACATCCATCCAAAAATATAATGAAGTACTAGATGCATAAAGGAAAGAATAGTTTGACAAAGAATCTGCTACAGAAAAGCCAAATGAAAGATCTATCAAGGAATGGAACAAGAGAATTTCAGTGTATTTCAACTATTGAATTTAGTAAGTGTCCAGAATAGTGATGGATTATCATTTTGAAACCAAAATGCCACATTTGCATGCAAAATAAGCCACTGAGATGGTAGTTGTGAAATATTTCTGTTTGTTTCATGTCACTGACACTCAACAGGGAAAGGGGAAAAAAAACCAAACAAACCAAAAAAACGGGAAAGCAATTATCTGGCAACGCAAAATAAAACTATTAAAAGCAGGTATCCAGCTAGAGGAAAACAATATTTGCATCTGCCTATATAAAAAATATCATACACGTGAGACATACAGATGGGAGCGGTAGAAAAATCTATATTTCCATTAGTGCTAAACTATTTTCTTTAATTTTTATTTTTTTTTAAATCTGTAGGGAGAAGTTGAGAGAAGGTTCTGCAGTTCTTTGTACCAGGGAAGAATCTAAATACCATTAATTATTTAATCGTATACCTCAGTGCTTTTCAGGTGGTGGTTTGTGAACTTCTGACATCTATAATAATGTTGGAAAAAAGATTCCAAAACCTTTTAGAAATGACATAAACTATAAGGTTTAGAAATTAGGTTTTTGAAAGTACTCTGTTGCCTTAATGAGGTTTTTACCTTGAATTTAAAAGAAAAATGAATTGCATAAATGTAAAATGATTACATAGTTCCATTCCATATTTTGCAGCAACATATTTTTGTGATTTCTAACCTACTTTCCAGGAATATGAACAATTCTCTGTGGTTTCAGCTGCCGTTTCATAATCATGAAGACAAAAATGCTCTCAACTACAGTTATTGCATTGAACTGATGGTTATTAGCAGTCACAAATATTTCTGGTTTCATAACATCAAAATCACTCTCAGACCTTACTGAAATTTTTCAACAGGTGGACAATAAAAATCTGTTTAGGAATACCTTTCAAGAAACTATGATTTTGTTTGAAGAATAAACTTTTTTTTTTCCCCAAAACACATGACAATGTATAGGTCAGAGTTGTTTTGTGTTGTTTCATGGCAGTTTTTCATGAACTACATTAACATAAATGACTTCTAGTTTTTCTAAAATGAAGACAATTGAGCAATTAATTTCTGAACTTAAGAAGAAGTTCTTAATAGTTGTCAACACCTATAAATACATCAGGGGTGGGTGTCAAGAGGATGGGTGCAGTCGTTTCTCAGTGGTGCCCAGTGAGAGGACAAGAGGAAATGGGCACAAACTTATACATAAAAAGTTCCACCTAAACATGAGGAGGAACTTCTTCACTTTGAGGGTGACAGGGCACTGGAAAAGAGTGCCCAGAGCGGTGGTGGAGTCTCTACCTCTGGAGATATTCAAAACCCATCTGGACAAGTTCCTGTGCAACCTGCTCTAGGAGGACCTGCTCTGGCAGGGGGTTGGATTAGATGATCTCCAGAGGTCCCTTCCAACCCCATATCATTCTGTGATTCTGTAATATCAGCCTTCTACACACTGTGGAGAAGAAATTTCTTTTCCAGACAGTAGCTTTTTTCAAGTAGTTTCCTGAAATAAAATAATGTGGTAGAAATGTCAATGAATGACTGATGATCAGCAGAGCAGTTTTTAAAACACCACTCATGTATTAGTAAAATTGAATGCCTAATCTGTTCTACAGTTACTAGTTTGCTCTTATTATTATTCTTTGGATGATCTACATCTGAAAAATGACTTAGCTGTGCAATCTGCAGCATGCTACTGGAAATGTAGAAGTCTATACATGTGGAGAGATTATTTTCTCAATGTTTGGAGATAAATTATGTTTGATATGCAGCTGCTTTAGAATAGTTTTTCTTTGTAATAATTCTGAAAGCTTTAATCTCTACTAAAACTTATTGTAACACTTCACATTGTAATACTCATCCCTCCAAGGAAAAGTCCATTATTCCAATAGCATATCAAGAACTTGCTTTCCTTTCAGATTTAGTGATGGGCTGTCACAGTGGCATTTATTATGAGTAAATCTTATTCATATAATTTAATTTTTCTTTCCCAATCAAACAGCTATGATGGAGAAGGCAACTACTGCTATTATTAGACAGAAAATACAACATTGTAGGAAAGACAAAGAGGCATCTAAAAAGAGTTTCTAAAATAATGTAACTGGTAAATTTGCTATATATGATGCAGAGTGATGCATCCAGAGTCGAGAAGGGCTTTTTTTCTTTTTAATTATCAGTGGTTAATTTGTGAGGAAAGATATATTTCTAAGGATCAAAGCTGTATGAATTTCAGTTGAATTCATTAAAGAATTATTGCTAAAATAGGAAACTTTTCAAATATCTTGAATATGTTCCTTTGAAAGTATTAAAACACTTCTCATCAAAAACGGAGAAACATTTATTTTTCAATTGGTATTTTCTGTTTACAAGCTGACCTAGATTGTATTAGAGGAAAAAAAAATAACGAAAAAACAAAACAACAACAAACCCAAAAGGTTTCATTTTGTGTTTTAAGAAATATTTTAGATTTACCTTGTTTATATCACTCACACTCACATGGGATATAATTTCTCTATGTTAATTTTGCTCTGTTAGCTAGCAGAAGGTATTTCTTAAAATAGAAGGAAATAGAATATTCCCTCGTGCAAATGTGAATAATTTATTTGCTTCAAGTGTATTTAAGCAGTGGATCCAACCCATGCTACTTAGTCAAATGACTGAAATAAACCTCTAGCAATTTGGAACTTGTATTCAAAACAGGCGATTAAAAAAAATGCTGCCAACTAAGAGGTTGCAAATGTAAAGCAGGTACTCATTTCCCCTTTGCTGGCATCTTTATATTTGGGTTCAAGAAATACTTCAATACTTCCAAGTATTTACCTTTTAGATATGATGGTCTTGCCAACATACGTTGTTGTGGCTTTTTTTCAGTTAGCATAGGAATCCTGTTATTAAAAAAAAAAGTTTTGCAAATATAAACCAATGGAAAATCTACACATTGACTTGGTAACCTGTTTGTAGATTTCTATAGATTAAAATAATTGTGACATCGAGCTTTCTGCTTGTAGGTAAAGAGTTGTGGCAGTTTGGGGCTGCAGAGAGGTAAGATACGCAAAAGGAAGGCAAATGGATTAGCCAAGCTCATCTCTCTCTCTCTCTCCCCCTCATCCTATTTCTTCCTTGTGAACAAGCACTGACAAACCCCACAGAACACAGAGCCTTCTTCTTCCACAAGTGAAACTGTTTTGTCCCATATTAGAATTAAGAATTTTTAAAACATATATTTTTGAAAATGTTGTTTTCCATAAACCTCAAACAATTTTAAATATATAGTATTTCCATTTTTATTATTATGAAAAGAACAGGTGGCTGCTCTAATGCTCAAGGAAACTGATTTCAGGAGTCCTCCAATGAGACCAAGAGTTCTTAAAGGAGCCCACAGAACACCGATGGCACTAGATACAATTGGGGTTTCCATTCAGTCTCTATCCTGAAAGCCAGGCTGCAAACTTTATTCCATAAAGAATAACCAGGACTAATTATGATCATGACGACAAAAAACCTGGAAGCCCTTTTTTAAGATACTGGAACTATTCAAACAGAAGATTCTTCATGAGCTGCATTTGACATCACAGTGGGAATGCTACAAAAATAAAATTACTATTCACTCATTTCAGTCTCTTACTATTTACAAGATTATACATGTGCTTCTTAACATATGTATGTGACTAAAAATCTTTTTTTAATAGATTTACATGTATTGCATTTACATGAATTTTCATGTATCTAAACGTGCACCTCTGCAAGATGCATGTGGGTTAGTGCTAGAATAGCTATTTTTCCTAAAGCTTGTTGTATTCGGATACTTTTAACCAAAAGATTGTATTTTCAGGATGAAATAATTGTTTTTATTGAAATGGAAAGGCAAACGTACAGGCCTCATGAATCCTTAATATGTTCAGCTGTCCTTTATCAAGAAGCAAAATTCTCCTATGTTCATGTTAAGCTCTCTTTGATTCGTGTGAGAACCTAAACTTTAAGGGTACAATTTGGCTCTTTATTTTGAGATTTCACAACGCAAGTCTTAGGTAAGAGAAAGTTAAATAAATGTTTTATGCAATAGGTAATTGCCTAAATCAGTAAATAACATGACCTTTTTTTTTCCAATATCTAATTTTGCAACTCATGGACAATAAACTTAAATAAAGAGGAAACTTCTTGACTTAAATCAGAACAGCAGAATGGCATTCAGTATAATATTTCATGTTATGCCCATGCTCTGCATGTCACTGACTTTGGCATGTGTCAGCATGCCCTTATTGTAATTCCTGAAACTCTCATTAACCCAGAAATCACCTCACTGGGCTCAAATCTGAGTCCTAATTGCCCTGTAGATGCCACTGTTTTCAGTTCAGTGGGTCTGCAGTACCATAGTGACACTTGAAGCAACTGAATATTTTAATGTTATTTGACATAGATGATAAATCAGAAAAACAATTTTCCCATACAGGGAAATAAATGATCTCTTCTGAGAAGATAAAAAATACTAGTTGCTAAGGAGGAAAACTAAGAAATAAAATGTCACTGAAGAATTTTTGTGACGTTATTAAAGGTCTAGAAAAAGTAAAGAAGCACCAAGGAAAGGTTAGGAGTGTTGGAAAGAGCAAATGTTTAAAGCAAGATCTCGACAAAATAAGCAGGTGGTATGAGAAAGGTTAAAGAGAACTTAATGCATGGCTGTTTCTTAGAGGGGGGTGAAGGCACAGCCAGAATAGCTAACGACAGGGAAACTATGAAAATCAGAAATATTAAGAAATAATGAACCAAATCTCGAACTGAAGCTCTAACTGGAATCTCTCGTAGTAAAAAGCCATGCATGAATGTAAAGTCTACTAAACTCAAACCTCTGAAAATCAAGATAATGTGTAGAAAGACATTTACAATGTGAGCTTTCATTTCTTGTAGAAATACCACAACACTAAGCTTGCAGGCTGTGAGACAAAGATCTGCATGTGAGACAATCCAAAGTAGTCCCTTAAGTAAAGGCATGAGAAATTAATTCCTTATGGCCCTGACATCTCAGAGCTACCTTTATTCCACCCAAAACATTTCCTTTCCCATAATCTTCATTACTTTTGTTCTGACCTCAAACCCCTTCTACACATGCCCTGCCACTCTGGTAACATCCTTACATGAAGTTGAATTTCTTTCCAGAAATAGTTCCATTACCTGCGCTGCCTCTCAGAATACATTTTCTTAAAATAGAAATCTATCTTGTCAGAAAGAGATTGGAGCAACATGCCCACAGATAACGCTCAAGTGGCTGTCAAGAGTAAGATCTGAACATAAAGTGCCCAGGGGAGGCTGAAGAGCAGAACTGGGCTCTTTGACCAACTGGAAACACATGCAAACTGTTTGACGTAAAATCTGCTCAGTTTTGAAAACCACTAGCTTCCTGTGAGTAGGATATGACAGGCCAGACCACCTGTAATTTTCTAATGATATTTTCAATAGTGTTTCCCCAAGGCCCCTAGGATGATATAAATGGGTATGTTTTAGCTGAGATAAACTGCGACGTGGGTTTGATCCACACCTTGATGAAACTGCATCTCATGTGGAAAATTATTCTGCTGAAACTCCTTTGACAGGTCTGCATCAACGTCTGAAAAATAAGCATAGCAGAGAGCTTGGAATAGACTCTCCAGTGGCTTGTAGTTGCATTGTATCTAAACAGTCCAGGAAGAAAGCAGACCATGAAAAAAGAATAAAAAATTAAGAATAAATCAGAAAACATTTGGTGAGTTTACTTTCAGTCACTTTTTTATGGCAAGAATTGTTTCAGAAAAAGAAAGAACCAGAGATATATTTTTTTTACCTTCTGCAATACAAAATAGAGTGGAAGACTCTGAAGAAGCCAAATAGCTTTTTTCTTTTTTTNTTTGGCAGAGAATTCTATCTTGATACACAATCAAGGACAGAATAATAATTGCAGGATAAGACATGCAAAATCATTCTTTCTTCTCTACTGCTTAGGCTACCTCTGGAGTTCTCTGTATAATTATAGATATAAGCAACAGGACCGGTTTGGTGAACTGAAGAACTAACATTTTTACAAACTCATGTACTCTCTGTAGCTACCCACCACACAACCCCCCATCCTCTGAACCTCCTTTTTCCTATACCCCAACCTGTGTGAGCTTCAAATCCTTTGTCTGGCTTCAACACGGTGCTAGGACAAGAATTCAAACCATGCCCTCTGCACCCACAACCACAGCATGGCTAGAAACTCCATGTCCTCCATGTACTATAACCATGACCCATCCATGAAGTAGGATATGTCAGAAGTTGAGGTTAGTCTGAAGCCATAAACTGACAGCAGAAATTACTAATAATACTAGCTGATTTTTGTAGCATCTCTAGTTAGGCACTAGGTCGCAGAAAATACATACAAACTTAAGGATCTTCTGCCTTTCTATCAAATATGGATGCCACTCCTATCTGCTTCACAAATAATCAGGGAGATGAGGGCACTGAATAGATAGACAGCAAATTAAGAAGCCTTTTTTTCTTGGGAAAGTGGCTAAAGAATAACATAAAAAATGTAGATACTCTTGGGAAGGGGAAAAAGAAAACTGAGAGAAATTTAGTATAAGGAAAGATTAAGGAAATTAAAAGTTGCTTAAAAATATATATTTAACCCTTTTTATTATTGCATGAATAAGCTTATTCACTTAGAAATATAAGACAGGAAATGAAAATATTATAGCTGTTACAGCAGCATTACGTGGCCTTAATGATGTACAGTACAAGTTTTATGGGCTAGAAGTAGTGTATCAAATCACATTTAATCAGAAAAACTACAGCAGAAAGGAGCATGCAAACATAGTGGAACAAGACTGTATTTGGTTTAGAGTCCAAAGCATTTCAGAAATGAGCTCTGGCATCACTAGCATCAGCCCCCAGGCACTGAGGAGTGTTTCCAACTTCCATTAAAAAAAACCAGTCAAACACATTGACCTGGAATATCTGTGAAAATGAAATACTTGATCAAAGCATGTGCTTTCTTATCTAGCCCTAGGCCGGAACTACAGGGAACTAGGAATAGGCTGCCCAGAGAGGTGGTGGAGTCTCTGTCTCCAGGGACATTCAAAACCTGCCTGGACAAGTTCCTGTGCAACCTGCTCTGGGAGGACCTACTTTGGCAGGGGGATTGGAGTAGATGATCTCCAAAGGTCTGGAAGTGGTGTAACAGCCCCGGGGCAACCTCAGGTGCAATGAATATTACTGGGGCTGTGAGCATCCCCTGAGCATCTTCCTGGGGACTCTAGCTGCTCCTGCTGGTCACAGCTGCTGTTAGACCTGAGTGGGCTTCATGTAAAGAAGGATACTCAGCTGCCTTCACACTAACCCACAGAGTGTAAAGTTGCCGTGTCTTTCAGCACTGTGCAAACGCTTTCTGTTCCTTCAAGCTCTATATGTGCTTTGAGATAGGATTTGTCAGGTGTTATAGTTACACTCATGACTCTGTTAGCCTGAGACAGCTATGCTTGGAGCCCATCTGTGTGTTCCTGAAACCATGGCACAGCATAATCCCAAAGCAAACATAATCCAGGCACTGGCAATAAAGAATTTTAATTGTCCTTTTAATTCAAAAGGCTATTCCAGAACCTTTCGCATCTGAGATGCAGAATGCTGATTTCCACCTAACATTTTATCCAACATTCACTGTCATGCTATTGAGTTGTATTATTTTATTATTCTAACACTCAAGATTCTTCTGATTGCTGGTCCTTCCAAAACTGTGTACCTCCTCTTAGCACAAAAGGAGTTATTATAACCAGAAATATTGTCAGTCCTGAAGAAACTCTCCTTGTAATCTCCCTCCAGGCTGAAGGAGGGATTTGAACAATACAGGCCTATTAAAAACCACTTCAAGTTTTGGGGTTTTTTAAATACATTCCTCTCTGTTTTGGTTTGGGTTTTTTTTTTTTTTCATTTCTAAGTAAATATAGCTCCATATCAAATTCTATAACTAAACTCCAAACAGGACATCAACCTATTTTCCATTTTCTAGAAAATCAGGTATCTTATCAAGGGAAAATTATTTATTTGGATTGGCACAATCTACTCACCTTCTATTTTATCCCGATTTTTACTTATCTTCAAGGTCTTAATAATTCTTTTTTTTTTTAAATAAATATTTCAAAATAATATTGCAAAGCATTGCATCCTAGTGAGTTCTAACTAAAAGGCCTAACACACTAGATGACTCTTTTCACCCATTTTTTCCATCCATTTCACTAGAAATGCCATGCTTACCAATCCACCAGTCCACAATATCTGTCTTCTAGTTTGAAAGCTTTATTATAATTTTTTGCTATTTGGCCTTATTTTCACTTCTAGTTGCGTTACACATCAGGCATGGGATAGAGATCACCTAGCACCCTAAATTAGCTATGTGATACTCAATGAATTTTCCTATCTGTTGTGCCTTCATATCCCAGTTCCCACAAGAGCCTTTTCCCTTGTCCAATGTCAAATATAATAACTGTCACTGAACACTAAAGCAAATTATACATTCTGTTTAAGAGTCATACCTAGTTACCTTTTGTTCCTACTGTATCTTCTCTGCATGGTAATTATAACCTTGTATTACCGGCTTTCTTCTCTCTATTTATCTCAATGTCTTTTCCTTTTTAATTTTTTTTTCCTAATATGTATATAAGCATGCATATAGGTAAAAAAAAGAAGCTCAGGTTTTGGCAATTTTTCAAATTTTTACTACACCCATTTCTATTTTTGTGTGAACACACATGTAGGAAAAAATTTTAAAAATCATATATTTAACAGCTAGAAATAAGACTAAGCAAACAAGTGTCTGTCAGTACAGGTGCCCAGACACTCAATTAACTGTTTAAACACCAAAACCAAATTGTGAAAACACAAATAGTAAATATTTGCACTTTATTAAAAACAAATACTGAGAAAGTAGCTACAACCTGACATCATTAAAACAGCATAGGAAGGAAGCTGCCTTTTTTTTTTTTACTCCATTATATCTTCTCCCTTCTGATGAGGTTTAGTTTATTATTTGATTTCTGGGTAAAATAGATGAATGGAGTCCCTGCGCTTTTGTTACTCTCAGCGTGCTCCTACAACTAACAAGTTAATGTCAAAATTCCTTTCTGATGCCTTTTTCTGGGTTTAGGCTTTTATAGAACAGATACTTTGTCCTATTAGTAAACCAACCCTAAAATGCCACAAAAGGTGGCTCTTACAAGCTACCGGGCAATTCTGAGTGAAACAGACCCCTTGCAGAAGACCTGTGCTTTTTTTAAATTTTTTATCAGAGCTATAGTAGGATCCTACTCGCTTGGGTGGTTCCTTGCTGCTTGATCAATGTTCACCTCATTACGCTCAGCATTAGCTCGCAGGATTAGCTGATAGTCAATGGTATGCGAGGCTTGACAGGGAAGAGAAAAAAACCTGTTAAAATTTGATCTCGCAGTTATCCCCAGAGAACAACAACAAAGTAATTTACCCCCTTATTAAGGAGGTTATTCAGGGCAAAGTTACCTGCATTTATCTACTGGCTGCCTCTTTTCTGCATGGATATTACCTATTACTGCACCATGTTTTAATGCACTGTTAGCTTAAAACCAATATTTGGGGACCTATTATATCGGCAGTTTAGTTTTCCTAACTGTGTTCCTATGAGAAAAAAAGTGGCAAGAGAAATATGAAGATTAAATTATTAAGATATAATTAATTTTCCTGATTCTAAGGCATGATTCTTTTCTGCTGCTTATTCCAGCTAATGAAAGTCAGATTTAATTAGGTTTTGGGATTTGACACAAAAGGGCTTACCAGCTTTCACGAAGAACAGCAGAAAAACATTTTCTGAAGGCAAAACCTCGCTAGCGATTATTTGAGAATGTAAGACAGGAGACAGATGTGACCGAAGTGGTTGGGCACATAGGAAAGAAATTCTTTTAAATCACAACTGAATTTTATTTTTGCATAACGCATCTTTAATAGCAAATATTACAGATGATTCTCTGTGTGAAGACCTCAAAATCTGGCCATAGAACTGAAGGCTGAAGGAAAGTTTAGAAATGTCAAAGTAATACGAATCTGACTTTTTCTTTTTGGCTTCCTGTCCAGAACAGGTTGAGCTAAAATCCCAAGACTTTTGGGGCAAACCCTATGAGCCTTGTCGGTATCAAATTCTTAGTCCAAATTTTGTAGTTCAGTTTGATTGAATTGGTTTATACATCCAAGGTTACAAGGTTTTCCAGCATCAAAATATATCAAAAATACATATTCCAACATGACAAATACTGCAAGGTTAAAAAGAATCTGCAAGGTACCTTCCAGAAAGATTCATAGCAAAACCCAAGAAATCTCTGTCCTAATTGCAGCTTTCATCAGTTTTAAAATACTGAAATGACATAAGAGTTTTAAAAAAGGAATATCACTGAAAACTAACTAATATATAGGAGCACATATGTACTAAAAATTGCAGGATACAATAAGAACTAAATATATTAAAAATAAAATCACATACACATAAGTTAATGCTGCTTGATCAGGCACCAAGGATTTCCATTTCATTGTTTCTGGGTTGTTTTTGATAAAAATTTTGGGTTAAGTTCCTTTTTAATGAGACGGCAGAAAGTTGAATGGAAAATTCATTAGAATTCTCACTAATTAAATTCACCTTGGAAAAATTAGATGAAGAAATGGTGGTGTTGAAAAACACTAAGCAGCAATGGGCATCATGGCAATGGATAAAACAAAAAGACAGGAGACAACATGAGTTGATATTAACTTTAGTGAAATTAATCCTGAAGACACAGGATTATTTGTTTTACCATATGTTTTCACTCTATTATTCTTATTTAATTATTCGAAATAAGACATCAAAGCAGTGTCTCCACATTCTTTTGAGTGAGACAAGTTCCCCTCTCTTATTCAAAGAAATAAAAAAAAATTTTAAAAATAAAAGTTTGTTGTTGTTTCCACTTTGATTTCTACTGGACTCCCTTTGATTATAGATCATACCTCCTTGGTGGACACCACTAAAAAATGCTTTAACAACTACTTTCACCAAAGGATTGACAGAAGTCTTGGTAGGGGGTAGGGAGTTTTAAGATAAAAATCCAATGAGTAGGATTCTCTGGAAGACCCCAAACTATCACATTTCCTTAAAATAGTTATGGTAAGTAATAAAACATAACAATTTACTTCCTACACCCCTCATACAACGATCAAACTCATCCACACAGGCAGCTTGCTGTACATAATTTCTGCAACATCATTACTGGTTCATGATCCTAAATGCATTTATAAATATAGGGAATTTACGCTTTTCTGTAGCAATTCATTGTGAACACTGCTGGGCAGGTAAAGGGATATATATATTTATATTTATATAACATATTTAGGAACCATAACAGAATTAAAACAAAGTCTATGCTGTTTCTCACCTATTCTGCTGAGAGAAACACAAGGAAGGACCTTTGATTTTCTGCAACTGTCATATATTCTCATTAATCATACACATAAATTACTTATTAGTATTTGTCAATGTACATACACTTAAAGAAAAAGCTTCCACTATATACCTTTCTCAATTTTCTCTTTCTCAGTCTGCAGATGTTTTAGTAAGTTTCAGGCTTGGTCTTTTACTATTTAATTATTTCTTGACTTTTGTGAATACATACAGAAAATTTTGGGTTTTTTACTTTACAAAAGTTGCCTCCCTTGGTAATGAATTTTTGAAGAGTGCGTGTGTAGCATTCAAAAAGCCCAACAACTGACCTTAAAATCACCTGACTCTTCCCATCTCTGGGGAAAGTATGCTTGTCAAGGATTCTGCTACAGGAGGCAAGTAACTCATAAAAAGTAACATATTTTACGTTTTTCTGTGATAAAAGCTTGTGGGTTTTTTTAACTAGTTAGAACAAACTGGAGTCTACCAGAATTTTGGGTATGTGTGAGTCATTGAGTAGGCAGTATATATTACTACACAAATACTTGCTTTCAATCAAGACTTAATTATTTTTGAGCATACTTGATTTTAAAACAACTTTTTGAACAACACCTACTTGAGGTCTTGGGAAGGTTCTGCTCTGATATGGGGTGTCTCCACAGAGTGCCCAAACACTGCCCCTTCCGTGCCTAAAATACATAAATAAAATACAGTACAATTACTTTGGAAAATAAAAACACATTGAAATGTATGACCACAAATGAACATTTTTAGGACAAAACACCTGATTGAATCCTCTATTAATGACTATCAATGGTTCTTCATATTTTTGTTTCAATTTCTGTATCAAAATCATGTAAAACTATGGACTACCAGTGGATGAATTTCGCATACAAATCTGAAGATATTTATATATCTGAACTTTTCAGCACTGACTTGCCTGACTGCTCTTTTCAACACCTTGTAGGTGGATCTTTTTACGGATAAGGAAGAGTTTCCTTCCATCAGACTTTTTGCATTGAGAGCCTTTGTTCTCAAATAAATTAGAATTATTTAAAACGCCCTTTGGTTTTAGTGTTGTTAATGGATGTAAATATTTCTCCTATTGGTCACTCAAAATCAAGGCAAAGAAAATGGTTAACTATTTCCTAAAATTGAATTGATTGTCTATTGGATTTTAATTTCTATAACTAGGTCCAAGTTGCATGTTATAATTCCACATTTTGAATTACATGTGCAAGGTTTTTCATTGAAAAACTCACTTTCAAAGAAAAAATTGGGGTTCTGATAAATGGTCACTGAAATTATTTGACAAATTACAAATATTTACAGAATCCATTTTATTAATTTAGCTAATTTTTACGGAGAATGAAAAAAGACCAAAAAAATGAATACTAAGATCTGATTGCAGTGATTTCTTTGTTAAAATAATGGAAAACTCTAGAAACTGACATGTAGTGAACAGCACTACAAAATCAGCGCTGATTTTAACTCTCAGACACATATGTAATACATACCAATAGCCTACCTATTTCATTAGGCATTCAAAGTTTGTCTTCTTTTTTTCCTGAATCTTATCCTATGTCTATTTTTGTTTACGGATTTGTCCAATGCCATACTTTTTGTCTTATTATCTTTTTTTTTTTTTGCTTTTTTTTTCTTATTTTCTCTAGATTTTTTTTGTTTGTTTGTTTTCAAGCAAAATCCATGTTACTGTAAGTTTTTACTTTTTCTTTCTTGCAGATGCTGCACTGAGAACTCTGTAATGGAATATAGCCTAGAACTCCCGCGTGAAAGACTTCCCAACAGAGAACCAACAGTAAAGATGAAAGCACTGAATAAAAACACATGTAAAACAGGTAATGCATTTGTCTTGTATCACTAGAAATAAGATCAAGGAAACTGGAATAACTACAGCTGATTACTAAATATTCTGTGATTAATTGCCATATTTCTTTTGTGTTCTGAGCCCTGAATTATGAGTAAACTTAAAAATATTCCAATAATACCTCATAGTAGCTGTGTAAGAAGTGCACCACTCTGATAGAATATTTTAAATTCTTAGTAGTATTTCTTTTTCAATTATTTCAATATTTAATCAAAATATTTCACAAGTATTTTCAGAATTTTTGGCTGTTAATGGAGATGAATATTTAGCTACTTTTGCAGTTAACCAATACCATTTAGTAAACTGATCATACCAGGATTTGGAAGCAGAATGAGGCAATGGAACGTTTAATTGATAATACCATTTTACAGTGTTCAAGACAATATGTCCTGAGCAAGAAGCCAGAAAAAAAATATCTAATTAAATGTCAAACTAAATTACTGTCAGGAAATCATCATTGTAAGTCATCTTCTAAACTCCACTTTCATTTAAAGAAAAAACAACTAACCAACCAAAACCCCTTCATTACTCTACTGGTAAGGAAAATGCAAGAGAGGAATGGAGGATTTCTGAGAGTAAGGAAGAAAAGTTCTAGGTTTTTCTCTCCAGAAATCTATAAGCTTTACAAATATCTTGGCAAAACATACTGAAAACAATTTCATTACAACTGCTGCTTTGAAGATCTCACAAGAAAACAACTAAATCCACTTTCTATAACCAAATTTTGCTGAACATTACAGAGAACCACCGTGGGAAAAAGCAGTATATCTTTTTACCTACAGGTATCCACAGAAACTGTGAAGAATCTGCTTTTTAAACTTCACGTTGCCTTGCAATTCTGCTGCCTTTAAGAGAGAGGGATAGCTTGTCTCTATAGCCATCCTTTCTTGTCACTCAAAATAAGTCCCACCCCCATCTATAATGGCACACAAGAAATCCTACTGGAGCTGAATATCAGAAATCAAAGAGTGTGTTTCCAGATCCCATTCACCTTTTTCACCAACAAAAATTAAAATATTTTCTAGCCCTGGGGCTTTTTGTATTTTTGAACGTGGCAATGGGATATGAAGATGTAAATCACTGAGCAGCATGCAGAATTTGTTCAGGATTTACTTATGAGAAGAGCATAGCTGTAATGTTTGAAAGAGCAGAATTAATGTAAAGGTGCATAAAGCATCACTGTAGTATGGGTCAGACACTAAATCAATCAGAAGTGCCAAAGATAATATCAGGCAAAGACTGATAACGAAGGATAAATGGCAGCTGGTTCTAAGCCAGCATCGGTATTTCCTCACCTGCAGCAGCATTTGTTTAAAAATTGAGAAGCTGTTTCTCCCCTTAAAAAAATAGAAATTTGGAAAGAAAGACCAAGTTGTTGATGGAGAGTGAAATCCAGGCAGGCAGAGTTAAGGATAACGAAATAGAATATAATTAAAATTCAAACCAAATAAAACGTGTTCCTTTTTCTTTTTGAAGATATAAACCCCACACACGGTAAGTGTAACGGTTCTTGAGGTAAATGGTTTATCCTCAAAAAATATGATACCAACAAGTTCAAGGATATTCCCCATCCTTTTTGTTTTAAACTAGAAGAAAAACAGACACATACAATTATCTTGGTTTTAGTAAAAAAGGTAAAAGAGAACAGCCAGCCAGAATTTACTGATGTGTATCCAGCAGTTAAACAGCAGGATCAAGAAAAATGGAAAGGGGTTGTACGGCAAATAAAAGACATGGATCAGCATTACTTAAAAATACAGAAGAGAAGAAAAACTATATGAAGATATTATTTATTTTTTAATTTAATATATGTAAATTTGTAGTGCTTTGATGGTGATGATGTTAAATCATGTAATTCAGTCCTGCTTAGGAAAGGGTGCTGCAAAGACTATGAATAATAAATATAACAATATAAATCAGGATTCAAAGTGAATAGCATGATTTTTTTAATAAAAGAAATACACTTTAGGTATTTAAAAATTTACAATGGTAAAACAACTTACAGAAATAAGGCAATGATCTATTCATTGTACTCCCTGACTTACAGAATTGTACTAAAGACCTACTTTGAGATGAGTGACATTCTAGAGAGGGATGAAGGAATAAAAAAAAAAAAAAAGAAACAAAAAAGAAAAAGAGAAAAATAATAAAAAGAAAAGACTTGAGCCTTCAAACCCTTTCAAGTATAGCTCAGAAGGAAGTAGTTAGGGAACTGAATTCAAAGGAACATGAGTTAGAATGGATAGCTATGACAAGTGAACCTTTCAGAGGAAATAAAATAGCAAGGGCATGGAGTATGTGCAAAGGATGTAAAATCAAAACCGCAAGTGAAACTGAATGAAACTACTCACACCTCCAGCTTCCAGAGGAAGGGAATGAGTTAAGTAAGGACTTCACTAAGAAAGAAGCATCTGTGAAGGCAAACCACAGGTCAAAAAATACTACTCGCTACAGAGGTTGCTGGAGAAAATTCAGGAAGTAGCATGAGCAGTAAGTCCTGTTGTGTATTTATAGAGAAACCTCTTCACACATAGCAGATTTATAAACACCAGACCTTTAAAGCAGACTTTGACAGAAAGCAAAATTAGTCTCATGTTCCTGCTTGTGTACGGGATGTGTAGAGGATTATCTGTGTGAGACAAAGGATGGAAAATTTGCAGTTGAACCTAGCCCAGTATACCTGCTGAGAAAAAAGGGAGCTCAGTACTGTTGTTGCTCAACTACGTGTGCTACCACGAGAATCTGACCTTCGAAGAAGGAAACAACAGAAACAGGGTGCAACAGCGTGGTCACATATCAAGAAGCTGCCATTAACAGCCAGACCACAACCAGGTGTGCAGTGACCCTCCCCACTCACCCTGGTGCAGGATATAAAGGGTCTGTCTCAGGATGGAGGGGGAGAGAGACATGAGTGCACTTTGAAGTCACAGGGGGAGGCCCTGAAGGTGCTGTGCCTTCCTCCCTCTACCATACCGATGTAGCCTCTTGCTGCTGCTCGGCGGTGCTGCTACGATTTCTGGGTTGGTAACCATGTTACCATGCTGAAACTGAATATTCAGAATTCATAGAGACAAGCGTGAACTACTCATTTCTTCTCAATTTACTTGTTACTGAAATTCAGCCTTTGGGAAATGACAAGCTTCGTAAAAACTATGGAAGTACAACATTGGTGCTTGGTATTGGATTATATTTGATTACGTATGTGCATGCTGAGGAAATTATGTCATTTATTTAACCAGGAAATGATCCTTTCTTAATTCATGAGTTAGCTCACACAACAACACTGATACCTTCTAGTGACTCAGTAACTGACTAGCACGAAAAGACTAGCATGTGAGCATATTGATTAGTAGAACTAATTGGGTTTTTTTGTAAAGAGAATGCTGGCTGAATAGCTGATGAACCAAGGATGAAGAAGAAATAAATTACTTTGCCATATGAGCCATATATTAGCGTTACCCCACTCCTTCACATCATTCTTGTAAGCAAATCACCTCAAATATACTGACAATGGAATTGTGTAGCATTTTGATGTGTACAAATTACATGGCATTGCAGCATCACACGTGCAGCTGAACCTTACTGCCTTGATTTTTCTCTAGGTTTCTCAGAAACATCAAGGAACAATATGACAAAGTACTAAGATTACGCAAGTATTAGACTGTAATGCCAATTTGTTCTCTGAGTTAGAGAGTATAAAGAAGAGTTTGTAAAATATTTATCATTTTTGAAGCTTGCAATTTTACTTGTTGCAGACTCATTATTAAGTCAAAACCTCCACAGGTTTCGCAGAGAAATATGAGTAATTAATCAGGATCTCTTTACCATTGATGAGACTTTGAAAATATAAACTTTTTGTTCTAAAAGTGTAATTGCGATAAAAAAACCCCAATTCTTAATTCTTTTACCTTATATGCATAGCTAAAATTTAAAAAATGCCTTTGAGATTAGCTAGCCGTTATTCAGCACTAAGACTTTGGAAGAGCTGATTACTGCTTAACTGCAAAACTCAGAAATATTCAAGTAATAATCTAAAAAGACGACAGAAAATGCTTGTTGCTTCATTTTTAAAAGCCCAGTTATTATAATTTATCTTGGGCTGATTAGATACCCAAAGGAAACAGAGGGCAGCTTCTGTACCACATGTTGATTGTGCAGCTCTTCAAGACTTTCAATTTTAATAAACGGCTTGAAATGTAATTTAGTTAGGTACTTATATTTAAAAAAAGCGTGAAGAAACCGCATTTTTGCTATGGAGAGGTACATTACTAAAATGGAAATAAGTAGGCTATTTTGTGGAAACATAATTGGCATGATTCTGGGGATTTCAATCTTGTGGAGTCCCTCGGCAGAAAAACGGACTGACGTTAAATAGTGTACGATATTGATGTGGTCACGTTGGAGTATATTATAGACAGGAAGCTGTAGTATGGCCTGACTCGATGCAGCTATTCGCTTGTAAGATAAAGCATCAGTATCAATGTCTTCAGAGGTAAGCTGTCATTAATAAGTAAATTCTAAAATGAATGATTTAGACTCATTACTCAAGGCCCTTGAACATGACTAGTGGGGGATGCATACTTTCTGCATGGCGACCTTACCAAAGCAAGAATTCTACTCAGCCTTTCATTTATATACTAAGAATGAGTCCCCCAAGAAATTAAAATCCAGCATCTTCAGTGCGATACACTTTGATCAAAGGAAATTGCAACTCCAGGAAATACTTGCAAAATTGCAACAGCCAGTATTTATCATCTTAAATATCCTCTTGACTTCTACTGAGTACAAACTTTTGAAAGGTTGCTTCCTAACGGTGGGC
Organism: Nycticryphes semicollaris; assembly: GCA_013400055.1. NCBI lineage: Eukaryota > Metazoa > Chordata > Aves > Charadriiformes > Rostratulidae > Nycticryphes > Nycticryphes semicollaris. The sequence continues at coordinate 1,145,550 of VXBJ01003864.1, forward strand.
AGGTAAGACCCCCTCTTGTCTTGCACTGCAAATAAAACTGGACTATGCCTCTGTGTTTAGTTGTTCACCTGCATACTTGCTTGAAGGTTCATATCCAAAATCTATGTTTGGCCACCACTTGCTTTACTGAAAAAGTGAATCTATTTAAATAAAAATTGGACTGAGCATAGTGAGAGCATAATTCAATTAGTAATTGGAAATGGCTATTCTAAATGCCACTTCTGGGATTTAAAAAGCCAATATATTTCAATGAAACTGCTGAGAAGTCACATTAAAACTGAATATTTTTTCAAAACATGAATGAAATTGAAAATATATATATGAGTTTATGAGGAAAAAGATTTAAAAACAATAATTTTTAAAACATCTTTTACTTTTCCCCCAATGATGTATGACAGAGATACACACAACAATAAAAATGATTAACTGCAACCATTTTCTGCTTGAATTGATACAGTGCCCTTGAAATGTTACAACCGCTAGGTATCTGAATAGATTTAAAGCTTACATTTAAATTTCACAGTAAATAATTCCTAACAACTGAAAAATCATTTTATTTTCCTCAATACATATGATAGTCCAGTTTTGCATTTTTCTTAAAATGGTATACATGTTTCTGGAACACAGAGCACAAATTGACCTTGTCTATATTCAAAAAAATGAATTTTAATGGCATTATTTTTGTATTTAATAGATAAAAAAGACTGCGTTTTCACTTTGTTGTAGAAGATAACCCTAGGATTTGGAACATACAGGCTTATGCTCTAATGAATAGTTAATCAGTTACAAAACAGAATTGCTGTTTCCTTGATGAAAAATGAATGAATCAATGAACGAGAGGACTATCAAAGAACAGTCAATAGCTGCATAACCAGAGGACTCACCTGGCATGTAAAAGATGGGACATAAACTTGGCTATCCTGAGTACGAAATAAAGGCATTAACTCCAAGGTTAATTAAACGACTTTATAATTTGATCTTGAGTTTTACTAAAAGCAAAATGACACGGACAGGATGCTATCAAAAAATGATAGAATTTGAAGGGGGAAAATGTAAGAATGAGAAAATTGGTTTGAAGCTTTCTGAAAATTCTATTATGTACTGCTGCCTACCCACAAAACACAGCCAGGGATGTCTCAAAAAGCTCTAAAGCAAAATAATTAATTATTAGCTTTTGATAAATGAACAAGGGTGTTTGCCCTTCAGTTAAGACATTTCATAAATAAATGGTTTGATTTTGAAAAGTCAAAAACTCAGATGAATTTATCAGGAGTTTCTCCATTAAGACTAGACATCTCATTAGTTGTCCAAGTTAGGAGTACAGATTATTTATATTTTATCTATAGCCAAAAAAACCCCCAAAACTTGGCATCCTTAGAGGTTGGGTACTACTGGTACTGGACTGAGACTAGAGCACCAATGCACATAACCTAAGCACCTTGAAGTATTTCCTTTCAACATCTGGCCAGCAGTTGATGTATCTGAATCTTAACTAAATTGGGAAAGCTTGTTTGGAAATCTCACTATAACTGTACCAGAAGTCATCTGAGCTACCTTTAGCACTAAAACTGATTCATAGGGTGTCTTTTAACTACTGGCCAGTTCTTTATGCCATAAACAAATATGCATTTATTTCTGTTCTCTACTTTGCCATTACTGCAGCGTACTGAAAAACTGTTGCGATTATGTGATAATTACTGCTGCGCCCTTACAATTTAGTAAATTGTTTTATTTATGCAAAAGGAAGCAACAAAGCAGCAGGACTATTATCCAGATTTTTGAAATAGCTCTACTATAGCAGCTTTACTGTATAGGAATTAACATGCCATTGATAAATTACAATAAAACATTTAGCTAAGTGCATTTGTGCATCCTGTAGAGGGCACTAATACACATTGTAATAAGTTCATCATATGCAAGTTTAAGCATGCAATTAAAAAGTCACTGTAAAAATGCCTTAAAATAATTTAATTCATTAAAAAAATGAAAATGTAAGAAGAATCCATATTTCTACACTGCTGAAATGGAGATATGTTGCTATAATGCATTTTGGTGCCTACTAGACCCAAATGAAACCAGAATGTTAGTACCTCCAATTAATGACAGTCATATTTATTTTATCAGATAGGAGAAATAAAAGGAAGCTATACCTTCAGTTCCTCACAAGGTTCCTAAAAAGCTTCTATATGATACTATCACTAGTTATCTTGTCACCTTTTCATTCCTGCTCTTTATTTATATTCCGATTTTCTCTCTAGAAGTAAATTACACAGATGACTATGGCACATTCAAACCTGGTGTTATCCCAACGCAAAAGGGCAAATGACTTAACTTAGCTAAGACTTTACTGCAGTTTTAAATGGAAATTCTGCAGCTGTGAGAGAGAGGGTGAATGTGCAACAGTAATTTTGTCACTTAATATTCTCACCTTCAAGCCAGCATAGCAGTCAAGCAAGTCTTTTAATTTAACAACAAAAAGGAAGCAGGAGTATTTCAAATCAGTTAACTGCAATGACTGTAAGTCGCCAATGGTGATGTTAGCTAATGTGTATTAATCACAGGAAAGACACCATAGTTTCTGCAGTAATGGGGAAGATATTAAAGCATACTGCAATATGCTAAAGGTGGCCAAAATACGCATTTTTGTCAAAGACTCAGATGTTCTTCCAGGGAAGAACCACAAGACCACCTACCTTGCAGAGGCTGTGGGAAGAGGGTTTATGGCAGTAATTTACTGCTGGATCTACCACTCCATTTTCAAGGCAGGACTGAGTTGGTCACAGAGTAATTTATCAGTGCCGGTCTCCATGCTCCCTTCCATGTCACCAAGGAGCAGTATCAGGACTCCGATTACAGCCCCAATTCAGATTACCTGGAAAGCCTCATAATAGCCCAGCTCTGCCTTGAGTCTTGTGTCATAACCTTACTCTACTTCTTTGCTCTTTTTACTCTTTGTGAGTCAGGAGAGACTCAAAAATCACACTCTCGTCACTGCTGCAATATACCTATCATAAATTTACCTTTTAAGGTGAAGACTTTTAAGGTTTAAGCTCTTTTCATTGCCCTGCTACATACCATGGCATGTCTGTCTAAAACTAGCAGAAGGGGTTTTACTTCTGCATCTAGTGGGGGGTGTCTCTGACCATGGCAGGGGGGTTAAAACTTGATGATCTTTAAGGTCCCTTCCAACTCTAACCATTCTATGATTCTGTCAATATTTGTTGTTGTCAGCTGTCCGAGAAACCTGTTGTAAATGTCCTCTTAGACATTAAACTACATTACATTCAGGCATTTTCAGAACAGAATACTAGACACCAGGCACCAGGATTGTCATGTGCAGGGAACAGAACTTCACACAATATAAGTCATCTTGAAATCAATTCTTCTGCTTTATCACTTTTAAGTTAAAATTACAGGAAGACTGTATTTCCTATGTCCAGCTAGCCACAAAAGAACTTACCAGGTTCAGATGCAGGTTAAGAGACAAAAGAGAAAACCTTTCTTATTTTGCCTTTTCTTCAGATCGGCTCTAAGAGGTATTTATCTCTATTATCCAGTTAACAAACTATCGTGATCTTACCAATCCAGCCTTTCAGCTTTCACTGAAGAGATCCTCGCTCAAAAAGACCTCTATTCTTACATTCATAAACCTTCTACGGGAATTAATTTCTTTTAGATTCGATCTTCCCTGTCCTTTAGTCTCCCTCTCCCATCCAGACATCTTATCATGGTAAGTACATGTTCTGGTTTTTTCAGCAGGATACTCCCTCTGCTGCTTTCCTTGTTTTGTACTGAAAGTTCCTTTTAATATACATCCTAATTTTTCACATTAATGCTTTGCTAAAATGAACTTGTTTTGAGTTACTGTTAGTTTTGCTGTCATGAAAAAAAAAAAGTATTTTCATTATAATTTCAAATTCAGAAACTCTAATTGGTCTTTTGCTTTCATCCTAAATCTAAATTTAGAATGGGGAGGCAAAGACAAGAATGACAGTGAGAAGAAAAAATATTGCAACTATAAAAGGGCTGAAAAAAGTCCTGACAGCCAAAATATGAAACAAACTTGTTGATAAATACTCTTTCTGCACAGTATGCTTTATCTATTGTGTTTTCTCTGTTCCACACTGAGAGTAGGAAAACAGATTAAAAAAGTAGTCCGTCATTTGGTAAGGTTGCTAAGATAAAAATAGCAAAAAATAATACATCTGGTTTGCTTGATATGAAAATAAATGTTTATAAAAAATTTATTTCCCTTTGATGTTCAATAAGACTTTCTGATGTAACTACCAACGCTACCTCATGCCTTTGACCATAACCAGGGAAAAGAATTTTTGAAGTGAACCCAGCATTTGGCTGCTGCCAGTAGTTTGCTTTGTTGATCTTGTGTCTCAGTGTGATATCCAGGAACTTTGAAAGCTTTACATGATGCTGTATCTAGACCTTTGACCACCATCACATACTTGCTTTGCACAAAGCGATGCAGAAAAAGGACATGAAAAAGCACTATTCCTAGCTACGCCGTAAGTGGCGTAACCTATAGTACTTGCTGTCACTTCTATCACCCTTTATGTATCATAGCTTTAGAATGATGATGACTTAAGGGCAGAGTCTCCACTTGAGCTAAATGACATTTTGGCATTTCTAAAGGAATAAGGCTGCCTGGAAAAACTGAAAGGCACCTCTGTGTGTGTGCGCGTGTGTGTGTGTGCACGTGTGTGTGTGCTTAGATCTATGCTCTAGCAGGCTTTTTCTAGCACACGTTTCAAATGTTTTTCAAATGTGCTATCTAATGGCTTCAATGGAAGTCAAGATACTTGCTCAAATGAAAGTCAAGATACTTGCTAAAGAACAATTATAATAAAACTGGATTCTAATGCTTCCTAAATAGGAACAGTTAAATAAATGTTTCCCACTATACTCGTTACTGGTATTAGGGTTGATAGGATACAGAGCAAGAGGGTTGTCCCTTTTTATGGCACAAACCAAATTATTTTCATTATCTCTCGAGAAAGATAGAAAGGGAGCTGTATAGTATTTTAGAATGTCAACACCATTAACCACGGATGCTTTAGTTTGCCAACGTATAGTCAAAACCAGCCACATTTGTTGTGTGTTCTTCTGTTCATACAGTTCTAATGCCATTTTGTGAATTAATCCTGTGAAATAACAGTGATTTGTAGTGTTCCAAAATACCATAGTATGGCACTAATTTTGCTCAGTATCATACCTAGGAATGCTCACTTCATCAAAGCATATGGTGTTGACCAGTCTACTTCATTATGAAAGCACTTATTCAAACAGGAACCCCAAAAGTCTCTATTCCTAGATTAGCACTGATTTGGAATAGAATATCCCAAAACTTTGTACTTCAGTTCAACTAAAATGAAAACATTAATAAGACCTGACAAGAGATCACTTAAAGAAAAATATATAATTTTAACTGCATACTGTTATGCACAATTTTACAGTATGAAATAATAGTGGGGAAAAAAATAAAGATTTAACACTTTTGGAAAAAAATAATAAAAATTAGAAATTACAGTCAATAAAACTAATGAGAATGACTTTTAGAAATGTATCGGGCATAAAGTATATGCTGTGAAAGTAGATTTATCGAAAAGCAGAGTAAGAATGTGAAAAGATAAATTTTCCACAAGGAATTTAAATATGAAATAGGAAGAAGTCCTTGCTAAATTATTTATAAATTAATAAATGGGGATGCTAATTAATGCAGAATGAAAACCAAGCTACTCAATCTCAGCAATGGTCCAAGATCCTAAAAGCTATTTATTACTCCAGTCTTGCAAAGTTCCTCATTATGTGCTGTAGTTTCAGTAGTACAATTCAGTGGACCAAAATTCAAGCACTCATTTAAATATTTTAAAGCCAGAATGCTTAGCTACTGGCCATGCAAATTCAAAACCAAAGCATCGGCAATGTAGCTCTGAAAAAGGCACTCAAACCAATGAGGGAACTAAAATCAAAAAACATGGGTGAGAAAAATGTATATTTTATCAATCTATATAGTTCATAGCTTTGGTGAATTTAAGCATCAATTTAGTTTATTCATTCGAGGCTCATTGTTGCTCCAATGCAATTAAAAGGCAAATCTTACTAGTCCCAGTTGATGGGGCTGACAAGGATGGAGAAGACTTTTTATATTTGCTTTTGGTAAATTTTCTACAGAATGAATTTACTGGCAACTGTGTTTGCTATCACAAAGTTTTTAAAATTAGTATGACAGTATAAATCTTGGCATTTCAACTGCAAGTTTCATAAAGGCAACTAAATTCCAAGGAATGAGCTTATCCAGTAATGAAGCAAACATACTTCTCATGTATTTCAAAAAAGTTTGGATTTCGAATCCTAATAAATCACAAAAAAAAAAATCAATCATGATCAAATAGCCATCACAACTTATTTACTGAATTTCAAACAGTGAAATGCAAGAGAAATACAATTTGTTCACAGATGTTTCACAACCTGAAAGTCACTCATTTCTACAGTGGAACTACTTAACGTATCTTTAGAAAAAGTGTTTTAGTTCCATTTTTAGAAACTTGTCTGAGCCTGGTGATATTCATACACTTAGAGAGACTAGGCTCCCAGGGACCCTTACATCAGTCCCATGACCATAAAATTACTGTCTCTATTGTGTTCAACTTATCTGGACTGAAATAACCAGATGACATTCAAACTTAGGACTTAAAGTCTAAGAAAGAGGTAATAAGAAGAAACAGACTAATTACTTAAGGAAAGAGACTAGTTGAGGTCTGAAGAAATTGTGAGGGATTCCCCAAGACAGATGCTTGTTCTGATTTGGGAAGCCCATTTGAAAAGTTTCAGGGTTTTTTTTACATGCAAGGAAAAAGTAGGAGGAGATCTATGGAGTATATGTTTCTAAGCCAGGAATATCTGACCAGGCATAAACACAGTATCACATAGTTGAATAAAATCTAATAAATTCTACTGAGAGTCAAGGCAAATTTAGTCAGATTAAGGTCTTGAACAACACAATGAACAGTTCACGATCGTTCACACTAGATTGTACCTAGTTAGATTTCAAGTAAAGGGAAAACTTGTTGGCATCCACAATATACCATTTAGACTTACCTTGAAATTCTTGTATAATGATGAAATCTCAGAATAAGGAGGCTTCTCCCCGGAGAAGTGCTTGCTGGGAAAAAACTTGTTTGGCTGGCAGATGGAAGAATTTTGAATAGGAGTAGTAGTACACAATGAAGTTCTACTTCATGTGGAAGACTTGTGCTCATCTTAATGACGGGTCTCCCAAGAAACATAATGGGTATTCATGGGCTAAACTAATAAATGGTCAGCTGTTTATTTCATATGGCTGGTCAACAGCCACGTGAAAGGTATGAGAGCTCTGGAGGACTTCCCTGGAACAAGCCAGAGCAAAGGTGTTAACCATTTGTGAAGAAGTGCAGACAGAAGAGCTGGTAAGTGACTTGCCTGTCTCTGAAAGCACATGCTGAAAGACAGCAGAAAAAGACAAGCAAGTAGGTGCTGGTTCTACGGTCATACAAACACTACCAGCTGGACCTTGTCTAGGGGTGCATGACCTTCCTTCTATAGCAGAGGGATACTTCATCTCTCACTTAATGCCCCACTGTGCTATGACGTGCTCAGTATTCACAGAGAGAATTCAGTGATTTAATGAAAATGAAAAACTTAAGAAATTAAAAAAATGAAGAGTAGGACATTATTCAAGATTTGAAAGAACAAATTTTATTGAATTTTCATTAGTTTTCTGTGGCTAGAAAGGCAAAGAAAATATCTGATCTCCTCTAAGGCTCATTCTTTCCTGTGATCAGTAAGTTCAAAGTCAAACCAGATCAACCAGCTCATCTCTAACAGATGTTGGTATAATTCATTCTGCAGAAGAAAATGAGGAAATTCTACATTGTCCAAATCCAAACTATTCCAGTGTTTCACTATTTATTCCATGAAAACATCTTTTTTTTTTTTCTATAAAAAAATTTTTTTTTTTTTTTTTTTTTTTTTTTTTTTTTTTTTTTAAACTGATAGCATCCCTTGTTTTTCAGTTCCCTTTTCTCTCTTCCCTCAGAGATCATGCTTCTGGACAGCTAATAAATCGCTTGGCTCTGGATTCTATCCCATTGCTAACTGAACATTGGCACACCAAACTAGACCAAGCCCTTTTGTGGGGACCTTGCTGGTCTTGAATAAAGCAGAAGATCTGCAGGCTTTACTCCTATTTACACATTCTAGCTTCATATTTGGCTGTCTTGCATCTCTTGGCGCCTTTCAGTTTGTGATCCAAAAATCCTTCTTAACTCTTTTTCTGAGGACTCCTCTGAGCCTTATTTATGAATTCTCTGAGGCTTTAAGACTGACCTCTGGAAGTGAAATTGATTTTGTTTTGCTGTTATGTTTCTCTGTAGCTTTGAAATAGGGGATGTTCTCATTACCTGGTGGTTGCCCTCTCCCAGATCTTCTTATACCTTCAGTTCCTCCCCACTGATCAGCAACACTCCTTACATTACTTTTTCAACACTGTGTCATGTTTATAATCTATGAACATTTTCTACAGTCTGTGTCTTTATCTTCTTTTTTTTTTTTTTTTTACAGATGTCTGTTTCTGTAGTTAAAAGAAGCAAGAGGCCGCCAAACATGCCAAAAGACTGTCACACACAATCTTTTGGGTTTGGTGGTCAACATTACCACCTAGGTTCTTTGCCCTTTCATCAGTACCCATAAAGTATAAATCCATTTGCATTTTGAATACTAGAGAAGTTATACATTCTTCATAGGCATCCATTCCCGCCTGGACATTGAGGTTTTTTGATGCATTCTCTTTTTATGACATGATTCTTACCACACAACATTTCTTTTCTTTTATAGCAGATATGTTGGGTTTTGCTACTCTTCCTTATGGATTTTACATTAACCATTCTGAATTCTTATAAATTTCTATCTGCACTTAATCTTCATATACACACACACTTGTACTTCCTGAACCTTAAGCAAAGCCATATTGTTCTATACTTTTAGTTCACATGCAAAAGGCCTATATACATTGATATTTTTCTAGAGCCAAAATGATGGCTTTATTATGTTTGTGTCTTGGTGTGCTGAATTTAATGCTGTCAGACACTGTGAACTGTAAATGCATCATTAGCCGTAATGAGGATAGGAATTCAAATCCCAACGTAGGCTGAAGGCTACAGGCCATATTTTTGTGGGCGATACATTTTTTTTATTTTTTTTTTTCCTGGAGTTGCTTCTCGTGGGTGAAATTGCTCCTAGGAATAGGAAAATATAGGAGTCTGCTATGAATAAACTTTGGGATGTATTGCAGAGCAGAAAAGATTTGAATCTATATTTTTCACAGCTTTGACTGCATACCTGCTTTATAAATAGATTTATGGATAGCCGTGAAGACCAAGCTGTTACTGGTGGAAAACTGCTAACTTTTCCTCTGAGTAAAGCTTTGTTTCAAACTGTGACTGCCATGGACTCAAGCAGCACCACCCTGTGAGGATTTCTGCATTCATTCTTTCTGCTACTTTCTGCCTAAATTTAGAGTCAAGATCTTCCTGTTCATTCATATAACTTTTGAAAGCATGATGTATGTCACAAAACATTCTTCTACAATCTTCTCACCATGCAATTGATGGCTACTAAATACGTTATCTTGCACTGAAAGTTGGGTAAAAAATTTGCCTTAAGATCAGATAAAAATAAAAAAGACACTTTATAGTGGTTTCAGAGGAAACAGAGTGCCATTCTGACTTACATTACATGGCTCACAGAAAGAGCTATATCTCTATATTGTTTGTGAAAATTCAAATGCGTGTAATATTTCCTAAATATGTAATAGCGTTATCCTGTTCTGAAGGCTGTACAAATTGCAATCCAAATGATCTCATCTTCTAGCATCTAATGAGAATACTGTTCCAGCACAAAGCAAGATATTTTTGGCCTGTATTATCACCATTATAGGGCGAAGCTTTGGAGCCAAACACTCTTTTCATTGAGTCACTGCAGCCTGACCCATATCTCCAACAATAGAATTTTGTTTCCAGGCAGAAGTAAAGCAGAAGCAAGTATTTTAAGGAGAAAGAAAAAAAAAAAAAAAAAAAAAAAAAAAAAAAAGGTGGCAGGGTTAGAGGGATGGGGGGAATGCTAAAGCTTCTTTATGATTCACCTTTCCCTCCTGTGAGTAGCTGTATCTTAAAAATAGAGATGGGTCCGACTGCTGTAATTTAAATGTGCATTTTCAAAACTCCTGAAGCCTGAGGACATGTGAGTTTCAGGCTTAGCTCAGGTTTTAACAGTTAGAATTTCACTACAAAATCTGAACCCAGTTCATACCCAGTTCCTGCATAAAAACCTTCTGAACGTTTAGCGTGTTTTCCAAACAAGCTGGTTTGGGTTGATTTCAGAGTTATCTCAGCTCACTCATCATACGGCAATTTTCTACTGGGCTTTGACTCTTACACAGGCCATGTGGATTTGCCTGGTAACATGCACTTCAGGCCCTTCACATCTAGAACTACTTTAAATTGCATCTCTGGACTATGAACAGTCCTTAACAAAGAATGGGGAATATAACTGGAGTATGATGCAGACGTGCCAGGGATATTCATTCTTACATTGGTCACAAATATCCAATAACTTAATTTTGGTGTCAAAGGATTAACCTGAAAAACGGATTCAGTCTGGAAGTTAGAATCTGTCTCTGCATCAATACTGCCTTATACCAGACCAGCACAAATAGTCTCTTCATTTACATTGGATAGCTGCTGGCTGTGTTCTGCAAAGGAACTGCTCAGACAAGTACAGAATCACCTCAAAAATATAAGCTCTATTTAATAGAATTAAACAGGTTAGAGCCCAGAAGGAAAGGAAAGGATTAGAATCTGTCTTCTCTTATAACTGATGTTATCATTAAAAAAGGGGGAAAAAAGTTTAATATGGAAGCAGAGGCATTTAGAAAGCACAGATTATGGAAAAGCTGAGTCTCTAAAGAGAGGATGATTTTCCTCTACTTGAACATCAAAAGAGTGTAATTTTGCTGGCTTTTTCCCCCTTTCTTTTCCTTTCTCCTGCTTGCCTATATACTGGCTCCTATGTCTCTGTCTATAGAACAACCTTGTTGAGTATTTTTCAGTGGAATGGCTGTAAGAAATTGACTATATTTTCCTGGGCTGGCAAACCTGCTTACACATTTATCAGCTTTTGGGTCTATTGCCTTTTCAGAAAAAACTTATTTTATCAAAGCTTCTTTCCCTTTACATACATTCCTGAGACCAATCATTCATTTCCTTGGCACGTTTTTGTTCAACTGCCAAAAATCAAAATCTTTCTTTAGCAAACAAACCGTTATTATCGTTAGGTCAATGTAGTCCTCCAACAATCTATATATTCACCTGCAGGCTGGTGTAAACACACACTGTTCATAATCTGAGCTGGCTGGAGGCATTCTATCTTTAACTAGAAGATATAAATCTGTTTGTGCAATGTCCTGGATAAAAATTTATTTAGTTAGTTTCATCACTTTTGGCCTGCCTATAAAACTTCCAGTTCTTAGACAACTTGTAGCTCACATATATATGCTTGGAACCAGCTCTACAGTTGTACCTCAAGAGGAAGGCTCTGACAGGTTGCTCTGCTGCCAAGCGGTTAGACTCCTGCAATAACATAATCTTCCAATCAGAGCTCTCATACAGAGAAGTCAGGACATTAAGTGCTTCCTTGAGATCTGAATAAGCTTATCAGAAACCTTGTTCATCTGGCACATTTAGGTTTACATATTACTGCAGTCATTACTGAGGAAACACAGAAATTCTATATATGTAATGCATTTTTGTTAGTGACAGATGATGATGATACAAGAATCCTGGTTCATTCAGTGCTCAGGGTACTGAGAGTCTGGCTTATCTGCTTAAAGGTTTAAGTTTTTACATCAAATACAGTAGTTTTACTGTAGTCACATAATTTGGCTGCGTAAACCAGCTTAAAGTGATTAAGTGCTTCCCTTCATCTTGTGCCACTTCACTCTCCAAACTCTGTCTGTCCTCAGTGACAATCCACCAACCAAATGTGGCAAATCCAAGATCTTTCCCATTCATCCTGAAATTCCTATTCTGTCTCTGAAGGTACTAGATATGAGCCGACTGTAATGACAACATACATCAAATAATAATTTATTTTTCTAAATTTCAGTACTTGTTATAAAAGTTTTATTTCAGCTCTTCCAATCTTATTTGCAATTCACATATATTTCCTTATATTTCTGCCATATTTCCTTTTTATAGCCATAAGCCATATTTCTACTTTATCATTTCATTTTAACTACTCTGGAAGACCTTCCTATATCTCAATTACCTGCCAACTCTCAGTCCTCCAGCATAATCTTAAAATCAAAACTGAGGCACTGGTATACTCCTTTGCGTGTTAATTCTGGATATTATTAGAATATTATTAGAATATAAGTATGCAGGTATCTTCTGAATTTTGCTTGATACATCAAGGTTCTCATCTTTCATCCAGTATTGCTTTGATCAAAGCCATACTTAACCCACTATAAGCATATACTTTAGTGTAATGAAAAAGATACTTGCAGCCCTTCACAAATTTTTCCCTGACAGTACTCTGGTGTCAAAGTAGCTTTGACCTACATCTGTCCTGCTATTAACCAGAGAAAATTTCCATTAAAATTGAAATATGCCATCTCCTGTACTTCTCCAACTTCCATCTTTCTACATAACTTTGCCATTTGACAAGGGAGAAGGCTCATAGGAGGTCATAATGGTCTGCAAAGTTTTTATGCCTCCTCTTTTTGTTCCTCCAATGGCTGCTAGAAACCATGTGCAAGCCTTATTACAATTACAATTCCCACAATGAGCTCTATTGTTATCTTTGAAATATGGAAACAAAGTGATCTTCTACTAATCGTATCAGCTCACACAATACAGACTTGGAGCTCCATATATCTGAAAAGTTTGGTGTTTCAATAAATTAAGGAGCTAGTTGAACTCTATAGAATTATTACTAAACTGTTGGTAGAGCATTAACTGAGAAGTTTTTAATGAGCTTCTTACTTATTTTTTGAGGAAAAATATTACTGTTAACATATTAATTATCATTATAACAAAATATCCAGGCAGGACTTCAGGTCCCATGGTAAAAAAGATCACAACACACAGAGATACAGCAATAAGGGATGAAAGAAAACAAGCCAAGCAGTTAAGAAAGTAATAGAAAAAAAAATTAGTACTTCATAAAGGTGAGTGATGTTTTCCAAACAATCTAGACTGGGTTACTTCAAAAAAGTGATACAGCTTATTTGCTGCATTTAAAAAGCATACTTGGATTTGACTGCAGAGCAGAAATGGCTTCTGATGGAAGATCTATGTGCTTTACTTTGCAAATCCATTTTTGCTTTGCCTTTTTTCAGACATGATTAATAAAAAAAACCGCATGTGCAAGTACAACTGACTTAGAAAAAGGTACTTAAACCTGTAACAAATCAAGTTACGTCATTGTATTTATGGATCTTGGAAGAAGGGTCAGAGATAAAATCATGGTTAAATAATGAACAAGATAGCCAAGTCTGAATGAAGTAGAGACTAGAAGACCATGTAGGAGACAATATGAGAATTGAATTGCATTCTCTTCTCACAGAGAGAGAAACACTCTTTTCAAAAAAGCGAACTGTTTGTATAATTTGGATGAAACACTGCAAATTTAATGAAAAAAAAACCCCTCTGATAATGTGTTTTTAGCCTTAACTGAGAAAAAAAAAACACCTCAAAAGTCAGGAGGAGAAAAAAAAGTTACCTATGCTATCCAAAAAGTAGATTTTTTGAATAGGACATAACTAATGACCTCCATTTTTGCTTAGAGATTCTTACACAGCTAGTAACTACAAGTTTGATTTAAGGAAAAGGAGGAAGACTGTGTTAATACAGATGTACGGTGAAAGTTTTTTATGGAAAGAATTAAAACCTTCTTTCGCAGCAGTGTCTCATAAAAATGTGTATTGAGCTACATCTTAATCTGTTTTCTAGCAGGTACACTGGCAGGCATAAAGCTGAGTTGCAATATATGCTTGTACTTCTACTTACAAGTGTCACCAATGCAATGTTTTCAAGTTCTGCTTACAAGAATATCTTATAGTGATAGCATTACAATTAAAAGAAATATGAACTAAAAGCATCGGGCAGAAAACTTTGTATTAAGATTTAAATAACAGAAGTAAAAATCAGATACCCCTGCTCTGGAACTGGAGATGGAGAGAAGAAGGCTCCATGATGCTACAGTTGCTGTCCATCAATCGGGACAGGCTGTCTCTAAAGGATGGAGAAAGGTTTGACCACGTGTAGAAAGGAACCTGTGAGTCCACCAGAAACTCAGCAGTTTATTCCTGCTTGTTTGCCAGATCTTTGGCAATATGTTTACTTCATCATGCCTTTCTCTTCCCTCCTTACAAAGCTTCATGAGCTTGGTGGTAGGAGACATCCCTGGACAAAGGGGCATTAGGGAGCTGCAATTCTAACAGCTCTAACAAAGCGAAGGTTCAATGTTTTTCCTTCTTTCTGTAAATGGTAATGTAGAAAAGAGCTAGCACATTAAAAAAAAACAAAAGGAACGGTGGAACGGTGGAAGGAAGAATAAAAAGTAAATCAGCCAACTGCCTATTTCTAAAGTGAGAGACCTCTTAATAGGGTAATATATTGCTGCAATATCTCTAAACCAAAAAGTACTACTTCTGTCTTCATATTTTTCATATCTTGGAAATATATTGATATCTGGATTCCGGTTCTACTACACCTTTCTTGCTGGAATAGGCTGCCTATATAAATATTTAGAAATAAAAATACTACAAAAATAATAACTGAGAAGCTGTAAACTTAATCTTTCAAGTTTTTATTAATCAATAATTTCTTATACTGCTTGGTGATAGATTGCTTTTTAAAGTTGTGCATTACAAAAGCAGTATTCTGAACTGGGAAAAAAATCATATAAAGTAAATCCCACATTGCTATAGTGGTTTATAAATATCCGTGAAATGGGTACGCTTAAGAAAATTAATTACCAAAATGCATCATTTATTGGACCCATTCATAGTGAGGTGTTTCTAAAGAGACGCTATTCACATCTAAGCAAGAAAATAGTATCAGGTTTTCATTGCAGTACCATACTTCAATATCGACATGTGAGAGTGCCATCTCCAAATAAGCACAGCTTATTTTTGCTTTTTTATATATTTTTTTTGTTTTCTCTGTTCTTCTGTAACTCCTTTCCTATTTCACCCCAAGGAACTGTGATTATCAAAAAAGATCCTTGAGAAAAATACGCTAAAAATAAATTAATTCTGGTTGATGTTTGACATCATGCTGTCTTGCCAGGTTTCATCAATCATAACATATTCTATCATTGAGAGTAATGTGTCCTGATTGATGCAACTCAAAGGGACTCGTCACCTTCTATGTGTTTACTGAAGAATCTAAAGGTACCACACAATATTTGGACAGAATTCAAAGAGCTAAGTATTTTATTCATACATGAAGACTGAAATATTTTTTTAACCTTTGTGACATCCTTTAAAAAATACTTTTCTTGCAATTGCATGGATCATACAACTTTTAACCTGCATTGGCAAATGTTAAATAATTTCATCTTTAGACTGAAGTCAACAATAAAGAATAGATGTCTCATTATAGCATTATAATTTGGCTGCAGATTAGTACTTATGCTGCAAAAAGCCTTTTAAGTATACAAAAAATAGGGGATATGATGTCGTTCTGTCCAAGCCTTTCATAAATGCTCACTCATTTAGCAATCTAACACTATTCCCTTCATTCTGTGGGATAATACTTTTCTCCTCTACCAAGATGATGGAAGGGTTAACCTAAAGTAGGCCCCGGGGATTTATAGACTCATTAGAAGATGGTTTACTAACAAAGTCTGAATTTAGAAGACAATTATCCAGAGATTAGAAAAAAATATCCCAACTTCATTAAATTACTTTTGAATAAACAGAAAAGAAGACAATATTTTGCAAATTATATTTTAAAATTAAGTACAATTTCAAATTACCATTACAAAACATATTTTTCTAAAGAAACAGCCCAAAATGTTGGACATTAGGCTATTTAATGGCACATAATTTGTATTTGACTTCATGAACTAAATTACAACATTCAGAACCTGATAAATCCTCCAATGTCCATATTTCCTTTGTGATATTTAAATACTACCTAAATATTTCTTGTGTGTGTGTGCGCAAGTAATTAAAGTCAATGTTTTTATAGCTTTAACCCTAAAATACTTTTTTCTAGTTCAATGAAAGAATGTCTTGGAAAATTCAATCAATCCTAACTCTTGTTATTTTTCATTTTAGCCACAGAAGGAAAATCAATTACTTGTACAAACAACTCTAGGAGTGAGATTCTCTGGTGGGACTCAGCAAGTATACAGTAATCCCTGAAACTCAGATGAATGTATCAAAGCAGCACTAATGTAGGTTTTCCTAAACTTTACTTTTTTTTCTTTTTTTGTAATAATAATTTATTTTTAATTTGGAGTGAGGGGAGGGAGGGAGCTTAATATAAATAGGCGTACAGTCATGAGTATAAGAATTAAGGAGAAAATCCTGTTCTTTTCTCAACGAACAATTTCATATCCCACGCTAAGCATCATTGAATAAATTTTCATTAGTAGTTCTGCTTTCTACACCACTGATGTCAACAGGTGCTGTGGGAACTCAAGACACTTTGAAGTTAAAGACTGTTGAGCAGTGCTTTGCTTTTGAAGTCTGATGAAAAAAAAAATTACCCTAATATCTACAATTTATGATTACATTTCTTAATGGCAGGAAATCTAATCCTCAGTGCCATTGTAAGATGTTT
Organism: Nycticryphes semicollaris; assembly: GCA_013400055.1. Classification (NCBI taxonomy): domain Eukaryota; kingdom Metazoa; phylum Chordata; class Aves; order Charadriiformes; family Rostratulidae; genus Nycticryphes; species Nycticryphes semicollaris. Next base: position 1,162,454 of record VXBJ01003864.1, read on the forward strand.
TATTTTATCACGTATGATAGATGTCTTGCAATCTCCTGTGTCAATTGTACGTTTAATATTCACTTTCTCAGTATTTAATATTCTTATCAAGTTTTAACCCTCACAGGATTCAGTATGATTCTTTTTTCCCCTCTTGTGTTATTTCAGTTGCTGTCTTAGGTTTTATTATGGTAAAATTCTTGTACAACTACTATCTATAAGGAATGATGCTGACTCAACAAAATATTAACGTCTCCCTCCCCTAACCGTAATTTTGGTAAACTGGTACAATTTAGTGTATTGTAGCAGATACTGCAACATCACTAAACTGCCTGCTTGTGAAAGCCTTTTCTTCTGGTGGAGCGATATTAAAACAGATTGCTTGACTAGAGAAGACAGACAGCAGTCAGGAAGGAATGAAAGAGGAAGAAAAGTTATCCCTCGTATACTGGCAAGCAACAGTCTTGAAGCTTATGAAGAAAGTTCAGTCATAGCTTGACCCTGGATTTCCTGGATCTATTCTAATGCTTATCTGGCATTATATGGAAGTAATTTTTATTTAAAGGCTTAGGTTCCTAGAACTGCATTTCTTAGTTTTACAGAGCAGAAAGGGATATCTTATCACAACCATCATAAATCGGAACTATCTTATACTTTCTACACAATTGAACTTTCAAACTAGCAGTTTGATTTCATTCTCTATAACTCAGGCATCACAAGATATAGACTAACCTAAAGCTAAACACCCCTGGATGGTGAAGCAACTCAAGTTTTGTATCTTATTCTAGGTTATGAGTGGATACAGCAAGTCCAGCCCAAGTTCAGATGAGATTTGATTAAGCAGTACAGGTTAAAGTATTTATCTAAACCAAGCAAAAGTAATTGATTTTTTTTTATAAGCTAACACATTTCTAAAATTAAGTTGCTTGCTGACAACTCTTTATACATATATATGTATGTGTATATATATATATACATGACAGTATAAAACCATTGAGAATTATTTTTCTTATTCTATTGAATAAAAGTTCAAATCAAGACAAAGTTTCTACTTAATACTCTTTAGCTGAGCCTCCTGAAGTAACGCAGTGTACAGACCCCGAATTCATATGGAATTTAGCCTTGATACTTTGTATTCAGAGAAAACAAAGTTCCTGGTATATAACAAAATATTATCATTGTGAAGGGGCATTACCTAAACAAACATAATACATAAAAAAACCCCAATGCTTTATTCATGGTAAGGTATGAAAGCCAAATCACTGCGGTAAGATTTTTACCACAGTTAGTTCTGGAGAGTTTAAATGAATATCTACCTTTAGATAAACTCATTTTTAGATTATGTGATATATTTTGGTGAGTCAAGCAATGACTGATGATGAGAAGATTTCTTCTTTTCCAATGAATGAAAATTTTGTAGAAGACTGACTGATTATTGCTAAAAGTATTGGGAAAAATTCCAAAGTTTACATCTATTTAGCAACCTCATTATAATTACCATACCTGTTACTTTCAGTCTGTCGGCTCCAATGACAATCTCATCTTCATCTGCAGAAAACAATACTTTTCCACCTTCACTTGCCCTGACTTCAAATCTCTTACACTGGGCTTCCACAGCATCAGCTCCTGAAATCAAGGAAGTGAATGTTTCATCTAAGATATTTTGCAAGAAGAAAAGTAATCATCAGCTTATGTGGAACACCCAAAACACACAGAGTACATGTGGCTTTTATCAAATAGCTGAGTTTCTGTAAACCTAGTAGGTAACAAATTATAAAATGTATTTGAATATATTTACACAGTAGAAATTTCACTGCTGCACATCAGGACAGAATTCAAAATAACTACGAAAAATATCTATTTCAGTGACATGTGTGGAAGTCAACACAAACATTTAGAATGTACTTGAACTCTCAGATCTTGAAATGACAATACAGACAGAGCTTTTCCACATCTTAAATTGCAGTTTCTTGCCTATGGAAAAAAAAGATAACATATAAGCTTGTTCCGTAAAGACTAAGAAATCAACACAGCGGAAAAGGGTATTTTTCATTCAGTTTTACTGCAAACCTGAACAGCAGAATAACAAAATAAAAAAAGCCAACAAAACAAAAACCAGAAAAAAGTTGAACTGAGATCACAGAATCATCTAGGTTGGAAGGAACCTTTAAGATCATCTGCTCCAACCGTCAACCTAACTCTGACAAAATCTTCACTAAACCACATCCCTGAGCACCATGTCAACCCATCTTTTGAATACCTTCAGGGATGGTGCCTCAACGCCTTCTCTGGGCAGCCCATTCCAATGCTTGTAGCTCTTTTCATGTAAAAATGTTTCCCAATATCCAACCCGAACCTCCCCTGGTGCAACTTGAGGCCATTTCCTCTTGTCCTATTGGCTGTTACTTGGGAGAAGAGACCGATCCCCACATCTCTACAACCTCCTTTCAGGTAGTTGTAGAGAGCGATAAGGTCTCCCCTCAGCCTTCTTACCTCTAGGATGAACAACCCCAGCTCCCTCAGCCTCCCCTCATAAGACTTATTTTCCAGACCCCATGATACACTTTGACATCTTTGAACACCACTGTATACAAAGCATGGTATTTTTATTTCCCCCATTTTCCAGAAGGAAAAGACACTGCTCAAGACATCAGGGTACCTCAAGTTACTCAAATGTAGACAGTTCCTCCTGGTAAGTGCACTCATGGTGCTCAGTATCTGGTCCCGCTGCCTGTGCCCAACTGGTGTGGCATCAACTGGACTGGTGTGCCCACCCATCACCCTGCCTTTCCTTTGGAGGGAAACTGCAGAGCAGAGAAGGAGGAGGGAGAGACCTTGAGTCTCTCTTCCACAGGCAGGGAGCACACGTCAGTAGAGTTTTGGGGAAACAACTGGAGGAGAAAAAGCTAAAAATCCTTCTTAAAGCATCTAGCTAAAGGTCAGTGAGGGTGTTTGCGCTATAACGGGTAATAAACCCAGGTAGACAGAGTACATTCCGCTTTATGTGAAGCATTGTCTGGAGAGCTGTTTGTAAAAATGTCGTGCTCGTTTATGGGAGACAGGTAATGAGAACATAACAAAAGAAAAACAAAACACTCCACTCAACTGATTAGGGCAAAATTAATACAATACAAACGAAGTTTATTGTCATAGCCCAGGAGATTTGCCTTTCAGTAGTGATGATTTGCAAAGCGAGGAGTCTATTGCAGTGTGCTGCCTGCCTGACAACAGCAGCATGCTGCAGGGACAAGAAAGCAAAGCTGGGAAAGGATGGAAGATTGGACCTGTCATTGTCCTGCAACCATAGTTATGGATTAGGAGACCAAAGGATACTCAGAAATAACTTAACACTAACTTGCTTCACCTTTACTTAAAAGCTGATGATTGTTTAGCTCCCTAAAAGTATGTGGCATTGCAAGTACGGTGACACTGTTAACTTACACGTATGAAAGTTGGTAGTTGTGTAAAGAAAAGGGATGTACATAAAATGTGAGAGAAATCAAAGAGAAAAAAAGACACGCCAAATTCTTATTCATTATATATCAATGCAAGTGACTGCCGATGTTTCAAAAACCACCTTTTAAAACTTGCACTGTGTTTAGGATAACATACCCTATCATGAAGAACAACTGACAGGACAACAATCTTCAGTTCCTACAAAGACATGTATATTTTTTAGATGCTCAGCATCTGTGCTTCTTCAGCATCACACTGTATAAAAGCACATCTAGAATTCATCTAGCCCAAAATATTACTACAGGAAATAACTCTACTTTTTTATGCTAAAAGAAATGGGCTTTTACTTTATGTTGAACTCGGGACTTAACAGTGCATCGCTTATTATTACTCACTTATTGCTAAAACAGCGGTTACTGTATTCAAACCACTTGAGAGATTACTAACAAAACATAATACGTGTTAAGTTTGTCTCTTTGACACAGAACCAGATGTGAATGTTATGAAAAGGGTTTTGAAAAGTTAAACTGCCTACAGAGTAATCAATGCTATCAAAATGGAATTCTGTTTCATTACATTTTCATTCCCCAGTTGAAATTAGAGTAAGCAGTTGCACGTGCGATGTATTAGTGTATTATCTTCTCAACTGTAATGCAAATTGATGTGTTCTGAAAACACTACAAATATACACGTCTCATAAAATGTCTGAATAGCACTACTAACAAGAATGATGACAGAATCACCTTGTAGAATATTGTGCATGAACAAAGAAAAACTTTGGAAATTTTTAGCTCAACCTTGTAGAGCAATCACACTATCCACTAGACTTATTTTCGACAAATCATACCTGCTCCAGCTGAGAAACATGCAATAAAATCAATCTTCCAAATTCTGTTTGTAAAGGTAATTTCTACAAAACACAGGGCTACCTGAAAAGTTTTCTAGCTGTGCTACTTTATACTATACTATACTACCAACCTACTTCATACTAGAGATCCAGTCAGCTTCTTAATAACTTTAGAGCAGGATCAAGGGAATCACAGAATATCAGGGATTGGAAGGGACCTTGAAAGATCATCTAATCCAAGGCAAACTCTCTTTTCATCTTGTATCCAGGAAAAGTATTTATTCGTAATTTCCATTGTATAATGATAAATTAAATTATTAAGTTTCTGTGAAATTGCGTTTATTTAAAGTATATAAATAACACATGGACATCTCATATTCATCCATACATTGTATACAATGATGGTTTATAACAGATGCTTGTTGCACAGCAGTTGTATAATCAAAACTATCATTAAACCAGCTGCGGTAAAAATGGTGCAAAGCATAAAATAATTCATTTTAGCTACAGCAAAGATGTGTTAAAAGAAAATGTTGGGCAGTACATTATAGTAGTGTAGCCCAGATTAAACACTAATAGAGATTAAACTTCAAGACAGGAACTGTGTCTATTTTGAATTTTTACAGTGTCTAGCTTAACTTACTTATTAAGTAATACCATAATAACAACCATAAAGAATGCATGCTTTCAACACTTTGTTTTTTAAAGTCGACGATGCCTTGTACTACTTGTAGTGGGAAAGGATATTCAGGTTTGAGGTCCTTCTTTTCCCTATTATCCCCAAATTTAACCTCCCTTCCAGTTGTTTATAAAAGTTATAATAGAGGCAATAGTGCTTGTATGATACTTGTGAACATAAGAAGTGATGTAGAAAGTCATTACAGTGGAGACAAGACAGACAAACTAAAAATCCTAATTTCCCTAATTGCAACAGTTTCCACTCAAAACAGTTTTTAGATTTACCAAAACAGACTTAGTTTTTAGAAGATTTTTAAGAATATCTAATGCTGCTAATTAGTCATGTAGCACACATAATATATTTGGGACTTGAACCCTATATATTAAGATCATATGTTCTATCTTGGCATTACAATGAAAATAACAAAAACCTTAAAAACAGGGTGAAGCTAACATTTGTTTTATTTTGTTTTCTGACTCGTTTCCCACCATCTGAATTTCCATTCATTCTCACCTTACTGAAACATAAGTTGAAACTGAGGAATAATAAATATCAACAATATTAAATGCACAAGAATTTTTTTTTCTCCTCTGTTGATAAAGACGTTTTGCCTGCTTTTATCAGATATAGGTAAACACTAGAAGTTGTCCCCAGTTTCTAAGTCACCTTCCTTGTCCACCTGTCAGACAACAATTTCAGACATAGAAATAGCTAAGAAATCAACCACTTTAAATTAAAGATAGGGACTAGAATTTAAAGGCAATGATTACAAATTTATGATTTTTGCAAATGCAAAACATAATGAAATTCAATGTCCTGTGTTCTGATTAAGCATTTATTAAATGCAGAGTATTTGGGGATGACAAGGAAAGTTACTTTTATGAAAATGTTTTGATGCTTCTGAGATTAGAAAGAAAAGAGATAAAACATTTTTAATGAAGGTTCAACCACCAATTGGGTCTAAAATCAATATTTTTTAAATATACACCTAGATAAAAATTTGTAAATATTCGTGGGAAAGTTAAATATTATATTATTTTGGCCACCAGAGGTCTCAGAAAGTTTTCAGTGGATGCAAATGCAATGATGCAAATGAAGGACTCACACCAGCTGAACAGAAGCATTGAGGATTCTGAATAAAGAGAGCTTTCAGCTGAGAGCAAGACATCTACACAAGCAAACATTCACAGCAATCAGAACATATTCTGTGTTCTGTTTGCTGAGAAAGGAAAAGGAACACCTTCATTATAGTGAAAAAAATGTGAAAGCAGCAGTTAAGAAAAAAGCAAACCAGTTGGGTCTTGTCAATAGTTGATGGCCATGGTGTAGAGGTGTCAGAAGGCTACCACTTTTAGGAGAGGCTGACCTTCAAGGTTTCCTGGTCAGAATGATTACCTACTCAGACAAGAGAAACTGGAGTGAGTGCTAGGCCAGAAGAAGAAATGTATGTATGTTATGACACTACAGTGAATAATACCAGCAGTCAACATAATTTGTCAGCATAGGGATAAGCCACAGATTTATATAGAGAAATACATATGAACAAAAAAAAATGTTCTGAATCAGACAACAGGTATGGTGGTAGCATGGTTCCTCCTTCTTCATGATCTACAGATCCACTGGTGTCCATAAAAGACTAATGATATTACAGGCTTAGGACTTAGTCAAATAGAAGCTCACAGGAACATTCTGCTCTACCAGGCGCATTTCATTTCTAGGAATTTCATGAAAAGACAGACATAAAATATGGCCTGTCACCTTTGCAATGGAAAAAACACATCTGCCTCGGTCTGCCTTCCTGGTGCCTCTCGAAGGTGGAATCCCAGGTATGAAAAAGTATATGAAAGTTGCATAAAAGTTGCAGCAGATGGCACCCTCCATGCTACTTCTATACAAGGCCACACCTGCACTAATGTAAACCTCTGCTTTTCCTCCTACTATCCCTAACCCATGGAACTTTCTATTGGAGACTTCCAGAAATTGCACAGCTAACTAGACCTTTGGTCTGATCTGATACAGCTGTCCATAGGTTTCATCGGCTACGGGCAACGCACATGGATGAAGGAGTTAAATGTGCTTCTTGAAGGTTAGTTGAGCTTTACGTTACCACATATATTTTGCTTCTGTAATGGCTTAGAGCATGTGCGTTGTTTGCTCCCATGGCTCAGCTGACAGGCTGTAACTTTACAGTACCTTAATCACTTATACGGGTCCTTAAATAATAAACCTAAGCAAGCCAAAGGAAGATATGTTAGACACCCAATGGTTTGTGTAAGACTTCAGAATGCATGTTTTGCTCTATTTGTGATCTCATTAAGTTTAGTTTATTCAAAACATGAGCGAGATATCTGAATTAAGGCTTGTGGTGAGTGTAACTGGTTTCCTAACTGACTGAATTTTCTCATAAAAATATGCATATATTATAAACAGATATAAATAATGTATCTAATATAAATATATTTAAAATAAAATACATAGAAACGGCTAAATTTCTAATTGTTATATGAAATATATTTAAATATAAAGTGAATAATAAAGAGGTTAAATTATAAATAAATATATATCACTTTTTTACTACCAGCCTTATTGTGTTATATTTCCTATGTATGTATCTTTCGTCTATGGTCCAAGAATCTTTCTTTGTGGCACCAATAAATAGCCACTCTATGTTAAACTGTTCTTACAGCTGCCTTTATCAACTTAGCTTTCACTGACAAGCTCAAATGTCTAGGTCACTGAAATGAATTAATTATAACTCTAATGTATTTTGAGTACTCCAAAGCGTGAATGGGAATAGAAAATTTACCAACTTTTCTTCCTCATGATGAATGCAACCTGATTAGTACCAAATTCTAAGAGAATTTTCCAAGTTTTCAATATTATTCTCAACGTTGGAACATTTTGCTTTATGTGATGTGATTGATTTTTACAACTGAAATAATTTACAGAGCTTTTGGAAGCTGAGGTTTACTGAAGCAGACTGTGCATTATATTTACATAAAAAGTCATAAAAATTGTCTTTGTTAGCTGAGTTAGACTATGAGGTTAATGTCATATTGTTTGGCCACTACACGTTTTATTTATTGTTTGGCCACACAACATGTGCGAAGTTGCCTATTAAGTAACTGAAGTACTTTATTTACAGTGTATTCCACTGAAAAGAAATGAGAGTTAAAAAAGGACAGAACAATAAATAGGATGAGATACCTGACTGCAAGCTGTGCTTAATGGACAGCACCTTCAAATCAAATAGTAAAAGCTCGCACAAGACAGTAAGGGGAGTAAGAAGTTTCTTCGTTACATAGATAAAACTCAAAGGCAAACCAGGAATGCTGCATTTCTCCTTGGGCAATCTAACATCTTGCAGATCATAAGGTCATTCATTCCTCTCTAAAACTGCTTCTATTTAGCTTTACTTATTTCCTTTAGGTCAGATTTCCCCCGTCTGCCTTTTTTATTGAATGTTCTAAATTTTCATGAATGTTCTAAAATGTTCATTTTATTGAATGCTCCCAGAAATTCTACTGAAAATCACTTATCTCTAAATAGAACCTTGGTTTTTTTTTTCTTTTCTTAAAAGCAAATCTGATGTTGGACCCATTTGCATTCTTGGAGACTTTATCTCTCATATGCGTACTCTCTAAAATAATTGGTAAAAGTGCAGACACATTTCCCCTGCCTGCTTTATCATTATGCAGTAAACTGGACTGAACTGAAATTAAAGGTAGTGAACTAAATCCATGTCACCTAACAGTTCCTAAACTTTTATCTTCCTGATTTTACCCTGTAACCTTTTTTACCAACTGTTATGTATCTCGCTTTGTGAAGATTTTAAAAGAAAAGCATTCCACTTTTGTCTTTCTTGCTGGTAACATTCTTAGACAGTCATTCTAAAATTTATTTCTACTCTGTATTTTGAATGGTTTTGGTGGTTTATCAATATAAATTGAAAACTAATGAATATTTTTTATATATTCTCTCTATATAGCTAGTATTCAGAGGTTAGTTTTCAGTCTTCATTTTTTTACTTTCCTTCCCCCCCGATTTACTAAAAAAATGTAAGTTGTTTTTCCAGATCCTTTTGACAAGTAGATATGTTAAATGTAAACTGCTGTGACTAGAAAATATCGTATAATATTAATCACAATGTACTGAATTATATCCTTAAAAGGTTTCAAAATGCAAATTAAACTTTTGGAGATAAATAATTGAATTAATCAGATTTTGAGAGCAGGAGACTGAAACAAAGGATATAGGTAAGTAGAATACTTCCAAGCTTTTTTGGAGGAATGTTAAAAAAATGTGGTTTAAATTTTTATAAAATGAATTCAACCCTGATAGCTATAACATAGGGAGGAACAGATAATCTATTTTTTTTCTGAAGGAACTGTTTCTTAGATTATCCACTTTAGCCAGATAGTACAAATACACTGAAGTAATACATGCAAAAGGTGTTAGCACTACATGTGATCATTCATTTTCTGAGAAAGATTTCGTGAAAGAATGTGCAAAAATATTACAAGATACACGGGATTCAACTACAAGAAGGCTACCACTGGGTACTACTAGGCAGCAAAAGACGAGTAAAAAATTATTGCCTGATGACCAGAAAATGATGATTTAAAACCTTTTTGCTACGTGGTATATCGGTGCAACTGCATGTGCAGATTTTTGAACTAGCGTCCACTATGATGATAGCACAAGATGGTGATGTTTTAGCCCGGCTCTCTGGATTTTTGTATTACTCATTTAGGAAATTAATTGTCTCCTTGCCTTCGACAGTGGGACAAGGGCCAGAAAAACTGCAGGAAAAAGGATCAATGCAGGTTTGGTCTCTTAGCTTCTGGACGTGTCTCTTCTGATTAAGGTTCTCAGTGGAGTTCATTGCTGATTTGTAACACAGGAGATGCTATTCAATTCAGAGACTAAGATATCCACCTCACATTCTGACCCTGATGACGCTTAAATTCTGCATCTCTGTTTATGATTTGAATCATTCCCAGATTGTCTCCTTTTAAATATAACACTTAAAAAGGCTATAGTCATATCCTTGGGAGTAGGATCTTACGGTAACAGAACAAGGAAGGAACATATAATTTTGTATCTGGAAAGAAATCTAACATAGATGCTGATGGATGTATAAATTCAAAGGCAAGACCTGCATTATATGTGGAATTTTTGTTTGGACTTGCTCAAATCTTTTGCTTTGGCAATATGGCAAAACAATATGAATCACTCCACCACAAAGAAAAGTAGATACTTTAAATTAGCATCTGGCTTCATATGTAAGTTCCACAGAGAAAAGAAGTTAAAACTAAACCAAAGGAAAAACAAAACCCAAAAAACAACAACAAAAAAACCCCAAAATCAACAACAACAAAAAAAAAAACAAACCCTGAACTCAAACCAAGCAAATCGAGACCCAGAAAAGGCCAAACTGGAGAGAAGATTAGCAAATTTCCCTTTCCTTCTTAAAAGTCAAGTGTCAGTACCATCCTGCCACTCTTTTTCCATAATAGAAGACCACTTACTTCATTCCAGAAGCAAAATGGATAGGAAGCTCTTAGTGTCTGACATTGTCTAGGTTGGTAAAGAGTCCTCGTGATTTGGTAATACATGTGAGAGAAGAGAAATAAAACAGCTTTTCCAAATAAAGCATCTGCCCAAAACATCACAAAAGGAAACTCATGAAGTTCTGGGATTCTAATGTTGGAATAACTTTTTTTTAAAGGCAATGTAGTCCTTAATTTTGATTTGGAAAAAATTTTCAATCAGTATTATTTTGATCTATAACTGATGTTAATCATTCAGTGAGTGATAAATTTTCCCAATGACTAATTAATTTCAGATTTATGGAATGCTTTTCTTCACAGGAAGAAATCTAGTCAAAAATTTAAAATATTCAGTTAATCATTAATTCAGTGTCATCTGTTCATAATTCAGCTGCAACTGTAATATTTATCACCCTAAGAATAACCTAAGGAAAGAGAAGGTATTTTTCTGAGATATATTTATGCATTATAGAAATTTTAAAAATCCATATTAAATATACCTACGTGCCTGCATATATTAGATTGCAATAATTAGAAAGTAAACTTCAACATTAGTGTTTTTAAAACATATAACAATTGTAACATAACAGTGAGATGCCACTTCTGGTAGTCCAAAGACATATGAGAGGAAATTCTAGAAAACAGAAGGGGTTTTATTTATTTATTAATACTAGTCATCTAACAGATATGAAGTAGAACATGTGATCTAAGAGGTTCATGATCTTGTATGGACGAATAATTTTCATGGACAAACAGACAAACTTTTCCAAGCCTGACTATACGCTTGCAAAAATCTCTTTCACATATAGAAACAGGCTAAATTCCCACAGCTGGTTTAGTACTGATAGAACTGATGGAACATGGACTTTTTAAAGATAACTTAGCTGAATAAATACTCTAAGTCTAAAATCAAATTACTTCGCATCTGTATTTTTGATAAATCTCTTTACTGGCATTTCAACATCTTTAAAAGCAGCAGCATGCTGTTGAGTTTCTTCTTCCAAGTGTTCTCCGTAGCTCTGAAGTAAAGGAGAACATCAGAAAGATCTTATCTTTCTCTTTTTTTTTCCCCTAATGTGGTGGGTTTTATTTAATTAATTTAAAAAATGGCTTCTCATTTATATGACCTTATTTGTCCTTCACCTATTCCACTCCTAATAGAATAATATATTCTTACCAATATTAATGGGCTGTATGAACATCAGGGGAAAAAGGGGGGCAAGGGGAGAAATAAAATCTTAATGTCCTGACAGGGACTTGCTAAAGGTCCAGATGCTGTAGGTAATTTAATAATGCTTAAAACCTAGCAGCAGCCTTGTGAATGTCACAATGGATGCACAGCACCTGTTTTTGTAGTTAAATGAAGTATTAGCAGTTGATAAATCCAAAGGCGAACAATTAGAACCACCTTTTGAAGATCTGTATGCTTTATCACCCAAAACCTACTTAAATACCTTTGAATAATGTCTATTTCTTTGATTTTGGAGAAAAGGAAATTGCTTCTCCTTCCCGGCTCTGAACATTTGAGTTCAGTTATACTGTCTGTATTGGCCACAGCGTGTGAGTAAGAACAGCAGGACAGATGGCAATGGATTAATGTTTAAACACTAACACTTTTGTACCACCATGCAAACAATTAATGACCTCTACCTACTCAAAATCTACATCTACAATGAAATTCAACCACTGCTTGGAGTTCCATGTCCTCTGGTGTGGTTGCTATATTTTCATATTGAGGATAATATATTTGAGAATTGAAACAGAATGTTCTGTCTCCTAATTTTCAGTGCCAATTTTCTAGAAACAGTGGAAGCATCCAGTCTTGCATTTAAAATTCAATGAGGTAAAATAAAAAGGCTATAAAGCAGAAAGGTAAAAAGAGGACTGCTGTACTGCTGACAAAATGGCCATTGATAATTGAAATTCTACTTCAGAATAGGCCCAATCTTCCTACAGATGCTCTGGAGTCAAAGTTAGGATTGAGATGAAATACTAAGGCACTGAGATGAGGCTCACACCTGGCGTATGAGACAACCCTCTGCACAAGGTCACCACTGCACCCTTGTTCCCCCTCCACCGTCACTGCCTGGAAATCACTGCTTTAGTGTCCTCTTTCATCCTTTCCCCATTGTCTCTGAAGTGACTAGTGGGTACGGAACGTTAATTGTTGCAGTCTCATGAGAAAAGAAGACTGTGGCTGCTGCTTTTCTGAAGGTTATCCTGCAGGAAGAGAGCATGCAGCCCATCTTCTGCATGCCTGGCTATTACAAGCATGCGGCCAGTCCTCTGCCTGCCTGGCTATTCCCGCCAGCACCACCTGTCAGCAACTGGGACCTTCGCTCAAAGCCTGGCTTCCAGCAGGCTGCCTGAGGAAGACTTGTCAGTTGCCCCCTCTTCCTCTCCTCCATGCACTTATTCTGTGCCCCTTGGAAAGAATCACAGAATCATATAGTATTTTGAGTTGGAAGGGATCCATAAGGATCACTGAGAGTCTGACTCCCCGCCTCTCACAGGACTTCTTAAAATTGACCGTAAGACTGAGAGCATCATCAAGATGCTCTTGGAACTCTTACAGGCTAGGTGCTGTGACCATTTCCCTCAGAAACTACATTCCAGAAACTGACAACTCTCCCAATGAAGCACCTTTTCCTAAATTCCAATATAAACAACTTCTGGCACAGCTTCATCCCTTTTCCACATGTAAAAGATGAAATCATACAATCATTTAGGTTGGAAAAGACCTTTAACCTCACTCTGCCAAGTTCACCACTACAACATGTCCCTAACTGCCACATCTACACATCCCACACCAAATGTCCAATTTCATAATAGCAGCTCAACAAAAAATAAGACTTAGAGTGAAGGTATACAAGAAAATTGGAGCAGTTGCAGAAGAAAAAAGAAAGCACAAAGCCCAGTAGCTGCATAAACCTTGGAGGACTGGTAAAGTACAAACTTAAGAATGCATATTCTGACTTTGATATGGCTTCTTTTCCTCCATGTGCTTGTCCTTTCCAAACCAGCTCTAGATTATGGAAAGAAAAATACATCAAAAAATATGTACTCGCCCTCAAAATTCCTTCCAAATACAGACAATGAATACACCTAGAAAAAGAGAGAGAAAATGACCTGCATGTGTTTTGTCTATGCTACAAATATAGGAAGAAGTATCAGACGAGTTATAAATGTACAAAGTATGTTTTTCTCTTTGTCTGTCAGTTACAAAAAGTGCTCTCTATGTTAGATCAATACAACTTCAAATACTTCAGATACAAACTAACAGGGCCTGTACCTTGTATCCTAGGTAGAAATAGTCTTCCTGAGCATAGATTGAGGGAAAGAAAAAGAAAAGAAGAAAAGTTGGATCAAAACTCAAATGTTGAAATCTTTTAGCCTGAAGAAGGCAGAAAGAAGAAAAAAAAAATATACAGAACACATAAATAAGAGGAAGAGTTCTCAAGACCCCAGCTGTGAAAGTATCGATGCAGTTTTTAAATAATTTAATAAAAAGCGATTATTTTTAACATTCAAAGAACATTATGTAGAACACATTAGTAAGGATGACAAAACTTAAAGCAAGGGTTAAAATACCCACAGCATTGACCCTCTAAACAGCTACAGCTGCTTAGAACCAGCAATGAACAAGCACTCTCAAACCCAAAATAACCACATGGAAATTGCACAGAATTTAATTATTGTCCTACTGTTGCTTACATTTGTGTTTATTTCTGGGGGAATTTTTAATTCTTGACATGTCAACTGACATAATATGCTCTTGTTTTCCAGGAAGAAGATTGCAGGTTAAATAAGGCCATATCTGCCAGAAAAGATTATCTTTTGGTCCTGATGTGTGACAGAAGAAATAGCTTAATACTCTATTTTTATAAAATGGTTTTCATATGGTAATTCATAAGGGAGATGTAAGATATATTTTACACCATAAGGTATTTCAAATAATGAAAAGGATTGTAATGTTATGTCTACACGTAACATATAACAAGATTATCATAATGATGTGATATTGCTTGAAAAATGAAAATGTGCATAAATGATTAAAAAGCAATCTGAAATACTGCCAAAAGTATCTCTCATTCAAATGGATCTTTTTACCCAAGCAAATGGTTAACGATACCAAGTATATTTAATAGTTTTATGAGTTAAGTATGTGATGGTTGGATAAAAAAGTATTCTTTTTCAATCCAGTTAATGCAAGTGCTCGTCAAAGATCCTAAATTCACCACTGCAGTGATGCAACTCATGTACAACTGAAATAGAAGTAAAAATCAGAAAAGAGTTGTTTGCCACTGTTTTTTACTAGTCCATTAACTATTATTACCTCTTGATACTGAATCAAAACAAACAAGGCAAGAGACTTTCTATTACTGGAAGATGACTTAGAGAATTGCGGGAGAAATATGGATGAATCTCAAACAAGTAACAATTTAATTTTTAAAAGGCTACTTTGGCAGATCCATCAAAGTGCTGGCAAAGAGGTTGAAGTTTTGACCAGTTCTCAGAGCTTTACATTTTCCTAATACTTCACTTCAAGGTAATTAATTAATGGGAGTAGGAAGCTTAGCCAAAGTCGTTAAGTGTATATCTGAATACATTTTATGTGAGCTCCCATTACAAAACCTGTTATAGTGCAGATGGTTTGCAAAAAGACTTTTCCAGGGATTAGACAGACAGAAACAGCGACAACGTCACATTGCGCTGTAAATTACGAGAAGGGATGAGACTCAGGTTCCAGCTGGACATTTCAACTGTTATGAGCAGCATGGCTCACTTTCTGACTGCCTCTTGGCTCATCTCGGCCGCTTCGCCAGGAGGAGACAAACAGCCATATGGCCTCCCAGGCACCGCTCCATTGTACCTTCTGCAGTGATGCCTGAAGCTGAAAGAGATCCTTTAACTCTGCAGTTAAGGACAAGGTAGCCAACCTGTATTAAAAAACAGGGCAAGTTATCTCCCATTCGACAGATTTGACAATGGATTTGTACCACAGACTAGCAGATAAACTGTAGTTTCCCATCCATTGCTTATAGCCCTACACTTGGAAAGAGCGTTTAGTTGGCTATAGAACTTTGGCAAGAAACTTTATACCGCAAAATTTATGTACTCATAATATACAATATTTTGCTGTGTAATTTATTTAAATATTTTCTGAATCCACCAGTAACTGACTTAAACCCGGGAAAAAGTTAGACAACAGAGTAATTTTCAACCGAAAATTCCATTTATGACTTAATTATGTAATGCGTGTATAAAAAGTATTTTTCAACCCACTTCATGCAACGTCTAGTCACAAGAGCCTAAGCTCACCATTACTTGGTTCACCACCTAGATGCAAGATCATTGGAAAAGAACGTTAAATGATGTAAGCAAAGTAGCACAAAAATTACAGATTCTTTGTTCATTTTCTCAGATTACAAAAAGAAGATGGATTGAATCAACTATAAACTAACTTTTGCCTAACTTTTGTTTTGCAATGTCTTCTTAACAATATTAATGATCCTACAGCACCACACAAGAGCAAATGTTTTAATATGAAAATTAAATGAAAATTTTCATGAATATGAAAATTATACAAAAATTAAATAATGTTTAATGTATTGTAGATTTTTGAAATTTCACTGTAGTTTGGAACTACAAGCAGTCAAGCCTTCCTGTAAAGGAAAGGAAAAAGGTTTTATTTTATGTGCTCCTGACAATTAAGTTCTGATCCTAGTTTTTCCAGTGGAAGTGTAGAAGCAGCTAATGAGGGATTGTAAACAACAACTTTCCTTCCCTCACCAGCACCCTACCATTGACAACAGGACAATAATCACACATATAAGACAGAGAGGAGTTGAGCCTTTTTGCTCCCTTTTCCTACTGTATGACCTCTCAAAAACTACCCTTTTCCTGCAACACTTAAGAGAAAAGACCTCACGTTTGAGGCTCCTATGCAAGATTAAAAAATAGAGAGGCATTCCTAGTTCATTGTACATAAGCCTGTTTTTACTTCCATTGCCCTTAATAGACATTTCATTCAAGTTCATAATAATCTTACATATGTCAATGTCTGACAATGGGTATCAAAGATTAGAGCCATGTGTGCACAAAATGATTACAAGTTCTACCACAATTGATTGTAAAAGCAAGAATGCTTGAAATGTTGCCTCTTGCTTCAGATCTTCTTTGATGTCTAGACCAAACTACAATAAAATGGATTGAAGTATTCACAGTGGGAATATAACAAAGCACATTTAGCTAATGAGTTACTTTGATCACCTTGGAAGCGAGGAGGTGGCAGAATGTTTTACCTGGTAAGGTATCAGATAAAGGCACAAGCACTTGGCATACAGGATACAGTTAAGAATGATGAAGGGAAGTATTTTGACTCCCACAAGGTTACATATTCAAGAATTTCTGCACAATACTCCAGGTACATTTGATGGATCACAGCAAGTAAGCAAGCATATTTTTAAGAAAAAAAAAAACCAAATACCTTGAATACAAACCAAAATTTTGTGCTAAATGGGTGAAAAGTGTCATTGAGTTTGACAAGTTATTTGAATAGCTATAACTTTTAGTGCTGTTGTCAGGCTCTACCAGTGCTGTAATTGAAAATTATACATCTGCCTGCTATTTTCAAAAAGCATTTGCAAAAGCATGATATAACTGTCATTGGTATTCAAATCCTTTTTCACAATTTGCATGGCTGGAGAGCTCAATGAGTGAAGCTACAGGTTCAGGAGCTCTCTGAACCTGTGACTTGTACAGCTCTGGATCTCTGTGAGAGTTATGATTCTGTCTCAAAGAGCTCTAAGCTTAGTGAAAATGAAGTGCACGTTTATCTATACATCATATTCTAAAAAGGTCAGATATCCCCAGGGATCTTTATGAAAGGAAAAGGGTCAAGCAATAGCAGAAATACCTGTCAGAAGCAATAATTGCAGCCAGGGAAAACAAACAAACAAACAAACAAAGAAACCCAAACCCTCAAAAAACTCATAAAAAAATGAGAAAGTTTGCAAGCTGGCAAAGTAATAATCAAATCTGAAGATGATGCTATGGTAAGTACACAAGTGGGCTTCAACAGCCATATTTACTTTTGATCCCTTCAGCGCTTGTCAGCCTAACGTACTCCCTAAAACCAGACAGAGCTGTGCATGATTCTTGCCAACAGCATGGAGACAGCAGAAATCTGGCTTCACACGAGCAACTGTTGTGCATTTCTAAGATTGGCAGAAAAATTGGTAGATCTTTTTACACACAGATTTAAACTATGCAGACACTGAGCAAACAGAGAGAAAAGGTTGTGTCAAGGTAATTGAGTAGATTGCATAATGCAAAGGGTATTGCTAAGTAAGGGTTGGGAGGGGAGAGACAGGATTACTTTTCCTTATCTAGTTTAGACGCAGAAAATCAATGAATGAACATCTTTACATCTTTATTATCATAGAATGGTCCAGGCCAGAAGGGACCTCTAGGGTCATCTAGTCCATCCTCCCCGCAGTCAGCAGGGACACCCCCAACTAGACCAGGTTGCCCAGGGCCTCGTCCAGCCTCTCCTTGAATACCTCCAGAGAAGGGGCCTCAACCACCTCCCTGGGCAACCTGTTCCAGTGGTCCACCACCCTCAGAGTAAAGAACTTATTCCTAATATCCAACCTAAATCTGCTCTTCTCCAGCTTGAAGCCATTGTCCCTCATCCTGTCACTGCAGGCCTTTGTAAACAGACTCTCCCCAGCCTTCCTGTAGGAACCCTTCAGGTACTGGAAGGCTGCTGTTAGGTCTCCCCAGAGCCTCCTCTTCTCCAGGCTGAAACATCCCAGCTCCCTCAGCCTGTCCTCGTAGCAAGTAGATATCCTTTATGTCTGTGCTACATCTGCTGTGTTGGTCTTAAATGGCAGGTTTAAAAACTGAAGGCTGTGGAGTCCTTTCAGAGATACAAAATGTGCAGTTTCCTGACTACATGTCACAGTTAGACTGAAGCACAAACCGACATTTCTAGCTCAGTTGGTATAGATCCCAACACAGATCATTGTTGCACCTGGGAACTCCTTCCAGTTTTCAGTGTCAGCATCAGTGCATTGTACTCTAAATAGTGGATGCACCCTTGATATTGTAAGACCTGGAGACGTGATTTGGCTTTACGCTCCTTAATGAATGAAGGAGCATAATCATTGAATCATTGAATCATCCATTATTATTAGATATTTATTTATTTATTTTAATATACTTTCCCTTCACTCCTCCTAGATTAGGATGTGCTCCAATATGTCTTAATGAGGCACCTTACCAAAATGTTTTGTCTTCCACAGTCACTCACAACTAAGTACTTCTTATCAAGAGTTCCACTCTAGTGTTTCCCTCTCCCTGCGTGACTGTAGTCTTCTTCCCTCCACTCCCACTTCTTTACACTAACACTTCCATTAACAGTTTTAATTAGATGCTCTTAAGGCTGTGTTTGTCTTACATGGTTCAATTCCAAATACTACAGAAAAATTTTTTAGTTGTCCTAAACTTTGACATGGCCAGTTACACCAGTTTGAAACTCAAAGACAAGTGATCGGTTTATTGCCCTGTAATATCATTTACATCCTGTGAAATACAGATAAAATGGAAATGATAGCAGATGTAGAGGAAGTCCCTTATCATCCACCTGAATGCACTGGTATACTTCGTTCTTTTCAGAATGCTCCTATCATACCCATAAATGTGTAGTCATTATTATTATTATCATCATCAATAATAAAGAAGCTAAGAGATAAGAACATTTTAAAGTTGTTTACTAGATAATTTTTTCCCCAAGGCATAATAATTTACTTTTCCTATAGGTTAAGAATATTTGTCCTCAATGTTTCCTTCACTGTTTATTTTTATCCTTTTCACTGTACAGCCACACATACATCTGCCTCATCGTGAAGCACCAGTGAAGGGACACAGAGAATTTTTGAAGAAGGCAGGGATTTTCCAGAGCACATTTGCAGCTAACAGGAAAAAATATTATCTGATGTCAGCAAACCTGGTATAGGAAAGTCCCCCTCCCTTCTCTCAGCAGATGTTTCCTACACAAAAATCAAGAATTTTTCTTTATCTGCTCTGCGTTATACAACAAAATTTTTGAAAGGGAAGGCAAGAATTACGCATTTTGACTTTTAAATGCCTGTTAATTTCTTTGCTTTCCAACATTAGAATGCTCAGGTTTTTACTGTTTGCACTGGTAGTTATGAGCACCTATCCTATGTAAGAAATATTAAATAATAAATAAGAAAATAAAGAACATTTAAATTGTATTTTATGAGAAATTTCTAAAACATAAAGAAGCAGATTTTTATATGAATATAAGAAAGAATAAAGGCTGTATGGACATTATGAAAAAGAAGAGGAAGATAAAGAGTAAGAGATAAAGTGAATACAATATTCCAATTTAGGAAACTTCCACTCTCCAGACACTCTGTGCCAGCTGCATGCCAAGAAGATTACAGGTGTTCACTCTAATGATGATAACATAAGAACACATGTTCTCTTCAGGCCTTTATGTTTTTAGAATGTTAACCTCCAGTGTGACGCATTGAAGTAGGTCAGTCTTGTTACATTCACATATATTTTCAGTGCTGGATTCACTTTGCAGGAACGGTGTCAGCAATCAGAATATCACATCTACTTCAGCCAACGTGAATGTTTGCCATGATCAACTCACCTTTCAGCAATTGCCATCTAAAGTGGAAGGTTTGGATAAAACAGCTACGGGATGAAAGAGAACCGCGTTCCATAAACACACTGGGCAAGTACAATATGGCTAGAACAGGTGTTAGCTTAATTTTCCTCATCTGTATCTGCTAGGAAGTCTGGTTACCTTTGCACACTCATTTAATGTGGTCATTGGGGGAAATCGGTGCAGATGGTGGAGTGTCTCTCCGTAGGCTCTTGCCAAAGATTTTTCACAACTTGAAGGTGCTGTGTCCAGCCAGTACAAAAGCTCAGTCTAGATTGCAACTAGAGTTTAACTTAAAGCTCTTTGTGAGCATACCCTCAGCATGGGAGGAAAAAGAGTGGATAAAACACAACTTAATCCAGAAGACAAAAAAAAAAAGAAAAAGGAAAAGATGTGGAGGCTAAGGGATGTCTCCACAAATTTCTATATATGTTAGTATCTTGCAGGTATATGTTTGTCTATTTTTCATCTGATTTCCAGTCAAGATATATAGTATCCTAACAGATCTAATAGTATCCCAACAGATCTAGAATATTACTGACTTTTTTTGGTAATACTTTTAAAAAGCTACAAATACCTTCAGTACCATGCTAGTACTAAAAATATTAAAAAGTACTGCTTCATACTTACTAATACAGTAAGTATGATTTGTGCAAAAAATGCAGTATAACATAGTAAACTTAGCAAAAGGAAGGAAAAAAAATGTGAAAAGTGGAACAGAGAAGTAGAGGATATTTTTTTTATTTCTATTTCATTTGGAACTTTGATCTGCAATATTTTATACTTTGCAATATGTCAGACACCATTTTAATGAATGACTGTCAGTACGATCAGTTTCCATTTAAATTTTGTAGTGACTAGGAGAGCATTTGGATTTTTGTTTTGTTTGGTTTATTACATTCTGTTACTCCAACTGTTTTCAATATATATTCTGATACAAATACATTGCAAGAGTAATGGGGACAAACCAATTCCCACTGAAGGAATGGAAGACTGAGAGAACTTGTAAGAAAATGATGGTTATTTTCTCACTGAAGTTGTTGTTGAAACATGTTTTGCTGAGGTATTTTTTAGTTTATTTTGTTACAGCTGTCTCAAAAATAAACCCTTTTGAGGCATTTCTACTTCCTCTCCCTCCAGATACTGCTGAATCATGCTCTTATTTGCATTATATGTTTTATTTTTTGTTGGAATATGGTGATGAGATTTTTTTCTGATTATTCAGCAATGTTTTATCTTCGATGTTAATTAATGAAGCTAAACTGATATATATATAACAGTCAATAAAGAGCACTCACCTACTGTCAGTTGTCCAGTTAACTGTCCCATGTGATTTCTTGCATTCACTGTTACATTTCTGTCAGACTGTAAGACCAGTGGGCTATCCTGGGAAACATGTATAAGACAATAAATGAGAGAACAAAAAAATTGAGGTAGTGTTACGTTAGAACCAAATATAAACATGCATACTGAGGAGGGCAGCTGCATCAAGTGCAACAGTCTTTTTAATAATGTCATAATGTATTTTACAAGTCAAATTTTTACATGAAAGAATAACAAGAATGCTATTTTAAGCTTAAAACCTTTGTGCATACAGTGCCTGCTTTAGAAATCAGAGCTGAACTTAATGTATTTAAAATGGGCTTTATTTCTCGAGGATAGTACAAACCTAAGTATTCAAAAAGCCTTAATACACACCTATTCTACCAACCTTTTCCAGATATTGCTAACACATACTTCTCTAACTACCTAATCAACACTCTACTGCATTGTTCTATTAATCTGTACAAGCTGTAATATTTGGAGTGCACTTACTAATATATCTCACAACGCAACCATATACATTTTTTTTGAAGGTAAAACATATCATTATTCTCAAAAAAGCAATGAAAGTCATCCCTACAAGGTGAGGTCATATAGCAGACAACCCTGCCGGTACAGGTACTATAAATGATCAGGCTGGGGGAGCACAAAGACAAACACTGCACGATGTTTACTACAGTCTTGTACAGTCAAAGTACTTTTTGTAACATGACTACATTTTTATCTGCTTCCTACTAGGTTCAAGTTACACACATACGTGTAGGCACGTTCTGTGTCCAAAGCAAGCTTAAAAACTCTCAGAAATAAGACAGAATAGAATTTTTCTCCTTTAAGAATGAGGAGACAGATCCACACCTCCCGGGGAAGGACAGAGATGGAGGTGCTCGAGCAAGTGCAGAGGAGGGCAACGAAGATGATGAATGGCCTGGAGAATAAATCTTATGAAGAGCGACTGAAGGAGCTGGGACTGTTTAGTTTGAAGAAGAGGAGGCTGAGGGGAGACCTCATTGTTCTCCACAGCTACTTGAAAGGACATCGTAGAGAGGTTGGTGCTGGTCTCTTCTTACGGGTAATTAGCAATAGAACGAGAGGGAATGGCTTCAAGCTACAACAGGGTAGGTTTAGGCTGAACATTAGGAAAGAATTTTTCCCAGCAAGAGTGGTCAGACACTGGAACAGGCTGCCCAGGGAGGGGGTTGAGTCCCCATCCCTGAATGTGTTTCAGAGTCGTTTAGATGTGGTGTTGAGGGATATGGTGTAGGGGAGAACTTCATAGAGTAGCGCTGATGGTTGGACTCGATGATCTCAACGGTCTTTTCCAACCTGAATAATTCTATGATTCTATGCGCAGGAAAGGGGAAGAACTTCAACAGAGAGCCAGCCTGAAAAAAAAAAGAACTTACTGATGATTCATTGGAGGGGTTTTGTACATCCAACACCAGTAAGACACCTGGAAGAAACAGCTGGAGAAGTGCCTTAGGCAGGAATGACTAAGGGCTAGGAAAATATTTCTGAAAATTATTATATATGCACTACACTCTTAAATTCAACCTTGGGCATCCATTAATGGTTTTTCCTGGATTATCTTAGATAAAATTCTTGTGTGTGTGTGACTTAATATATTGATTCTTCCTGCTGAAAGTTTTTTAAGAGAAGGAAAAGACTTAAGGAGCCATACGTAAAGATTTATTTTTACTTTGTTGATGCATTAGGTTTGCACTGAAATTTCATATAATTTACAATCCTTTCCTTTGAATCCAGGGATTTCCTCTGCAAGAAACACTCATCCCAGTTGTTTTCACTACAATTACTAACTTTAAATGATACTCAGTTCCCTGGGAAGTCTGAAATAATTCTGAGCTAATTTCTAAGACTTCAGGTGTGTTTCGTCTCTCACTGGGCCATGCTATGACCTCTATAACATCCCGCCAATTAGCTCTGCATCACGGAATCTGGCAGATGAAAGTCACTGTTTGCCTTGTCCATCTTGCTAGATAAAAACTTATAATTATCAGTGAGACACTGCGTTCAATGTGACTGGTTTGAGCTAAACGTGTGATGCAATCAAGGGAGCTTCTGGCAACAACAGCAGCTGCTAAGGACCTTTTTCTCAACACTTGATTTGATTTCCACTTTCCTTATGGTCTTTTGAAGATCATTAGTCCAGGCAACTGCTGCTCTGGGAAAGGAGGTTGTCCTGGCAGACAGCTGCATGGCCAAAGTAGATTTTTAAGGAGCTCTTTTCACTTTTTCTCAATCTGTACTTGGAGAAGAGTCTTCTCACTCAGAATAGTCTCAACCCTAGCAAGTGAGGGTACTACTACATGCCTACTTTTGCATGCTCAGCTAAAGGTTTGGTAACTTCGCACTTCCAAACACTGTTCATAGTCTGATCCAATGGTTTCTTTCCTTTCACCTTAGGAAAATACTTAACAAGATTCTCGGGCTAAAATCTGCCTGTCAGGTTTCATGTGCTTGGTCTCTAATTATAAATGAAGACCTTGGGTACCAAATATTTAAATACAGGATATAATGAAAGATTAGATGGACCAAGCCTTCTTTCTTCTCCCTTCCTTGTCTTATTTAAAAGATAAAAAGAGGGATGAAGAACTTAAGAACTTCAATCTATATTCCTGGATGTCAAGTATAGAGCTGCAAGCTTAAATGCTGAACCAAAGAAAACCCAGTGGCAAAACTGCTATCAGTTTCAACAGTTCAGCATTTTATCTGCTCTGTTTACCTGCACTTCTGTTTTCCACTGGAAGTGCCTAAAGACAGAGGTTCAAAGTATGCAAAGGTAGTCTACTCAGGGGAGTTAGAAACTCAGAGATGACTTAGTTGAAATCAGTGAAATTATAGATCTGTAAGATGAATACAAATGAGATGAATGTCAGTCATATGAATACAAATATATCTTGCAGCATAAAAATATCAGATGATTGTCTCTCTGGATCACCAGATCCGCTATACTTTTGATGTGAACTTCAGCTTGCAATTTAAGAGACTTGATAATCCACAAAATACATTCAGATGACAGCAGGGAGGTAGGAGTATGACATCATACCTTTTTCCTGGAAATTGGAATTTTAGAAAAAATGTTTTGATGAATGCATAAACACAAAGAATAGGGGAAAAAAAAAAGGATTATTAACCTCTCCAAATATTGTAAAAATATTTGGGAGAAGATTTGTTTTGAAGTCAGACAAGCCTAAGAACAGGCATACTTACTTTCTGGATATAATTTTCCAGGCTGATAAATTATAAAAAAAAAAAACAACCCAGATGGATATACTAGTAAATATGTTTTGTATATTGACATAATGAGAAAGGCTTAAGGTTATACCTGACAAAAAAAGCCAGACATGAAAACAAGAGAACCACCTATTAGTTCTGGTGCTGAAATTATACCGCTGTCTCTCAGATCTTCCATTTAGAGGTGAACAGCAAGAACATTTTCCCTTACATGTAATAAAGTCATGTACTTCCATAAACAAGTTCCATGTTATGAATATCAGGAACAGATGTCTTCCATATGAGAATATAATCATATACATCCAGTGTAAAATTTATCATGAACAACTCCAAGGCTTGATCATCCTTGAAGAAGTTCTTCAGCACGTAATATTATGTCTTGACACTGAGTTAGTTTGAATGCATTCAAAAATGAAACTAAAGGGCAGATCTCTCTTGCCCATCCCAAATTTTCTACCCCTGGAAAAGGCCATGCCACACTTGCAGCCTGTCCGCCTGAGTTCAGAAGCTGTTCTTGCAGCCTGAACTTGCAGTTTATGACACTAGAACAGGGAGCATCCTGAGGTACAGGAAAACTGGATCACTTTTGGATTACCAGTATTATTTGGTCTTGGAGCAAAGGAGTCCCTAAAATCTAATCCTATAATCTGAAATTTATATTATGAAATAAAAAGCACATGCAACAATTTGTAACTGGAGAGCTCTCCTATTTCTCATGGAAATTCAGATCTTGCTCTCCTGTTTTTTCTTTTTGCATAACGTACATACAACCATGGCTTCTTTCCCACTCCTTATAATTCCAATGTCAACTCCAAGAGTGTGTGATGAATTAAGCACAGCTGTAGTGAGCTATATAAATTTGTTCTGAGATTACCTGCGTTTGTTAAGCATTTGCAGGAACAGTTTTGTGTATACTGCAAAGCCAGTGAAAAAAATCTTTAAGCGGAACAAGTCATACTGCTCATGTGATGATTTTTAAGTATTCTTCATGCACACCAAAGGCAACCAGGTCCTTACTGGAAAGCTGATTTCCTTCAGCTATACTGCTCATTTATGGGACAATGAAAAAGCTTTCTTTGCAAACATATGAAAAAACAAAAAGGACAAAGAGATTCAGATAGTGAGATTATATCAACTTTTTTTTTTTTTCTTTTTTCCCCCCCTTGGAAATGATTTCTGAACTCAGTTATCTTAATAGGGAGCATTTTTCAGCTGTACAAAATAAAATACTGAATATCATGCCTTGAAAAAGTCCTTTTTTTTTTTTTTAAGATAAACCTTTAAAAAAAACATCTGAGGCAAAAGATTTGATTTGGAGAATGCAACTTTCTGTGGTTTTCCCCCATCCTTCATAAATCACATAAATCAGAGTAACAATTTTCACACCTCAAATATAATTTCTCATGAATTCTGCACGTAATAGGAACATTCTTACAGTTTTAATAATAACAATATGTTAATAATTACACTACGGTAGAGGGATGCTCTCAGGGATATGAGGGCACCAGCAGCCCTTCCCCATCTGAATGTCTCCTGGCAGAGCTGTCCTGTATGAGATGATTCCTGTTATAAGCCCCAAACTGCTACATCTTCAAGATTTTTCAGTAGTGTATTAAAGGCAAACTAGAAGCACATGATGTTGGTATAGTCGCTTCTTATCTGAAACAAGTTTGCAGCTGGGATTTATAAAGGGAAAAATAAACCAATTAATTTAGGGGATATTTTCAAAAAGCTGTCTTGAATATGAATCCAGTTATAAATACAATGGAAATTTTAGGGGAAAAAAAAGGTGGGTTGGTTTTTGTTTGGGTTTTTTTTTTTTTTTTTTTTTTTAAGGCTCACAGTGCAGTACTAATACATATCAACTTTTATATTTAAAATTAGATGATCAGATTACTGTATCTGCGTAACAGGTTGATAGATCGTTTTATAAAGTAATTTTATTAGAAAATATTCTGCATGAGCAATCATGAGAAAACTCTTTTTACAGATGGTTCATTTATTTTTAACATATTTTGGACAAATTTCATGCCTTTTGTACACCACTCAAATAGGCAATCCCAGCTAATTAACTCAGTTTTGAAGAGTATTTCCAAAATGCACCCTTTAAATTAGGAACAGTTTAAATGGAGCAATTTAATTCCAGTTAGTTTAACACAACATTAGTTTACTCTAGGTAAGATGGTACACTGTGTAATTAACTATAATCTCAGATTTGCACTCCGAATACAGTTAATTACAATAACACCACCCATTTTGACTTTTTTTCATGATAGTAGCAATATGTACACCACAGCTTAGCTCAAGCACCATCTCTCTTATGATGCAATTCATAAGGTAGGGACCATCAGGTTTGTGGTTCTCCACTCAGTGCCACGTAGAAGTAAAAAAAGTAACGCAATAAATAGGCAGGATTCTAGATCTGCCAACTGTATCTGTTAGCAGTTTGCGAGACTCTTTAGTACCCTTATGTAAAAGGGTCACGAAGATGGATCAGAGGGCTGGAGCACCTCCCCTACGAGGATGGGCTGGAGAAGAGAAGACTCCCTGGAGACCTTATAGCAGCCTTCCAATATCTGAAGGGAACCTACAGGAGAGCTGGAGAGGGACTTTTTGTCAGGGAGTGTAGTGACAGGACAAGGGGTAACAGCTTTAAATTGGAAGGGGGAAGATTTAGATTAGATACCAGAAAAAAGTTCTTTCCTGTAGGGGTGGTGAGACACTGGAACACGTTGCCCAGAGAAGCTGTGGCTGCCCCATCCCTGGAGGTGTTCAAGGCCAGGCTGGATGGGGCTTTGAGCAATGTGGTCTAGTGGGAGGTGTCCCTGGCGATGGCAGGGGGGTTGGAACTTGATGCTCTTTAAGGTCCCTTCCAACTCTAACCCATCTATGTTATTTAAGCCCATCCTCAGCACGGACAGTTAATACAGTTATGGCAGGACTTTTCCTTACAGGGCTCTTCTAATGAACCTACCCTGATAAACTAGTGACTCTGAACAACCATTGTATTTCCAAGGTACTTTTTCATTATTAAAAAAATAATAATAAACAAACCAACCACATTAAAAATCAGTGTTAGACTTCGGTTTGCTGAGAAACTCACTATGGCATTCCTCATACCCAACCACACAGTGAATCTGCATTGCTTTAATAAAGGCAGGGAACCTGTTTCCCCACTGCTGCACAGCACCACAGTCTACTGCTTTAGAGGCTTATAGTATGGGTGACAGTCACCAAGTTCATCAACAGAAGCACCAACCAATGCATCAGATATTTAAACACATCATAACAACAAAATAGAAGCCGAAAGAAACAGAAAATGCTCAGTCCTCTGGTCAGTTTGGCAGCCCAAGGGAGTCAAAGGACAACTTAGTAGTTTGGCAATAGCTATATGGGCAACTGTGGCTCAGGCAAATGCGGGATATAACAAGCGTGAAGAATGCCTTGGAGGAATCAAGTCCAAAGAGTTTGGAGGGTTAATATGAAGGACACAGTGTCAGTCAAGAAGGGTAGAAAGCAAAGCAAAGAAGCTGTGAGGGGATGGAGGGAGCATTCCTTAGCTGTTTACCCATTGCCCAGGACCAGAACATCACCAGGTTTCTTAGCAACTTTCCTTACAAATGCGCAGGTAGTTATGAAGGTGGAAGAAAAAGCTAAATGGGACTAAAACCCCACACATCTGAAGTCTCAGAGCCAAACTTTCTATCCTTAACTTCATTATTAGCACTAAAAAACCATGAAGCGACTTGAATAAGGAAAGAATTGGAAAAATATAGACCTACAAATGCCAGCAATTGCTGCGCTGTTGAGTACATAAAAAGATTAAAGAAAAATGATTAAAGAAAAATTAAAGAAAAAATATTCTTAATTAGAATATTCCCAAGATATTCTTTCCATGAATATTTCCAATATTCTTATTTATCTTATTTATCTCNAATAATATAACAATAATATAATAATATATGACATGATGCAAGCGCAAAAATAATTAATCAATGTTTTTATATAACAGTCTGGTAAAATGAGTAGAAGATTTGACTTTATGTAAAAACTTATTTGGTAAAAAAAACCCCGAAATGTTGATGCAGAGCCACATACTCAGTGAGATACAAACTCTAGTTTTCCAAGTCAAGGAGGGAAATATATCTGACTTAATGGACTCATCAAAGAAATGCAAAGCTGTGCAAGGTAAGCAAACAAAGCATAAGCAAGTAGTTTGAAATAAAAATACACCCTAGCTGATACTGAAATAAATATCATACTTGAGGGTATTGACAAGGTTCCAAGAAAAATACTTTCTAGATAATTCTTGTTCATCAGAGGGTGTTATCTCAACTTTCCACCTTTGCTCTGTTCCCTGTCAGCCTTCTCATATGCCAAAGGCTATCACAGATATCATCCAGCTTCATGACACAGCAAATATGAACCCAAACTTGGTTATACCTACCAAAATAATATAGGTATAGACTCATACACAGCACTCCAGAGAGCCACATGCACTGGTAAAGCTGCACAGTGATCATGGCTATAACCTCCCGGTAGAAATAACCTCCTTGTTTTACTTCCTTGTATAATGCACCATGAAATTTTTATTACAGCCATGCACAGAAAAAGTTAGTGACAGAGGAGAGGCAGATGTGTAAACAGCAGAGAAAAGATCCGCCTTTTCTCAAATTGATTTAATCGTCAAACAAAATTTGAAAATGGACTTTAGATGTAAACATCCCAACTAAAAATAAAACAAGACTACAAATGTACTTGAAGGAAGCTTGTTAAATGCCTAAAGCTCACTCCTTAGTCGTTAAGCTGGTGACACAGCATGTAAATTTTATATTACTGAGCTGCAAACCCCCAGAAAACTTTAATTAGGACAAAGGTAGAAAAACAATGCAAAACTTAAAATCTGAGGGCTGAACATTAAGTATGGAATCACTGTAGTTCACTCCTTTCACACCATCATTTCTTGCAGTGTGGATGTATCGTTGAATGGATTTTTGGCATTAAAGTTAAGTCCAACAGTAATCTAACAGTCCATTATGCTATTTTAAATCTTGAAAAGTTCCTGTGTGTGTGCAGGTGTCAACCATGATATACCATTAGAGTGAAAAAAGAGTGTGTTTCTTGTGCCTTTTTAACTTAAAGTGCTAAAACTGGAAATATTGCAGCAATTATGTCCAGGAATAGGTTGAAGACATTACAAGAAAATTTATACAAATCAAAGTATATTCACACATTCAAGTAATTTCCCACCGTTCCCTATTGGGGAAGCATTTTTCTACAGAATTTGTATTGCCTTTACTCTAGGCTCACGAGCTGAGAAAAAAAAACACAACAGAACAACATGCTGTAGTCAGTGATCTGATAACCTAGATATATGTAAATCTCTTATCAGATTCCAAGATCCTGAGATTTGTCCGACAGAGGAAAGTGTGTCAATCACTGTTCACTTGATGTGTAACAGGAAATACACATGAGTTTTACATGTTAATAAATGAAAAAAAAATTGAAAATGAGAAAATAGTCAAATTCCATTATATCTACCTAATCCTACACAGAATCTGACATGCAAGTTCTGAAAAATGTGAATTCTCCAGCATATCAATAGGTTCTGGATGTTGCTGTTGCATGTTGCTGCAGACATCCAGCAAAGCACAAGTTGGAAATAGTATTTCCATTACAAGGTTTTATTTCACTATGATTTCTGTGACAGAACATTCAAATTCTAAAGCTTAAGAAGAATAAACAAGTTCTAAAGGAAGGTTAAGGTACAAAAGCATATTTCAGAAATACATAAGTCATAGCAGAAATCTGGAATTAATAGTATAGCTCAGGCAAAGCAGCAGAGAAAGACATTATTAACAAAATAATATTTAAAAGTCTATTTAGTGCATATTAAAATTACCATGGTAAAGAAAAATGTAAGACACAAACATAAGGCAAGACTAGTGATTAATTTTAAACATGTCTAGCTAGAAGGTTTATTTTTGGTGAATATTAAAGTTATTTTTTTATAGAAATTTAAGGGGGTGGAAACCTGTATGACTAAATGATGCCACTAAGTATTAGCAGCAGCTTCAACAGTAAAAGTCAGAAATGCCTATCTGTATTTTTTGGGGTTTTTTGAACATAGCTGTTTTGGTTTCTACAATGCTGATATTTCCTGATAAGTCTTCCTCCAAGAAAAATCACACACCGCTGGATCCTAATTACCTTGGCAATGCTTTTTGCATTGCTAATTTTCTCTACTGTTCTTGTATTAAATAACCAGAAGCACACACATTGCAAATGAACTCTGAAACACCCTATCGAAAAGAAGGGATATTATTATCGTCACTTTACTGAGCCTTTCCCTACATTCACCCATCGCTTATTATATCACTTGTTAGATGCTTTCAGGCTTCAGTATTGTACTTGCTTGACGCAAGCACTATCAATTCCATGGATGTTTAGCACGAGGTATAATGAGGCTTTCATCAAGGCATCAGAAAGTATAAGAATAGTAATTATAGGAATTAAAGATAATCCACTGATTATTATCATGAGGTTGAACAAGGCCAAGTGCAAGTGGTCAGGGCAACCCCCGGTATCATTACAGGGTGGAGGATGAAGGGATTGAGAGCAGCACTGAGGAGAAGGACTTGGGGATGTTGGTGGGTGAAAAGCTGGACATGAGCCGACAATGTGCTCTCACAACCCAGAAAGCCAAGCGCATCCCAGGCTGCATCAAAAGAAGTGTGGCCAGCAGGGCGAGGGAGGTGATGCTGCCCCTCTACTCTGCCCTGGTGAGACCCCACATGCACTACTGCCTCCAGCTGTGGAGCCCCCAGCACTTATTGGATTTGGTGCAGAAGAGGACCACAAAGATGATCAGAGGGCTGGAACACTTCTATGAAGCCGGGCTGAGGGTTGGGGTTGTTCAATTTGAAGATGAAAAGGCTCTCGGGAGACCTTATAACAGCCTTTCAGTATTTAAAGGGGGCCTACAGGAAAGATGGGAGGTACTCTCTATCAGGGAATGTAGAGATAGGACCGTGGTGTTTGGATTTAAACTAAAAGAGGATAGACTTAGAATAGATAGAAGGAAGACACTTTTTACAATTATGGTCATGAAATGCTGGAATGGGTTACCCAGGGAGGCGGTAGATACCACAGCCCTGGAAACATTCAATAGCAGGTTGGATGGGGCTTTGAGCAACTTCATCTTGTTGAAGATGTCCCTGCTTACTGCAGGGGTCTAGATGACCATTAAAGGTCCCTCCCAACCTAAACTATTCTATGATTATACTTATTAATGTCTATTATGAAAAGTATATTTGTCTAGATTTTCAGAAAATCTTTGGTAATGATAGCCCAGGGCTGAGAACTTTAACATTTATGGCAGAGGTCTCAGCATGTAATATACCAGCTGCTAGAGCACAGGAATTCAGTCAAAAAATGTCTTTGCAGCATTTCTTCCATGAAAGCAACATCTGTGGTGTTATTGAGAAAATTCACATTTGGCTGTCTAACTAGAGAAGTCAGATAATTTTCCACATACTCTGGCTTTAGGAGAGCAGAAGAAAAAATTTACCTCCTCTGTTTTAATTATGAAACCATGAATTAAGCCTTTCCATATTCCCCGCAGTCAGCCCCAGTCTTTTTTTTCAGGACCAAAAGTATTTTTGTTCAAGAAGTCTCCTACCTTCTCATAAGAAAGGATCAGTCTCACTATTTCTTCTCCTTTTCATTTCATTTAGGTTTCCCTAAATTATTTTGCACCTGTAAAACCTTCTTTTCCTCCTCCTTTCTTTGCAACACACCGTTACTGATTCTATGATTAGGGCTGTTCTGAATTTCCCAGGAGAAGGACATCTGCTGGTAACTTTTCTTCCCACCTGAGGGAGGAGGGTGTGCTCATCTCATTTTGAAAGACAGCAATAAAATCCTCTATTAACAAAGATTGCTCACAGAAAAAGGAATTTGGATGCCTCATACCTATTTGGTTGGTACAGTCTCCTCAATTTTTGAATAGGTATGTGAACAGTAAGCCTAGTCTTTGTGTTCCAGTTTCTCCAGTTCTTTGTGTTCCAGTCCTCCACTACAGGATTTTAATTTGAATTAATATTTTTTAATACAGAATATATCTTTCATCACCATAAGTTATAAAGAATCAATACAAAAACTACATTATCTTGGAGACAACTGATAGGAGAGTATTTAAAGATTAAGAAAAACATTCATCTCCTACACATCACTCATTCACCTTTAATTCTGACATACTAACAGGCAGAAAGTGACTTTGAAAAGTATTACCTCAAGTTTTGCTGTTGCACATTCTTTAACCTTGGAAAACATTTAATAAGAAGCTTTGCCATTAGTATGACACAAACTTGGCCAATATCTGAGCTCGATATTTGTTTCACATCTCCTCTAAGACTTATCATCTGTTGCAAGGAGATATTCATCCCCACACCGTTACTGTAGGACATGACTTGGTGGTTCAATAAATTGCCTTTCTGTTAGAAAATTTACTTTGAGACTTGCCAATCACAGACTAAAATGTCACCATCTCTGTTCCGAAGGTCAAAAATTGAGGAAATAACATTCTATAGAGAGGATGATGGTTCAGGGAAAGAGATAGCACATGCCCCTTCAGAGAAGCATGTTATTTTCCAGTAGAAGCAGCACTGGTGTCAAATTTGCAGTTACAGACTTGCTGCCTTTTAATAACACAGATCTTCTACAAATGATATAATTAACATTTTGGTTTTCTTTTCTATTCTCTAGCTAATTCAGTATTTATTTCTGTTTCAGTAACTGACTAACTTTTCCATATCAAACACTTTTCCACTGCAGATATTAAAATATTGAAGCAAATTTGCCTCCACTGACAGAAACTACAACAAACATGGTTCTGTGACTTTGCAGTTTTCCACAGATGACATTTAGATTAAAACAGCATGAGAAATGCCACGGACCGGGATCACTTGTGCAACCTGCAGAATTAATCAGTGAAGTTCCAAAGACTGAATTTCTTTTAAATTCACGATCACAGAGCAATATGGGAAATTAAAAATGGTTGCATTTCCTTCCCAACAGTGTGAAACAGCCAAAAAGATTTCATTCAAGTTCACATTAGTGGTTGAGTACCTCTCATACTTCTGCATAAGGAAAACAATGCACATAAAGGCATAGCAAAAAAGAATTCTTTCCCCTTTTTTTTTTTTATTACTG
>VXBJ01003864.1:1196466-1208498 GCA_013400055.1 Nycticryphes semicollaris
TTTTATTACTGGCACGCTAATGGTTTTAATATTTTATGCTGTGTTTTTGGCAACTAGTCATGCTCTGCTAAATGTAAAGTGATGATCAAGCAGTTCCAGGTAATTCTGGATTGGAATATTACAATAATTGTCATGGAAAAAATAGTTTATTTTCCATTATAACCTTATAAATATTCTTCTATGACCTTATTAAAAAATCTCTGTAAAATATTTCTAGTGCACCCTAATTAAGTGAAACTTAAAGGTCTAATTTTTTTCCTCACATTTATCTTAAAGAGCAGTGAAAAAATGTTCTGGTTTGTGTTTTGAGGTCTGATTTTTGAGCAAAAGTAATTAATAAAATTTAGACTTGGTTCCTACTT
Organism: Nycticryphes semicollaris; assembly: GCA_013400055.1. Taxonomy (NCBI): domain Eukaryota; kingdom Metazoa; phylum Chordata; class Aves; order Charadriiformes; family Rostratulidae; genus Nycticryphes; species Nycticryphes semicollaris. The sequence continues at coordinate 1,196,829 of VXBJ01003864.1, forward strand.
GTCACAGAATGCTTCCTCTAAAAAGAACTCTCCAAGTACTGGTATATAAAAAAAAAATATGCTAAAGCTGTCTAAACATACTCTAAAAGCTGTATATGAAACATTATAATAAATATTTAACAGTGAACTTTTTCACTAAGTTCTTCAGGACTCTGAGAAACCTGTCTAATAACTTCTTTCTTCCTTGAGTGTTTTCAGCCATTCCAGAATTCCAGAGCTTTATGCTCATTAAAAAACAATGTGACTTTAAGCATTTCATCCTTAAACTCAATCTTCCAAGAATATTTGTCACAAATACTTAGCTGATACTGAGCAAAGATATTGTTTAGTCTGTTAATTCACATTTAAATAAATATTAAAATTAATTTAAAAACTACTCTTAATATTGCATCTAAATCAATGTATCTTCCTATTTGCATTTAAAACACAATGAAAATAATTTACGAATTTGTCATATATTCAATATTAATTTTGTTAAGCTGCTTTTAACACTAAAACCTAACAAGTAACAAATCTATCAGTCGGTCTACATTCTCAGAACTAATTACACCAAGCCTCCTCAGACAAAACTTTTCCACTCAGTAGCAGACTTTCATAAACTATTTGATGTAGGGAAGTGGCTTTGTGACTCTTTTTAACAAAGATTACTGATTGAAATTACAAGTCTCAAGAATTTTAAGGGCAAAACAGACTTAAAGAAAGGTGCTATAGAGACAATAACGAAGATACAAGTAGTCCTTAGAAGCTTAAAGATAATTAAAAAAAAAAGTTACAGAAAAAATTTCCATTTTTTTATTTATTCAGCTTCAAAAATAAAAATAATAAAGGAAGCAAAACTAGAAAGACATGTTGTCAGAACTAAAAGCCATACATTGAAAAGTTGCTAGCTCTGGTTTCAGTGATGTAAGACTGCATTATCAGCTTTTCCAAGCCCAACTAACAACAATGAAAGGAATAGTGTTTTATCTCCTCTCAGAGTGCAGTGTTGCATCATACTTTCATTCTCAGCAACAAAAAAAAAAAAGCTTACATTCATTCTACCTGTAGCCTTCATCCCATCACTGAAATGATCTGACTTTCTAAAAAAAGAAACAAATTAAAAAAAAAATTACATTGTTTACCAAGGTAAATTTAATTTCACTGTTTTCTAAAATGCAGCTTGACTTAAACTATTGAATTGATGCAAGTAAGAGTAGTCAAGTTAGTCCTGCAGTAGAGAATAGGGCTGACCAATGAGAGGTAGCAAAGAGCAGAGACTTGGAACCATAGAATCATAAAAAAGTTTGGGTTGGAATGGACCTTCAAAGGTCACCTAGACCAACTCCCATGCAATGAGCATCTTCAGCCTGACGCTGAATGTTTCCAGGAAAGAGGTACCTACCACCTCTCTTGGCAACCTGGGCCAGTGTTCCACCACTCAATGCAAAAAATGTCTTCTATCTAGTTTACATCTTTGCTCTTTTAGTTTAAAACCATTACTCTCTCTCCTATCACAACAGGCCCTGCTAAAAAGTCTTCCCACCATTCTTACAAGCTGCCTTTATTGAAAGGCTGCAATGAGGTCTCCCCAGAGCCTTCTCTTGTCCAGGCTGAACAACCCCAACTCTCTCAGCCTGTCCTCAATGTACATGTGCTCCATCCTCTGATCATCTTAGTGGCCTCCTCTGGACCGGCTCCAATAGGTCCATGTCGTTTCTGTGCTGAGAGCTCCAGAGCTGGACGCAGGTGGGGTCTCACCAGAGTGGAGCAACTTCTTAAACTGTGCTTGGGAACAGCAAAATATTTCTCTGGCAAAGGTTCTAACATGAAACCGCTCTTATGTCTTCTAGTGTTTACATAATTTCTGTTGAAATTATTTATGGCCAAGCAGGAGAAACCGGACCAGAACCTTCCTTTGTTCAGAATGTGACCATACATAGAATCATAGAATCATTCAAGTTGGAAGAGACCCTTGGGATCATGGACTCCAACCATCAGCACTACTCTACAAATTCCTCCCCTGCACCAAAATGCATTCATCACATTGATTTAAATTTAAACCAGCTTCAGATAGTGAGCATTCAAAGTAGCAGAGATGAGGAAGAATTGATTTAAAGGGTTCCAGTTTCCCTTCAGATAGCAGCATATAACATTAATTTAAACCAGTGATAATTCTGTGGGTTTATAACAGGGTGACATTTATAGTCCTTATAGATCCTACAAAATACAATTTTGTGTAAAAAATAAATTTTAACTAGTGAACGAAAAGACTTTCAGGCTAAATGCAGCAGAGTTGTTATAAGGCAAACTGTCCTGTCAGTCTTACTCAGTCCTGTTGGACTCCAATATGTTTGTAACTGCCTCTTAATTGGTAACCGGCTGCGTGATAATTCCTCCCCTGAAGAGCGCATTTCTTTTGTTTTTACTTTATCCATTTTGCCATGGGGGATTATGCAGATGGTTAGCACCCTGAGTACATGAGATTAAACGGCTTTCCACTTTATTGCCTGGCAAAGTCAAGTTTTGTAAGTGATTCTCACTCTACAGTTAAATATTCTGCCTTGTGAAAAATGGCCTGGTAAGTTTGTTTTTTTTACAAAACACCACTTTGGAACAAGTGGTTTGCCATCACTAGTAAAGTTTAGCTCTTTTAAAAAGAACTCTATGCAACTGACATATATAATATTTTCATTTCTTCTTTTAATCATCCTTGCTGTTGTTCTGTGTCTATGCCATTGGGGTAGGGGAAGAAGGTTAAGTGCATTATTTCAAGAATACAAGAAAATGTTCTCTAATTAATTTTCAATGTATATTTCAGGTAATTTTAGCTTCATTTCTGCTAATCTATAACCTTTACATAAGAAAACAAATTGTTCAATTTTCATCTTATAAAATTGTTTTATATGTATCATATTTTTAATTTATTAATCTTTTAACTAGGGTTATAACATTTTAGTGGGTGGTGGAAGACGTCCTTCTATATATAGATGGTATAACAGATTTATCAGCTTGCACCAGGAGACCTTTGGGTGAAAGCGTGTATATAATCATACATACATCTTGAAAATTATTTTGATTCCTCTTATAGCCTGGCAATAAACCTACACTATATACTCCAATATGATCTTGATACCTTGAAAAAAATTATGTTCTCTTCACATCTCTTATTCAATTACCTCAGTAACCGTGCTAACAATTATGAAATGCAATGTTTTCACCTATCTGTACTCAAGAATTTAAAAAAAAAAAATAGAACCATGAAACAGTTGTGGGAAAAATCACACCAGAATTAATTTGCCTTCATCTAATATTAGCTAGTAAAATTTTATTTTTTTTTAACCAATACAATTACAAAAGCAATGAGGAAACAATTGCATTTCCCAAATTCCTGAGCTTGGATTTAATCTGTTTCCTGTACAGCCATCAGCAAGTAGTCCCGGCTCAGCCAAAGGCTTTGAATGCTAGTCATCTGTCAGTTTCTCTTTTGAGAGTCTATCATAAAACTGTATTTCAACGCTTTGCTCTTTCTAGCCCAACACTTCCGAAGCACCGAACATCCCGAGGGAAAAGGAAGAATTCTAGCTGGGAATAATTCTGCCCTGAGTCAGCATTCATGTAGATTATTGTAAGAAAAGATCAGACAATTTGGTGGTTTTTTTAAAAATAGAATGTAAAAGGAAAGGAAGAACATCACCATGAGGTACATTATCATCCATATTTTCATGTCTCATAAATTATATAAAGTGAATTATAGCAGTGGAAGTACAGGAACACTAGTCAAAGTTGTTTACATAAATGGAAACGGAGGTTTTCAAAACCTATGATATTTCCATTGTGCTACATGATACAGAGTTCCATGCTGGTTTCATTTTGACACAAAATCAGGATGGAGATATTTGATTTCATTATCTTGATGTAGATTTCTTTTTATATGCTATATTGACAGAAGACAATTACTCTCATTTCAAAACCAGGAAGGTTGTATTTTCAAAACAACATCCTGCCAACAAAAGGTTGCCCAAATAGAAAATTCCCAGCAGTCAAAATAAAAAGAAATTAAAAGCTCTCCCTCATAATTCTCCCTCCAATTGCTTTGATATGATGCTCCTTTTAAATATTCCAGCTAATTCTTGACTGAACAGTTGGGGACAGAACTACAGCTTTTAATCTTGCCATCTCTGAGCATCTCTTTGGGAGTATGAACCCTTTTTACGTCACGTGTACACAATAAGGCAGGCACTCTGCAGGGCTCATGGCCCTGGCTTCCTTTTCAAGGAATCATTCAAAGCAGCCACTTCTTCCCTGGCCCAGGCATCTGGATTTCCTACTGCTGAAGAACAAGCAAGGAGGGACAGCTGCAGCTCACCTGGCTTTCATGCCAGTGTGAAGTCAAGAACAGAGAAGACCAAAACCCAAGACCTGGGAAGCACTCCGAGTCTCCCAGTACATTTCTCTACCAGCTTTTTCCACCACCAAGTTGGTTTTTTCCTGATTTGACTCGAAAGCAAGCATATGATTTACACAACTTGGCACTTTTGCACCCCTCTTAATCACTCCTTCAGGCAACTAAGCTACTAATTCCCACAAGGTGGATGAAGATCTTGCCAAGGCATTCAAGGTGAAGTCCTTCATGGTCATGGAAGTTCCCACCTCCTCAGCCAAAAATGGTGCATTGTTTAAGGTGCTTTTCCTATAGTCCATTCAGAATTTAAATCAATGCTTTCTACTGCCAGCTCAGCATCAACACTTAAGAAATGTTACCCTAGAGTAAGGATAAAGAAACAAGAAACCAAATTCATGTTCCAGATGAAGTTTCCTGCTGGAAAGACAGAACAGAATACTCAATCCCCAATGCTATCCATAACACAAATGTTTCCCGTATATGGGGGTGTTTTTTGTTTGTTTTGGTTCAGTTTGTTTGTTTGTTTTTTAACACAAGAGACTGAACGTTTTTTTATCCTGAGCCTTACATCTTTTGGACAGCACCTTCACTATTTTTGACTGAGCTACTACACTCAAAAGAATTACCTCCCAGTGTAGACAGGTCCTAACAGAGATTGCATTAGGTATTAATGCAAGGGGCTTAATCGGAGATGATTTTAAAACAGATTTCCACAAAAGCAGATTGAAATCTAACCCATGTCTAACCTAGGTGTTTACCTTCTGCCGCACAACTGTCTCGCACCAGCCTTTCAGGTTTCAGCCTTTGCTTTAACCTTGTAAGAAGATGTCATAAATGCCACAGTCTCCTCTTAAGCTTGAAATATCTGTCTTTTATTGTCCCATATCTTCTTTCCCCTAAAGTATTGTATTGTAAAGTCTACAAGTACTATTTATTAATAGAGATTTATTTGGAGTCATTCAGTTCCATCATATTACCAGTGATTCCTGATATCTGGAGGCTCTTTTAAAGCCATAACTCAGAGGACTGGTTGAATTAGGGGCAAATTTTCTTCAAGTGTTGTAGTAGAATTACAAATATGATGGCAATTTCCAAGTTTTGCAGTGTGATGAATTTTGAGGTTTCCCTTCAGAAAATGTAATTAGTTTCATAGTGATAATTACAGTGGATTACTAAAGTTTAAATTTAATTTTCAATTTTAAATTGCTTCAATGAGAAGTCCAGTCACCAAATGATAAGCTGCTAATAAATTGTTTTCTTAGGTCTTTCATTCAGTTCCTTGATATAGATTAGATCAGAATACATTTTATCATCTCTGAAAGTGGAAGAACAAGCACTGGCTTTGCTTTGCTGATGTTAGGGATAAAAGCACACACATCAGTCAGTAACCAACTTACTTACATCAATCTCATAAAGATCTTTTACTAACCAGAGGCTACGTTGTGCTCAGGTATTACAGAGTAATTCTTGTAGGTGTATATAGCTAATAACAATTGTAGAAAGGCTGGTGCTAGAGATGACACCGGCTTCTTTATGCTGATTCAGGTAAAGTGGTCTTGTGTGTACACAGGGATCTCTGTGCGAGATATTTCTGACCGTGTCTGCATACTAAAAATCGGCCCTTCAGTATCTGTATGCAGCAATGATCTATCTGTACCATCTACACTTCACTGCCATCTGAACTGAGGAAATATTTCTGGTATAAAACTGTCATTGCAAGATAGATGGTAAAATTTGAGTCTTCTGAACTTTCAGGTACAGAGTAAAGCAGAACAGAACAAAGCAGCAGTATTTTTCTAAGCAACCTTTTCTACTTTGTCCCTATAGCACAAAAGAACCAAAACTTTCCTCTCTGACACTGCTGATCATGAACTTGTCTGGTTAAGCTGGGTTCTGCATCTGTGCAGCTGCTCTTTCGTACCACTAACCGATTTTTGGAAATTTTGGGATTTTTGACACAAATATGGCTCTACACCTTTTGTTGCCTGAAAACCTTGAATTACCTTGAATTTCTTCATCTGCTAATTCAGACAAGTGGAAGTATCATTTTTAGTTTATTACTGAGGGTAAAAAACCAGGTTTGTTTTAAATAATAATAAACAATAAAAAATCAGCAGAGAATACTGGTGTGACATTAGGAATCAATCTGTGAAACAGTGATTTGGGGTCAGAAACCTGGATTCATATCCATTTTAAATGGCAAATAAGTTAAAAAGGCAACCACATATTAACTCAGTAACTTCAGTAAACTAACAAATGACCGCATTTAGCTCATTTTAGCTCTAAATTCAAATTTAGAATTTTCAAGCATCACTAGGGAGAGAATACATATTTGTGTTTAAAACCACAGTCATCTTGCATTTGAGAAAAAGAACAGGGTGGATAAGACTGTAGGCACGCATACATGGACTGTAACAGGACAAGAATTTCTGGCAACTTCTTCCATAGCCTTTTTGGCCAGATCTAAGCTGCCTTTCAGAATTGTTCCAACAAGGACACATGAAAGCATCCATCTATTCTGGCAGCTTTTCAGACTCTTAAAATTCCTCACAGGCAGCACATTGCATAGGGCCCCTTCCACTCTCCTTGAGGCGAGCTCTTCTTCCATTTCTCCAGCCACTGGCTAACCTAGAATACATGTAAAATGTAATGGTCGAGTAGAAGGAATTGTGCCTCACTCCTGGAGTACTGAAAATTGTTCACAATTTTTTTTTTTTCAATTTGCTTGCAGAAACATGTCTGAATTATTAAAATAATTCCATTACTGAAAGTGAGATAATAATGAATTGTATTTCAGATCAATGTCCCTGAGCTGCCATTGCTTCAGCTGTTCTTCATGCTCACTTGTAAATGGATTTCAAAAGGTTAAGACAAAATTGTATGGCATAATGACAATTCATATTTATTCTAATTGCCATAATTTAGTAGAAAATAACTTTGGCCAATAAATCACTTTCAGCCATTCTTTCCGAAGACAAAGCCAGGCTTTATCACAAGGCCAGCTGTCAGGGATTGTTTGTTAAAGTTAAAAAACTTTGGATGTATAAAAGCCCAAATGTCATTGCCAGTGTAAGAGTCTTTTGGAGGAGTAAGATGAGTTAGTTCACCCAACAGAGGAAACACAAAAATAATACTGAATGCTTCGATTCCTATGATTCATATCTGCTTTCACTATCAAGAACTTGTTTCATTCTATAACTACAGAAATGAAACAATACACATATTTCAGATTTGTAACATGCAGTATTTTCTGATTTGGGACTCAAAATTGATATTTTTACATCATGAAATATTATCCAAAACAACAAATTATGTGGCAATTCAATTTCTTTTATCAGCTAAACAAATTGAATTAATTTTCTCTATGGTTGATCTGTTCAGAAATGCATTTTAAATGTTGTCTCTTGATCCTCCCCTGGCTCACCTCTCTTCCCTTAAAAAATAAAAAAGACCATAAAGCCCCTGAAGTAAACAAACCGCTACTTTCTGTTGCAGTAAGGAGTACATTGAATTCACACTGATTGTCCTGTCGCTTAATTTTCAGATCACTAAGTTTATGAGTCATTATTTCCTAACATGTCAAAACCATTTCAAGGGGGTTTAATGCTCAAGTATCTTGTGTATACCAAAATTTGAATGCCTCTTTGGGTTCTCTCTGGGTTATGCAGTAAGTATATAAATTCAAATGTTATTAATTCCTAATTTGTAGTGCACAGACTCTGTGTAGTTTTGGAAATCAGGCTGAGACAGAGATTACAAAAAAAAAAAAAAAGCCCTAAAAAATTTCATTTTCTTTAAGTTTCAGTCTGTGAAAAATCTTGTTCATTCTTCATCTAGGGTTGTTCCTTTTCAAGAGGTATTCTGGGACTTGTGACTGGTGCTCAAATCTCTAAAGGATAACTAGTTAAAGGTAGTTTTTACCATTTGCTTCTAGCTTAATATTTGTAAGATCATCTGTTAGGCCCAGACCTTCCCAAAACAATTCTGGCTTTTATGATATTGTTGCTGAATTGAATTTGCTCTACAAGGTCCTGAAGTTGAAACTGCAACAGCAGTTTGCAGCTTCCCTTCCTTTTATCCTCAAGGAACATATTGCATTAATTTTAAGTTGGTTTACTCTCATCTTCTGAGGACAATACATGGTGTTGTCATAAAACTATGAAATCCTATATAATCTGGAGACCAAAATTAAATGTTACATAGTGTAGTCTCTCTCCCTATACGCCACGAGAACACTATTATCACCAAGGATATCCAAGAAGAACAATGCCTCTGTAAACCAGAAGTTATTAAAGGAGGGAAAGTAATTTCTCTCAACAGTCTGAGACATCCCTGAGTCCAATGATATTTATGAAATTAGTGTCTCGCCTCTTTGGCGAGAGACAAAAAGGTCAAATTGCTATATACATAAATTTTCAAATCAGAAAAATTAATTAATCTGGCTTTCAGTATAAATATAGATCACAAAGCATTATGCCAGTAACTGTTTCATTGATTTCTCTCCTATATCCCTTAAGCAAACCACCACGCTCTTCCACAACTAAGCAAATTATTTATTAAAATATCAATACGGGACAAGAATTCTGAAAGCACTAATTTCAAATATAGGAAAACAAAATACAGACAGCGTTGAAATTTGGAAGATTTTTTTATGAAAAGCAACCTTAGCTATTAGTATCAATGTTTAATATTGTTGTATACCATGAAAGATTTGAAAGTTAGTGACAAACTCTAAGAGGCTGTTGGGTGAGAGAATCTAAGGCTCTTAAGTTGAATACCTCTACTGTAAACAGCTTGATGGTAAAATTCTCAAATGACGAAACTCCCCCTTGCATTTAACAAGATTGTTGTATTCAGAGAAACTGCATAAGATCTCTAGATCAGTTTTTCACTGCAAATTACTTCTTGATATAACTTCAATTTTCAACTGCTACCACACATGCATGTCATGTTCCTTGTCTTTAGAAAGAGAATACATTTCAGGGAATAGGGAAGGACAGAAAGTACTAAGGTAATGGAGAGAAGAAAAACAATCTTTATTCTTCCCTGGCATTTCAGAATATACTTACAAGAACTTTAAAAGGAAGTGTAGCAGCTGATATTATCCGAGCTTAGGTTTTACTGTACATATTAACATTTAAAGAGCTATCAAGCACTAACTATTGCCATTATTATTATTTGATGAGGACAGGGCATAGACTGAATTTTACTGCTCAGGCAGTTGCCTTCACTGTTACTGTAGTCTCTTGAATTACATAAAACCCTTCAATCTGTTAAATGACTCCATTTTATATCACAGATTTGCCAACCTCTACAAGGACAAGGTCTGGTTGTTTTCCAAACAAGCCTGAATATCCTTTACAGAAAAACACATGGACAGATGGCCGCCTTCCCTGCTGATGTTACGTTAGAAATGTGCTTGGAGGGAAATTCTGTCAACATCGAGTCATACTTTTGCCTTATTTATTTTGAAATATTATCTAATGTGGTGAAGTTCATTAATACATTTTATATCAGTGTTCCATGTAACCTTATTTGATTGATAAAGAATTGTCTACATTTCTCTTTATCGTTCTATGGGGAAAACAAAGCATGCAACAATCTACCAAAGTAAAAGCTTCAGAACAGTACTTTTATAAACATTTCTTAATCTATTCTTTAATTCACTTAGAATAAACACCCCCTCATAAGCAAATTCTTAGATGATGTTGAAGGACTGCACTCTCAAAACAGTTTTAGCAACCCTTAGTATATCCCTTAGAATGTTATGTGATCTCCAGGTGGCAAACATGGGAGATGAGTTTTCCTCCAGAACTGCATTAGAGACTCTCAGACAGAATTTACTGTTGAGGGGGAAAAAAAAAAAAAAGAAGAAAAAAAGACATGGATTGGACTGACGTTTACAACTGCACTCAAAAAAGCACATTCGGTTTGTTCTTAAGCTTGGTAACCTTCACAGAAACAGGTAGTATATTATTTGGTCTAGTTACACACATATTTTACTTATAAAAGTTGTAAGGTAAAAAAGTAATCTGACAAAACTCTGACAAAAGTACTCTGAGAACTCTCTTCTTCTGAAGGATACAACAGCCTGGTAATTTAGAATTGTATCACCTATATCATCATGGTGTCATCTAAATCAATTAACAAGTGTACATTAATTATTAATAGTAATAAATTATTAAATACCAATGTTGAAAATATTCATTTAGTGTAACTTAGCAACTTGTTTTGAAGTACTGTTTTAAAGTTTCTGGATATAAATATCAGTACCTTATTGTTCTAATATGGCTTAGAGGTTTCAATATATTTCTTCACCAAAGACGATCCTATGATAACTAATACTCATATCTTTGCACCAGTAACAAATATTCAAAAGATATTCTCCATTCAAGAATAGGGAAAACAGGGAGAATAAAATGAAGTGGAAATCAATTTTGTCTCTTAGTTCCTTTCATTCTGCAGGCTACCTGAAACTTCCAGTCTTGCTTCAAATCCTATATTCTATAGCTCTAGAGACTGACTGATGGAGGAGATACATTACTGCACTCACTAGTTGTATCACCAAGAAAGAGCAAAGGAACCAGTCATCCAGTGGCACGGAAATTTTCACACACTGAGGCCAACTACAAAGCAATTTCTTGCTCATAAAGAGAGACACATTTCTGAAGCAAAAAATTCATGGATAAATCCATGCCAAATGAGTCCTGAGAGCATATCTGAACTAGAGTGACCTGCAGCAAATTGCATAAACAAGAGCATCTTTAAGTCAGTACTGAGAGATCAGATCTCTACAGGTTGTTGTCAAAACCACTGGCATTCTAAGGTAGCTCCAGGATGTATTTGTACCTACCATGTGGTATAAGCGCAGACAGAAGGCACAGAATTTTGCATTAGGCATCTTTTTCAAAACATTGATTAAAGTATAAAACGTGCATTACCCTTATTTAAACATACCATCCTATTGTAACACACAAAACCCAAGCCACATCACATAAACTTTGAGCCATTATTGTAAAAAAGATTATACAGGCGTTTGATGCAATTACGTTTCCAGCATGGAATCAGCAAGGGAGATTTATATGAGCTTTTAGTCTTGCTGAGAAATCTCTACAATTTTTAGAGAAGAGAAAGGTAACAGAGGCAGAAAGACTGGAACAAAACCTAGTATCATGGAGGGCCTGAAAGACTGGCTATGTTCAGTTTTGTTTTAATTATTTCTTTGAGGCAAATCAATCATCCTACATCTGACAAGGAAACTGTTTGTTTGTTTGTTTGGGTTTTTTAAT
>VXBJ01003864.1:1208951-1225967 GCA_013400055.1 Nycticryphes semicollaris
TGTTTGTTTGTTTGTTTGGGTTTTTTAATTAATTTATTCATATGCTGCTGATTTATAAGCAGTGATAAAACACCAAGAATTACCGCGAAAGTTAGAACTAAAGAAATTGGGGGGAAGTCACCTATTCTAAAGGAATCAAATGTAGTTTCTATAGGAATAATTAGGGAATAAAATACAGTTCTATTCTTAATCTGGCACCAAACACATTAAAAAAAAGCCATACAATTCTTGACAATCTGTGTTCAAATGCATCTAAGGATTTGAAGGAGAAGAAAGCACCAAGATGTCCTATATGAAGGCTAGTTTGAAATCAAACCTACCCCATAAAAAACTTAAAAAACTATTTAATCCACTCTGGTACCTTCAGAGTTTTCNAGCCCACAGGAATTGAAACGTCTCTTTCTGACTTTCCCATCAACTGTGCCAACCAGGCTATGAGCAAGAAGATAATGATGGTGCTTTGCCACTCTAAAATAAAATAAAACAATGCTTCATTGTGGGAATTGCAATTGTATAGCCTAATAATTAGAGGCATTTCTAAGTTCCATTGTGTCACATCCTCAAACCTCCAGCTGGAAACATCTATGAGAAGTCCAACACAACCTCATAAAGATACCATGCAGATAAACTATATATAAGCACTATATGCTTCAGAAAAAAACTCTCTCCTTCCAAAGCCAACCCTGCTGTGCAGTACTTACTGATGGCTTTCATCTTCCACTAGAGACATGGCTGCTGCCTATGCCTTTCTAATCTCATGCAAAAAGAAACCTGATTTAAATATTTTCTTAATTCTTCTTAAATAACTAAAGAATAAATGAATGTTTATATTTTTGTCAATTATGTGGCTAATTGATATATGCCTAACAATTATCACTTAAGGTCTGACATTCAGAGGAGTCCTTTGTGTTGTCATTTATACCTAACCACTCTGATATTTATTTTACATGTTCTAATGCATGCATAGAAAATTATAATTAGTAATATTAATTACTATGCCTATTAACTGAAATGCTGATTATTATTCAACAATACAAAAGACTGAAAAGTCTCTGAAAATCGCGGCCACATGCTATCACCCACCACAAACTTGGTTTTCATTGTGCTATTACGATCTAAAGGCTTTTACTACAAAAATAAATAGTGAGAGCTATTGTTTTATTTTTTATTTTTTACTCAAAGCTACTGCATTGAGTTCTGCTCCCTCTGGAAAAAAAAATAATTTTTCAGACTATAAAATATATAAACACAGATTGAGAGCATTTGTATTTCTGGTCCTATTACTTTGTCTAGCAACATTAAAGCCCCAATACTTCTGATAAAATCTGATTTGGGTAAAGAAAAAGTTACTAGAACAAAAAACCCAACAGACTAATGGAAAACCCCAAGATTAAATTAGTACAAATGAGCAAGCTCAGTAATCTCAACTACATTTCTGCTATATTCATATTGGTGGCATGTAAAAACAGCAATTGAATTTATTAATCCAAAATACAGAAAGTCCTAGGAATGCAGGAAGTATGTTCTCAGCCTTTTAAATCCCTTTGCAACACAAAACTGTTATTTGCTACTATTATTTAATTAATTAATTCCAGATTGTGACTATTTTGAGGAAATAATTAATTCATTTAGCAGTTGTCCTCACTAACTTTTTGTTGGAGAAAAATGAGCAGCATGACTTGGCTAAAGCCCTGGAAATGAAGCAGTGTGGTCCACTAGGCTATTTTATCCAAAGGGAAACTGAAATAATTTCCAGTATGTAGAAAAATGTGTTTCAACTATGAATTTTAGGAGTTCAAAACAAGTAAACAAGTCAAAGATGAGATGTAGATAGCCACCAAGCAAGTAATTCTGCCACGCTCACTAATACTGTGTAATACCATAACCATTACAGTTTCATTTTCTCTCATTTCTTTTCATTCATTAAAATAAATATAAAGGACAACTTAAAAAGAACAAGACTTACAGGGTAAGACTAAACTCAAAAGGACAAGCCAAGATATATCAGAAAATCACTACAAAGGCACAGCAATTCTACAAAGTACCATGAATTCCACACTCATTATTATATATAAAAAGCTGGAAAAGAAAAATGTTGTTACATAAAAGTATAGAATACACAGACTCAAATGGTTATTGGTTATTGGAGAGGTAAGACAGTAGCATTAACAGATGGGTAAGAAAACAGAAGTGACCACGTTGTACAGTACTCTATGTTGTTTACCGATATAAAAACTGAAAATACCTAAAAACATAAATTGAAGCTGAAATGTCAGGGAAACTGCCTTAGAATACAAAAAACTATGCTTTAAAATACAAAAATCCGGATTGCACCAATGTCAGTCATATTAATAAAATTCTATAAAGGCTTTTACAGACTCCAGGAAGGGAACCAAAGACAAATTCCTTTGTTACCTGCAGGTTAATGTTAATTGACTACAGCTTTCAGAATGAATATTTCGATGTTTTCCAATGTCATTTAAGCCAAACAGACGCAAGACTTTGATGATCACCTAGTTATCTATTAAAAACATGATTTGTGCCAGAAATATCACAAAATATTTCAAAATATTTATTCTATGTCAACAAAAATCTAATTTATCCGCACTGTTGTTTTGATTCCCTCCCCCAGGCTTCATAAATAAAAAAAATAAAAAAGAAAAAAAGAGAGAAGCAGCTCTAAAGGCTAAGTATGCAATATGCACACTCTGCTGTGGAAGCAGTAACTCTGAAAGTTGCTCACGCTATAATAAAATATATTTGTCTAATTGCAGAGTAATTTAATAAGGTAGCAAGGACAATGAGCTTAAGTTATGCAAATCAGCAACAGGTTTGGACACGCATTTCAGCCATTCTCAAAATATTAGCTCAAATGCATTTGAGCCCAAAATTTGTCTGTTATTTAAGTAAAGAGGATGCACAAATGGTGTCCCAACAAGGCGAGCACATATAAAGGGCACTGCTTCTCTATTTCAGTAAATCTTTAAAAGCTACTAGCTATTGATTTTGCTCAGAAAACATTCAACCCTAAATTGCTAAGGATCTCGGTACAGCTGTGCACAATCAGATGTACTTATATTATTAGGTAAAGGCTCCTGGTTACAGTTGAATTGTGGGGCAGCAGGTGAAGTCTCACTGCAGTTTATTTTATAATTAAAGAATGACCTTGAATAAAATATGAAAATAGAAGTTGGAACAATTGCTCTCTTCTCTTGAATGATGAATTCATTCTGATGAATTCAAAGTATTTCAGGGTATCAGTGGCATTTCTGCTTTTCAATTTATAAAATCTCTTTCAACCACAGTGTATGATTGACATAGTTTGTTACATCATAGAAATTGTCAAAAATGGAGTTATTGGAGCTGTTGGCTGATAGCTGGGTATGTAATCACCATTGACAGACATCTGAAATGCTTCAACAGAAGCATTTATTCAAAATAAACCATCAACAGAAGAAATAACTGACAATTTACATGTTGGTATTACTGCCTGTAGACTTCAGAGTTAATAACTTGACTTCTACTTTAGTTGAACTGTGTGAAAGCTCTGATAAAAGCCCTAGTTTATATAGGAATTGCATTTTAAAGATTTTGAAATAGTGATCTTAACTAAAAACGTTTTAAAATTATACTTAGTCATCTGAAAGTAGCTATTTCTGACAAAAGCTAGATTAGAAAGATCACTGAGAGTTCTGTTGTTGATTTAGTGGAAACAGAGTCAAGACTATGATGCATAATATATTTACAGAAAGCTAGTCCTCTTTTCCTTCTGTCCTAATACATTAAGGAGAGACAGCCAATAAAGCACAATGTCAATGAATGTAAAGCTTTTTTTTTGGAGTGGTTGGTTGGGGGAGATGTTTGGATGTTGGATTTTTTTAACAAAATGAATAATTGACCTAAGAGAAGAACTAGACATACACAACAGTCTAGACACTTTAAGAAAGAATTAGAAATTGTCACGAGGAAACAGAGCACCGACTGTTACAATAGATAATGTATATTAAAAAAATCCCAAAAACCCTACCTAAATCTTCATATTGTGGGCTTTGAATCGGTCATTAAGTGGCATAAATGAGAAGGAGCATAATAATTAAACTTTGCACATACTTCTGTGATTCACTCTCAAAGCCACTGTATTGTATAATTCCAAGGAAAGAAAACTAGAACAGATTAGTTAGTAGCATTAACTATAGTGGTAATCGTTGTGCTCAAGGGCATTGCCAGTGAATATTATGACAACTAACATTTTTTTTAGCATCTTCTATCACATTTTAAGAAATTAAGTCTGGAAAAATTTTTTAAAAATTTACCCTGATCTTACATCAGCCTTACAATTATGGATATTTACTAATCTTCATTTACAAAGGAGGAGTCACCTCTCATCTTTTATGGAACTGGCTCAAAACCTCAGCAGATGTATTTTGACCAAGATCTAAGCCTTATCCATTATTTCTTGCATTCTCCATAAATCTTCATGTTCAAAAATCCATAAGAAAGTACAGAGTTAGGAAATTTACTGAGAAAGTAGGATATACCTACGTCATTCTATTTATTAAAAGCAAAAAAAAACCTACAAATGAACAGCCCCACAAATTCCCTTGAAATACCAAGGTTGTTTCCTTTTGTTTTTCCCCAATATCTTACTATTAGTAGTTCCAAATCAATAATCAAATTCTTAGAAGATAAACCCTAAATAAGATTTTTTTTCTAATTTCTTCCTAATTGAGCATGCAAACATAAGCATAGTTAATTTCTACAAATCCTTACAAGTTAGAAAATCCAGCTGATCTCACTGGCATCATGACGTATTCACTAAAAACAAAGGTATTTCCCTGAAGTCTTAAACTGTTAGTATTTAGATCTGTCAGGATTTGTATTAAGACTGAGCAACACTGAAATAGTTTCACTTTATATATTTAAACTGAATCTTTAGTTTGTTCAAGTCAGATCAAGCTCACAGAGATTTTAACAGAAGTACGATTAGCTATTTTATACAGTTGATACATATAAAAAAGCAAAGTCATTATTTGACAAGATTTTAAATGTATTTACCTGTTGCATTGACCAAACACCTCAGAACTAGTACATTTTTTTAAAATCTTTGCTATCTAAATTTTGTCTATTTGCTGGGCTATTTCAATTCAATCAATGGCTTTCAGCTAGCGTAAAACTGATATCTCAAGGTTGCCACATGTCCTTTTCTTTTAATGGTCTTCTCAGTGTATCCTAATGGGATAGGTAAGGGAGGAAATAATTGTAAATGATAACTAGAATTTCCTGTAAGACTGTAAAGGGGAGAGGTTCTGAGAATAACATATAATTTACAGAAGAGGAGAATAGGAGTGAGAGATACCCAAAGTCTGAGAGATGACTACTTAGTATTTAGAGCTCTTGTTTTTTCAGAGTCAGAAAGTTCTAGATTAATTCTTGCAGATAACGAAAAATAACTCTCATGGAGGACAGTGGAAAAAAAAATCATAGATACGGGAAGGGAAGGAAATACATAACTTGTCCGGGTCAGGTAAATCCATGACACTTCAGTTGCTCAGAACATGGTACACTTTGCATAATGTCTTTATAATCAGACTTGATTCACTTTTGAAAAGGAGCAAGCAAAAGAAGCCATAGGAAACACAGGGCCTGTGAAAATGTTATAGGATGTGATGTTGCATCTCTAATAAATTTTTTTAAGAAATATGGTATTATGATGCTATAAATACATTCTCTGGGAGTCAGAGCTTACTTGCAGTATTGTGGAAGGAAAAATTTGAGATGAGCAGGATGCAGTCAACCTTATTATTTTTCTATCTTACCTTGAAAGAGCTGCTGTTTACTTTAATATGCTCTATTTCCAATGTTAGTGCTCCTGCCCCTAAATCATCTCAAAGGATGAAGACATTTGCAAGAAAAATAATAATAAAACCGCTTATCCTTCTTTCCCAATCAGGAGCAACATCAGTATCAGTTCCATCTTTTAATAGGAACATTATATTGGTAGCCTCATTAGCAAAACTGTTTAGTAAAGCAATAATAATGCCAGGCTCTACTCTTTATAGCTTCTGATTAGAAAAAGGTATCACATCTCATGAGCAATTTACAGCTCATGAGTCTCAAAACACATAGGAAAAAATTTGTAAGAGAAGGACGAGCTTAGAACGAAGACCAAGCTTATAGGCATCAAGACAGGAAGAAAAATAATAATAGTCATAATAACTATGGGCACTGAACATAACATGGATGATCTCAGTATGCTTGATATAGAGTACTCTATAAAAATACAATACTTCTGTACTTCGTATTAATAGTACCATGCTCTCATGTTCTTATTTGCTTACATTGTCTAACAGAACACACAATGTTTTAAAGTATCTAGCCATAGAACGTTCTGCGAGATGGGAAAGTGCTGTTAGCCCTGTTTTGCAGATAAGAAGTTGAGGTGCCGAGGCCATATTGTCTGAAGTCCTGGAAAAAGTGATTGACCTTTAGAAATAAAAAACAATCCCAGTTCTGCTTCTCCTAACCTTTGTACCTATCATAGTACAAAAACAAATGGCAAAAAGATAATGAAAGTCTAAATTCTAAGCATTCACATAGCTCCAAGAAATGGCATCTTCTGGTCTCAAAAGCATTATGAAATACAAAAGTGCCAGGGGGCAAGATATTCTTCAAAGTGATCTTATAACTTTAAAGGCTTATCTCAGTCTAAATAAGGTGAATTTGTTTACTGTCAAAGTGTCTTACCAACCTTACCCTTCATTCTTGCCTTAAGGTGAAAGACCAAAACATACAAAAGGTTAAGCAGATACTTGTGGAGTTTCCCAGTTTTGTACAAGAATGATTTATTTTTTACTAACATTTTTTTATTCACAACTTATTGAAAAAAAACACACACAGTTTAGAATAGCATTTCTGTTTAAAAAAAAAAAACAAAAAACACCACCAAAACCTAACAAAAAAACGCACCCCAACATTGAATTAACAAAGATTCTTCCAAGATATTGAAAGATGATTGAATAAATCTTGTTAAGCTAGAGGCCTGGCACATATAAGTAAATACATATAGCACATGTAAGGTCTACTGTTCAGGTAGAACAACATGAAAAAAAAAGAAAAAACAACAAACCATTCTCAAATAAAACCATTTTAATCAAAAGAGGATTCACCAACAAAAATTGAACTAACTAAAAGGGTTCTGTCTTGAGTATTGTGAAAATTAAAACCAAATTGTCAAGACTTTGTGATGCTGAGACCTTCAAGTGATTTGTAAAATAAAGTCTAAAATACGTTCCTTAAACACACATTAATTACCTGAAGATTCAAAAGAGGCTGAATTGTAAAAAGAAAACCAACAAAAGAAAGATTAAGTCCTTTGGCAGGGGAAAGCTAAACTGCAAAGGAAAAGTATTTCTGAAAAATTATCAAGAATTCTATGCATGCGGAGAACTGTGCTTTCTAATTCTATAGAGATTTTCTGCCCACAGAAACTTTCTTAAAATAGCTTTCTATTTGTACAAGAAAGCAAAATAGGATTAAGAGCAAGAAGAATAGACATTCCAAGTCTGATGCAATTAAGAGCTTCAAGAAAGTAATGAACTTGCAGAGGTCAAAACCAGAAAAAATAAAAGGTTCTTGTTTATTCTTAGGATAAGGATATTTCAGTTACATTTCTAGTTTGGAAATTTCACTCTTTAGAGATTTATCAGTTTGATGTTAATCGTAGAGATATGTCTGAAGTGTCCGTGAGAGAGTGCGTTTTCCAGATCACCTCTGAAGACATTAATTAAGCCTTCTGCTTAAGCCTCCAGGTGGGCAGTGCCCTTGGCTTTACTTTAAGGAAGGGAAGCAAAAGAAGAGAAATAGCTTGATTTTTAGAAGCGAGACATTGGTCATATCTACAACATCACCATCCAATTAAAACACACAATGGAACTTATGGTGCTGAGGATGTAACATTAATACTATTTATTTTTTGAGGTTCTACTTCAATGTATTCCAGCTTAGTTTTGCAGAAAAGGACTGCAGTTTGCATGCTGCAAGACCATACTACAACGTGTACCAATGGACAGTGTTTGGAGAGGATCAGGGAAGGCACTTCAAAAGCACTCCCCTAATGAAAACTAAAATGGTAAATGTGATGATATGGATCAGAGGAAATTCTGTTTTAAAGAGCTAGAATTGCATTTGAAAAGGAGTGCAAGAGGAACATGAAATTCTGAGAGACTAGGCCCAGCTCCTGGGAAGTGAGTCATTCATCTGCAATTTATCTTCAAGAACAAATGTTAAATTGGTCTATCAAAACAAACCAAACCAAAAGTTAATTAAATGTTTGTTTTAACTTTAAGATTGTTATTGAATTACTATAGCAAAACAGTTAAGAATCACAAATCTGCAGAACATCAAAATAATGGCAAATGTGTCTACTAACCTCTAAATAATTAAGGGAAGCATTCATATGCTTAATATTTCGTTATTTGATCTAAGAGTAGTTTGCTTTAAGAAACAGGTGATGCAACAGCAAACTTTTTGTGCATGAAGTGAAATTTGATCCAAGTGTACAGTCAAATGTCTGATTATTTCACATAGCAATCCACATAGAAGAAATTGATCATCTCAGACAGCCTGAATGTACGCAAAGATGGTGTCTCTATGTGCCTCACAAAGGGTAATTTCATTACTGTGTTAGGATAACTGAAGGGCTTTGGGCTCTTTTGCCTGGGTATAAGGGTCTTTTCAGGCTAAAGCTGAGGCGTATGTTAGGTTCTGGCTTGGACTCATCTACAGTTAAGGCTTGGGTTTATGTTTATTTACTCTATTTGCTATATTCCCCATTTGAACTCTTGCTTTATTTAATGGAAGGGAATTTAGCAGGAAGACTATATTATGCATGTGCACCTGCAATTCCTTTTCAGTTACACAGCAAACCTTGCTGTCCTGGCCAAACTGTCCTGCATACCAGACATCTGTAGTCTGTACATCCCTAGATGGTTCCTAGAGATACACAGCAGATAAGAATGTGGTTGGTGCCCACGTGGTTCTCTCTGCACTAAGAGAAAGGGACATGTGCAAAATAAACAGTCCCTGAACTGAAAACTGGGTGGAGAGATTAAGTAACATGGATGTACATCTTCTGAATGCTAAACTCAAGGTCAAAAACAGATTGTTTGTTACATAAATAGACACATGCAACAGAGTTCTTTGTAGAATGCCTCATTAGGTACTGATTTATAGTACTTGAATTCACACATAAAGCATCTGTGCCATGCTGTTCCAATATTTTGATTGGCAATTACACCAAATTGCCAAAATCCAGAGGTGAAAACTAGACCAATTAACAACTGCAAAACTTAAAAAGTTATAGAACAAATAGCCAGAAATAAACAAATCCTAACAGCAACTCTATTTATAGTTCAGAACAATTTTCTTAATGCCACTCTGACTCTCTCTGTTAAGAGAAATTGATAAATATATTGAAATGCTAAGACCAAAGTATGAAGTTAACAAAAAAATGTAGGCTTCAATTGGTAGAATATAACATGGCCTCTTGCACACTCTACTGACAATATTATATNCCTGTATATATAAAATATGTCTGTCTTTTCATATATGTACCTGAATTTTCCCTAGTATTCAGTCACCGCCACCTAACATAAGATAAAGAAGCACCACTTTGTTTGTGCATCAGCTGTTTTCAGGGAATCCCAGCACCTTTTCTATGCAGTACAGGAGTTCTACCAATTCATATGCAAACATATCATTTTCTTTACTTTCATAAGAACAGAATTAAATTGCTCTTCTTCCTGCTGAAAAATCAATGACGCTACTTGAAAAATTAGTGTATTGTTCAATAATAACCACTGCATGCTAGGGGAGTATATATTTTAAGGGAAGAGAAGCAGCACCTGCATCTTAAAATAACATACTGTAGTATCCCCTATCTAAACAGTGATATTTTTATAAGAATACTTTTAAAAGAAAATTTTCTCCTTGTAGGAAGTACAGTAGTTGCTCCTGCAAAAAGCTAATCAACTTTCTGCATTTTCTATTCTAGCGTTTTGGCTCAGCTTACAAGGAGAGTTAAATGACATTCCAAAATGCCTACACTTTATTAAAATTATAACATAAGTATGACCACAAATGTAGGCAGATTCTGACCTGGTGGATACCAGTGGAGAAATTCAGAAACAAAAACATTGTCCAAAGCTTGTGTGTTTATATTGTTCTACCAAGAACAAAAAATAATAATCTCTTTCTAGCAATTCTTACTGCAAAACTTCAATTTCCCTTTCTACTAACATGGCATGTTTCATGTAAGTCACTACTGGATTGACAAGTTTAGTATCACACAGATGTCATGTTTACTAGTAAGAATTACATACAGTAACTTTGTATTTTTAAAAGTTGTTTAGGCTCCAGACCGGAAGAAAATTCACCATCCCCAAACCTACTGCAATTACCACTTGGGCTTGCAAAGACTTCAGCAAGAGTATATACTGTAAGTAGCTGCTGCAGAATTGTGCATGACACATTGCCAACCTAAATTGACAATCTTTGTGAACTACAGCTATTTTCTTTGCAGAGCAACCGATTTGAATTCAGCTAGAGGTACAAATGAGCCTCTGACTGAAGGCCAAGAGCCAACTTTACTGTAAATCCCCAGATGTTTGTTGTACAATCAGTGCTGCAACCATAATTACCAATTCCAATACAAGATGCTAACTTGTTCAGCTGCTCCGATTATAAGACTTCTGCTTTCCTTGTGAGTTTTCTTTATCTCGGTCCCACCCATGAATTCCAACATCTATAGTTTAAAGTCCTTGCCAGTGTTTATTTCCAACTGAATTTCATAAAAAATAATAATTAAAAAAAAACATCTTACCCTTGGCTTGTATCTATGAGACACAAGTAATAAGTTGGACAGCAATGCACTAGTTTGCTGTTTATGGTTTCCTTTTTTAATGTGACACCTTTAATATAGCTTGGAGATTTTTCCTTGAAAAACACGCACATTGAGTTACAACTTTAAATGTTTTCTTGAAGTATAATACTACGCTTTTTTAAAAACAATACCTTACAGCAAATGAGCAGAGTCTGATCAACACCAAGTCTTTCAACATCTAACATGTTATAGAAACTTTTCACGTGTCTACAGGCCACGGTGCATATTGCTGCGGTTTTCAAAAATGTAACCAGGACAACAGCACATTTATGCTTCTAGAGCAAAACTAGGCCCAACTCAAGATGTCAAGTAGGTAGCATTGCATAGCTGTGACACAGAGATACAAACTCAGCAACCACAGAGGAAGATAAATAAACTTGGTCAATACTTAAAAAATTAGGAACTAATTTTTTCAAGATGACAAGAGACAGAGGGTCTTTGAATCACTTGAAGTAATACTTAGGGAGTGGGTATCAAAGGAAGAGGCCAGTCTTTTCTCAGTGGTGCCCAGTGAGAGGACATGAGGAAATGGGCACAAACTTATACTTAAGAAGTTCCATCTAAACATGAGGAGGAACTTCTTCACTTTGAGGGTGGCAGAGACCTGCCTGTACAAATTCCTGTGCAACCTGCTCTGGGAGGACCTGCTTTGGCAGGGGAGTCGGACTTGATCTTCAGAGGTCCCTTCCAACCCCATCTCATTCTGTGATTCTATAATATTCAGCTATCAGAAAGCTGCAAAGGAACAAGAAATTTGTCTGTTTAAAAGAGAAATGGTGTCCTAATCAGGGACTATCAAAACAGATGTAATGATTACATTGTATCTTACCCTGAAAATTTCACTCCAGGTAGTCAAGGTAATATTA
The DNA here is from genome assembly GCA_013400055.1 of Nycticryphes semicollaris. Classification (NCBI taxonomy): domain Eukaryota; kingdom Metazoa; phylum Chordata; class Aves; order Charadriiformes; family Rostratulidae; genus Nycticryphes; species Nycticryphes semicollaris. Next base: position 1,220,757 of record VXBJ01003864.1, read on the forward strand.
TTTTTTTTTTCCATCTTAAACTTCAGAATATTAATTTTCTCTGTTATCATGTAAGACACGAAATTGTGTGCAGTGGCCCAAAAAATATGGCATTTCTCAATAATTAGAATTCAATTTTCCTTCCTCGCTTAGAATTATTTTTTTCCTGCTAGAATACAGAAATGCTGACAACAATAATAGGAAAAAAATAAACATAATACAAACTACCAAATACGATATCGGTCTAATATAATTGTTCTACCTGTTTATATAATTTATTTTTTTTCTAAACTGTCTCATCAAACTCCAGAAATAAGCTTCTATACCTTTGGCCTTAAAAGAAAAATTTCTTCAAAACTTCTATTTGCCTATCACATCTCCTTTAGGGTAACAAGCAGATTTGGGATTTGGATTTTATTTGTATTTCTTTTTGGAGATTAAAAATTATTCATCTGCTCTATAAAATACATTTGTCATCAAATTATAAAGCGAGAAACATCACACAAGACGCAAAGTATACTGAAAGCAAAGCTGTCCAAGTAAAAGTGTACTGTAATAATTCTCTTTTGTTTCACGCTAAGAAATATTTTTTTTCTATATCTAATAGATAAAACTAATTCTGTAAATTGGTTTGTACTTTCGAAACTATGCATTCAAACATTAGGACACCAATTTCTGTTTCAGAATACCTTAAAACCTTTCTTATATTCATTTTTCAAGTGTTATCTTTGAAGTTCTGATTTGATTATTACTTCAGATAGTTTTGAGATTCATCTGATATGAAACAGGAAAAGAGTGCTATTATTAATGAGTTGGAAATAATTAAAACTCTGAACTGTTAAACCAGCAATTCTTTCATTAATTTTCTCATTCTCTTGTTTCTAGAAATGACTTGCTTGCACAGTTTCCTCCTAGTTTTTTTATAACATGCAAACTTGCTGAGGGTGCAAGTTTGTACAGGCCCAGGTCATTCACCAAGACATTAAAAAACACCGGCCTCAGTGCTGATTCCGTGAGTCCACCGCTAGGAGAACTGGCCTCCAGCTGAGTTTCGTGCCACTGGTCACAACCCTTGGAGGCCAGCAGTTTAGCCAGTTTTCAGCCCACCTCACTGTCTTTTTAGAATGTACACCAACAGTTTGTCTAAGAGTATATGATGGGAGACTGGGTCAAAAGCCTTGTTAAAGGCAAGATTAGCGTTATGAGCCATCCTCATCCACCAAACTAGAAGTTTTGTTGTAGAAGGCTTGGTCAGATACGATCTCTCCTTCAGAAACCCATGTTGACAACAGCAACAACAGATCTATATTTTTATTACATGAGTATTCTCTGCTAATACACTGAGTCTTTGGATATGGAATAGATCTCCTCTTAAAATAACGAACACATTGTTTACAATGTTTTGGGGGAAAAAATTTTCTTTTCATAATGAAGGCCTACAAGAGAGGGTAAAGCATGGCCTAACTTGTAGGAAATATATTTCAAATGATCTCAGCAGCTCTCAAGCCAGGGCTAACAGACTAGACATATTCTGGGTAGATAAAATTATCTTACATACTTTGTGCTTAATGTCTTACATGAATATGTTCCCATTTTCCCCCCTCATTTTTATGTGTGCATCCATAGTTCTAAGGTGTCTACAGAGAAGCAAAAAGTAAAATTTTTAAGTTTATAAGATGTGATGCAAAGGGTAAATGTTGTTCTCCAAGAGGAAACATGAGTTAATTCCTGTGTGAAGAGATAAAGGAAGCCACAGATTTTTATCCTTTTCAAGTCTTTTGCAAGTCATCTACTTTTATACCCCTGCTTTAGATCAGATTTTCTATGGAAATTAACAATTTTTCTTCATTTAAAAAATACAGCATTTCTTTAAGCATTGCTTACCCTCTGTAAATTGCAAATACATTACTTTAAAGTTGTTCTGGAGAAAAAAAAAAAAGTCATTCCTCAGATTAATACACCCATACAGTTAAAACAACTCAAACCAACTTCGCATTGAATGAGTAGTAAGATCAGACACATCACGTGATGAACATCAAACAGAAATATCATGCAGTTCCCATTTAAATTTGCCCCAGTGGAACACAGATGTATTACATGAAGGAAATGCTTGGAAAACCAAAAATGGAATTGATGTTGAAAACAACAAACCCCAGAAAAACAGTTGCTACTTCATTAACTTTCACACATCCTTCTGAAGAAGTGCTCCCAAATGAAATTCAGTTCCTCAGGCTGGTATAAAATTGGGTGGATATAAGCCACTCATTACTTTATTCATGAGCTGTCGTCAACCAAAGTAAAAAGCTGGGGTAATAATAACTCAGAATTTTCAGTAAAACAAGCAGAGATCCTCCTTGACTGAACAACAAGTCACAGTAATAATAAGAGGAGAACAGGTTGACATGAAAAAAATTATGTGTTTAAAAGATAGAGTTGTACAATTAGATGACCCCCAGACAGGTTTCAGTGAAGTATAGCAAATCAAGGACAAAATCATGAATCATGAAAGTTCTTATCAGCTGTCAGTGAAGAGCGAGTACAGCCAACTCAATTTCAGAGTGGCAGTCCCTACGGAGACCACCAACAAATATAAGAATGACTTGTCCCTTGGCAAAGCTCGTGATTAAGAAAACCTTATATCTTGTTCATAGCCAGTAAACTGACACTGGGCTTTCAGTACATTGGAACTACATCATATCGAGAGCCAAAATGACTTAAGGAGTCCTTTATGCCACAGTAATGACTTTATTCTTGGTGACAGGTGAGTGATGGCAAGGGCAAGGCTGAAGGCTAGGTATCAGAAAAATGAACTGGGAAGCATTTCAGATTTTATTTGAGAGGATTGCGACACGTAGCTGCAGAATAAGCAATAAAGGTGGCAGAATCTTAGGTGCCTTTGTGGGGTTTTTTGACAATACAAAAAAAGTTGAGCAATGACATATCCTAATTTGAGTTTCTCTGATACCTGTATACCGCAGTCGTGGTAGGATGGCAGGACTGTCAAACTAGTTTTACTGCATGGCAATGGGGTATCTTACAGAGCAGAAAAGAGAATGGATATAACGAACAACTTGGCCTTAGAAGAAATTGGTTTTAGAAGAATATGTTTCAGGGGAGGATAGAGGAACACGTTCTTCCTCCCCAATCCCAAAATTGACAAATACCACATACTTGAGGGACCTTACAATTACTGTTAATATTCAGGGCTTTAATGAAATGATCACAACAGTCACATGCAGATGCCGCACACCTGTGGAAGTGCCAAGCAGAGACATCACAGATCCCCACTGTAAAGCTTAACATAGCTCCAGAGGGTTTTTTCATCATTCCCTCATGACATGAACGTTTGCATGCACCTGCAGCTGGGTCACAAGCACTGCCAGATGAGAACTAAGACTATTTACCTACCACTTTTCTAGCTAGGTAACATGTTAATAGATATACGTAGACCTGCAACACCTAAAATATTGTCATTTAAATACTTTGTCCAGCTAATGATCAATTCTATCCCTTTTCTCCTGCTGGTTTGAGGGCACTTACTGACAGGTCCATCTGTTTCTCATGAACTTCACCAGACTCATGTGATGTTGTGTGAGGTTACTGGTAGACTTTGCGTCCTGCTCCTTTACAGTATTCACATTTGTGCACATTTTTTCTTAGATTTGTTAGCAGCTCAAAGTGAAAATAGGACCCTTGTTGAATTGCTCTCATTACTCTCCCTTGAAACAAAATTTTCTATGTTTACTTTAATAGAACCTATGGTCTACAATACAAAGCCCTGTGCAAGTAAATATCCAAAACCATAACTCTCATGTACAGTAACAGGATGTGGAACAATAGTAGACACCATCCAGCCGCAGAAAGGAACCGTGAAAAATGCACAAACTACATATGACTAATGTTCTGCAACCTCTGAGAAAAACTATGTTCCCTGAAAGCTTATACAGCCTAGAAATTTTACACCAATTTCATAAAGTCTACGTATTAGGATATTCATACTAAAAAGGTTCATGATTTAGATATGATTTTAAAAGGATTTGTCATACTAGATATTAAGGTGTAACAGAACCGTTAAAATATTTTTTCTGTATAGATATACAGAAAAGAAAACATATTCTAGTTCATTTAATGAATTCTAGAGCTTCAAAATCATAAAGGAAATATTAGAGGATTACAGAAACTACTGTAGATGTGCTCACACCTTTCCATGGCAAAGCGGTAGAGTAAAAAACCGAAAGCCTACAGCCAAAGTTCCCTTTTGTAGATGGTTTTCCAGTTTTAAAAGGCAGAATCTGGTCTTATTGATTTACTTTTGGTACTTAAGTGGTCATTTGTGTACTTATGGGTGAACTGTTTTGCTGTTCCCCCTTCCTCAACATTCTGATCAATACCAAAGATATGATATTTGCATTTATTTAGAAGTAATTCACTACCAAATATTTGATTATATATTTATTTTAGCTCTTAATATTTTTAGCTACTATTATAGAAAGAAACATTATGAACAAGATTTTGTAACAAATTGTCTTTATGGGGAGTTGAAAAGTAAAAGAATATCTATTTAACAAAACGATCAAAGTGAAATATTGTTGGGGAATATAATGTTACTTAAATATAAATTTTGCATTACCTAGGACAATACTGCTACTCTGCTAAACACTGAAAGATATTAATTTTACAGAGGACGAAGAGACTACCTCACACTGTTATTAACACAAAAGTAGACTAATTAAGAGAAATGGGAAACTGTCATGATCTCATTTATGAATGTGCTTGAGACTTTTTTTTTTATATACACAGAAGAGAGATTTCAACAGACAGAATTTTCCACAAAGGCATTTAGGGTAAAGATACTTTTCATTCCTCTCAACTTTTGCAGCACACATATTCAAATTCTCTGCAAATGACTGACTGAAAACCATTGTGACGTTCCTCTCTGATTATAGGTCATCACTTGCATGGTGAAAAGAACTTAAGAAATTTCCAGTATTTCAAAATTAGTTTTTAAATCAATTGATGACGTTAATATAAACAGCACGACTAGATCAAAATGAATGAGTTAAAATGAGCTTCACTGAATTTCTGAACACAAAATTTTTATTTTCTTTTTCCTCTGTAACAACCTGATGCTATACGATAAAGCACAGTTAACAACATTAAAAATACTTTGCTTTGAAAAATTAAATAAATTACAGATTTGCCTGGACATAATGAAGGGAGGAAAAAAAAAAA
>VXBJ01003864.1:1225986-1245764 GCA_013400055.1 Nycticryphes semicollaris
AGAAAAAGAAAAAAAAAAACCGAAATCACACTAGCTGATACCAGAAAGAAATTAAGCATATAAGAAACCATTCCATATTTAACTGTAGTTTGCACATATCACTAATCTTGACGTTCTGGTGTTTAAACTAAGTGAAGAGTCAAATGTTTCATTCCCAGTGCTGAAGTCAATTGAAGTATAAAATATACATACTTTGAATCTCCTTTCTTTAAGATAAGACATTTTCTTTTAAGAGGCAAGTCAGGTTTCAGAAAGAAAAGAAAAAAAAAAAAAAAGAAAAAAATCATTTTTGACATGAAGGAAGATTTTACTGATAAGGTATTCTCAAAGCAAGCCTCTACTGATTGCTAAATTAGGAGATGTAATAATTAAACTTTGTAGTTTGAGACTGAAGAGATTAATTTATATTAGCTGTAAATTAAGAACAAAAAAAAGATGAAAAACACCTACCTTTCGGGAATGGATTTCTTTCACGTATAGTGGAAGTAGAAATTCAGATATTCCTTCAAGTCGTATTCCTTTTTTAGTGACTCTCAAATTTCCCATTCCATCCTACAATCAATAATATATATACATATTCACTTTAGGAAATCACCTTATCCAGTACAAGCTAAAAAGAACACAGTAGCTGGCCTAACACCTAAAAATAACGAATTCTGTCCCACTCTCCCCAGCTCTTGTGATGATCTTGAACAGGAGCTGGATGCAGGTAAAATTTAAGGCAAAGCTTCACCTAGGATTGAGGTACTTAACTGTGCAGCCNTGAAAAGAACTTAAGAAATTTCCAGTATTTCAAAATTAGTTTTTAAATCAATTGATGACGTTAATATAAACAGCACGACTAGATCAAAATGAATGAGTTAAAATGAGCTTCACTGAATTTCTGAACACAAAATTTTTATTTTCTTTTTCCTCTGTAACAACCTGATGCTATACGATAAAGCACAGTTAACAACATTAAAAATACTTTGCTTTGAAAAATTAAATAAATTACAGATTTGCCTGGACATAATGAAGGGAGGAAAAAAAAAAAAGAAAAAGAAAAAAAAAAACAGAAAATAAAAACATAGTGTAATCTACATTCTGGTGTCTCCACAAAGAGTTTGATATGTAACCCATGGTATCAAATAGGACACTTCCAACTGACTTGAACAGCTTTGGATCAGGCCTTACGTGGATCAGGAGGTTCTAGATAAAGCTAGGAAAACAGCTAAGGNTATAAATACTTTGAATCTCCTTTTTTTAAGATAAGACATTTTCTTTTAAGAGGCAAGTCAGGTTTCAGAAAGAAAAGAAAAAAAAAAAAAAAGAAAAAAATCATTTTTGACATGAAGGAAGATTTTACTGATAAGGTATTCTCAAAGCAAGCCTCTACTGATTGCTAAATTAGGAGATGTAATAATTAAACTTTGTAGTTTGAGACTGAAGAGATTAATTTATATTAGCTGTAAATTAAGAACAAAAAAAAGATGAAAAACACCTACCTTTCGGGAATGGATTTCTTTCACGTATAGTGGAAGTAGAAATTCAGATATTCCTTCAAGTCGTATTCCTTTTTTAGTGACTCTCAAATTTCCCATTCCATCCTACAATCAATAATATATATACATATTCACTTTAGGAAATCACCTTATCCAGTACAAGCTAAAAAGAACACAGTAGCTGGCCTAACACCTAAAAATAACGAATTCTGTCCCACTCTCCCCAGCTCTTGTGATGATCTTGAACAGGAGCTGGATGCAGGTAAAATTTAAGGCAAAGCTTCACCTAGGATTGAGGTACTTAACTGTGCAGCCTGATGGCTAACAATGTACATTGTTCTGTGGCTGCACCTAAAGCAAGGTTAGAAACGTAGACCATAAGTATTCCTTTACTGTAGAGGTGAAGCTAGATAGTGAATTACAACTGTTAAGTAATACAATTAGCTCATTATCACTAAAAATATCCGTATTATTTGGTACAGAAATCTATTGTTTTTATGCAGTGAAATATTAGAAAAAAATATTATGTCATTGTTAAATCTTGACTCAACTAGTTTTGTTTCTTTTTTTTCCTGCAATTAAAATACATAGGAAAATATCATATAGGAAGAAAGGAAAAAAAAAAAGCTTTTCTATTGATAAGTAGTTCTCACCACTACTAAGAACATGTTGCTGGTGAAAAAAAGAACTTCAAAAATGCTGAGGTTTATTTTTCTTGTTTAATTTATGTGAGTAGAAATCGGGGGCATTGTAAAAATCTGGATGAAACAAGCAAACCAAATGATTCAGTGTTCAATAAATTATAAGCACCAAGAAGTGTCATAAGAATCCAGCTGTATTCTAACAGGAAAAACAACGAAACTTGTTAAATACTTAAGAGACAGGATCATTTTGCACACTGATAGAATTCCAAAACTTTTTCCCCCTGGATGCTTGTCACTATATTCCTGACAGAAGTACAGCCAGTGGAATTCAACTTGATCCCCTAAAGTACAAAATTAGCAAATTTAACCTAACTGCAGATTAAATGTTATGAAGCCGTTGCTGACTCTAGTGTGGCAGAACAGTGAGCACTTGCATTTCTGCTCTGCTGGCTGAATTGGGAAGCAAATAACCCCCACTTCCCGGGCAGCCATAAACAGCTGGATAACAGTGTCCCCAACTGCTATAGCTGAAGCTGGAAGAGGACACTGAATTAAACATTATACTTATCTAAAGATAGTGAAGCCACTACACCATTATAGCTATTCCCTCTCTGAAACAAAAAACGATGCCAGCATGGCAGATTTGATTGATGCTACGGCACCTACATCTGAAACTAGACTATGAAAAAGTGAATTCTTTAAGACCACAAAAAACATTACATTTTATACAGTGTAATTCAGCTGTTATATTCGAAACACAATGGGGATATAGCGACGGACAGCTTTCCAGACTACAACAGATTTGTAAAGAACATGCTGTTGAGAATCATGCCTTCATATGTCAGTTATAGGACTAGAATCATAGAATCATTCCGGTTGGAAAACACCCTTGGGATCACCAGGTCCAACCATCAGCACTACTCTACAAAGTTCTGCCCTACCTCATATCCCCCAACACCACATCTAAACAGCTCTTAAACATATTCAGGGATGGAGACTCAACCACCAAGATATGCCTATAACTACAAAACCAGCGACTACCAGCAGAGAAAATATGGAATACAAAAGCTACTGCCTAGGCTGTCCATAATATAGAATATAATTGTTAAAGTAATATGGCACCAAGAAAAATTTACAGACTATGTAACAGTCCCCAGTGTTTAGCAAAACTTGTAACTGATTTCATAAAGCCAAGAACTGCCTCTTTGTTAGGAAAAAGTTGTATTTGTATACAAACTACTTGTGATTCCACCTCGCCCAGCAACTAAGCACCACACAGCCTCTCGCTCGTTCCTTCCCATGGGATGGGGGAGAGAATCGAAACAGTAAAAGTAAGAAACCCCATGGGTTGAGATAAAGGCAGTTGAATAGGTAGAGCAAAAGCCACGCACACGAACAAACTAAAACAAGGAATTCACTGCTTTCCATGGGCAGGCAGGTTGTTAGCCATCTCTAGTAAAGCTAGGCTCTATCACACATAGTGGTGACTTGGGAAGACAAACACCATCAACTCTGAATACCTCCCCCTCTTCCTTCTTCTTCCCCCAGCTGCATATGCCAGGCATGACATCACATGGCATGGAATTTCCCTTGGGTCAGCTGGGGTCAGCTGTCCTGGCTGTGTCTCCTCACAACTCCTTGTGCTCCCATTTAAGCCCAGCTCAGCAATAACTAAACCACCCCTGCCTTATCAACACTGTTTTCAACACAAATCCAAAACATAGCCCCGTACCAGCCACTATGAAGAAACTTAACTCTACCCCACCCAAAACCAGTACACTATCACAGTTCAAATAATGCTTCTTAGAGAAGAGGTGCTATATTTGAAATGTTTTTTTTTCTGAAATCAAGATATAAGATGTCTATACATATAATTTCACATATAAAACCTCAGGCATTTATAGGCTTTCTAACAAAGACTGCAATATGAGACAGTGGTGTTTATTTTTGAAAAGGAAGTAAGGTAAAGAAATTAGAGTTTGCTTTTGAACATGCAAAGTGCATTAATACCCATTAATCCTATACTTCAGGAGTTCTATTTTTCTATGTATGTTATAGTAATAGCATATAAAATCATAATAGGAAACAATAACCCGAGAAAAGAGAACAACTATGCTATATTTTTGGCAGTGAATAAATACTCAACAAGAATTAGGTACTGATTTATTGATTTGGATACAAATACATTTTGTAACTGAAAATTCAATATGTTGTTTCATCTGCTTCTGTGTAATGTTTGTAACTGTCAGGCACAAAATAATATTCATAATAAAACTGAAGGGGGGGGGAGGGGGAACGAAGAACTACAAAGTCAAACTTCCAGAAAACTGGAAATGCTGAAATTAAGGTTGCCTGGGCAAATTCCATGTGTTCTATCTTGTTTGTGTTTGTATGATAAATTCTATAGTTTTACATAACACTTACCCTCCTGAATCCCAGCTAATTCCACGCAAGGTTGGCACTACTCTTAATCAGCACCTACTCACTATTTTGGTTTTACCTCATTAATTTCTTTGCTCTGCATTTATTGTACTCTGTCAAAGCCCCACTTTGAAGACAGTACTGTCAGCTTCCCTCTCGGCTTCCGTTCTCATAAGTGTTTATTACTGATGTTACACAGTTCTTCACAACTATTAATTAATTCTCAAAATACTTTCAGTGGCTTTATATTGAGTGATACTGTTTCTATGTTACTGAAAGGCAACTGAAGCGCAGAAATTAATTTGTTCTCTAATTTTTGGCACTTATCACATTACCTTTATTTTCAGCAGCAAGAAGTTAATTTGTATAGCAAATTTAAACTGCCAGAGTCTCAGAAATGAGCTAACGAAAGAGCCTTCTGCTTCCATAAGAGTTTCCCCCTTTCTCAGGGAAGTTTCCAAGCCTTCACTCTTCAGCAGTGACCTACCCATCTCCCATAGCCTGACAGTTTGAACGCAGACTCTGGGCAGGCAGGAGCACTCTAGTCTCAGTAAAATTACATTATTCAATATGAGAAGTCAGCCACTACATTCTAGAGCTTAAGCCACAAATCGTGTTATAAGATATAAAACTAAAATACGGTGGCTGTGACCTTAATTGCTTGATAAATGCAATAATCTTCCAGAAAGTAACTTCCTGAAGTGTGAAATCACTGATATAAGACTGAATAGTAAAATAAAGTAAATATTGAGCCGTGCACTATGATTTGCTTAATGAGGTGCTCCCCATTCAAAGAATCACTGCCCAGTAGGTTTTATTCAACAATAATTCCCCATCTAGTTTAAAGAGGGGTTTGAATTAGAAGAATTTCTTGTTTTATTGAGTTAGAATCATGCTGTCATGGAGAAAAATTCAAAGGTTTTCAGAAGTAACACAACTTGGTCAGAAACTTATTAGGATTGAAAAGATTAATCAGAGGAACGTCTATTCTTCTCAGCTCATTTAATGCACATACAGCCATGAAGATCAGTTTGAGAGTCTCCCAGAAGAGCTGAAAAATTAATATTGAAGAGTTTTAAAAGGAACCGCAGAATAATTTTGTCTTAAAACATACTTGCATCTTCCCATACACGATTTTGATGTAACATTATTAGTATAATTCATTGTTGGTATTTCTTCTGCTATTTTTTGAAACAAACTGCCTACATTACTTTATGCTTTCCAGGCAATGAACACTCAGATTATCATTTTGGTGTGATTTATTCAAGTGCAAAAAAAAAAGAACTTGAATAAACTATTCCAGTACTTTCTTACAACAAGTAAATACAAAGTTCATGTACTGGGACTGTCTGGGATGGAGCTGGTTTCTTTCTAGCAGCCTGTATGGTGCTATGTTTTGGATTTGTGGCTGAAACAGTGCCACAGTGCTTTGGCTGCTGCTGAACTGCGCTTACACAGCACCAATGATTCTACTGTCTCTGCCTCTCGGCAAGTACAGATGGTATATAAGAAAGTCTAAAGTTAAGTCACACCGTGTTTAAATGAAGAGAACGAACTTTTAAAAGTTTAAGTTATTTCTTGATGTGCTGAAAATCCTACGAGGGAGTACTATTTATGTATTAAAGTTCTATTTCTGCCAAATAAACTATGAAAGCAGCATATTTCATGATAACCACATATAGCAAAGCATATGATAAATACTTCTCAACCAGGCAGGAGGTTGGCTAAAACTACAATCTACCCTAACTATTCCTGTACCACACACATTGCTACAGAAAGAGTTGTGCTTGGTTGTCCTTTCTTTTCTCTAATATTATTATTTATTTATTTATTTTTATTTTAACACTAAGGCATGCTAAGGAACAGGTAAAAAAGGAATTCTATACAAACTGCAGACAAACAAGAAGCATGCAAGAATAAGGTTAGCAATCTGTATGACAGCCAGCTCTCTATCACATACATGACAAGAACTGGGGACCTTGGACACGATTTGCCATACTGGCTTGGACTTTAAGCTGCAGAAAGAGCAGGTTTGAAGCAAAGCTGTGGATTATTTCGTTTGGGAATAACATTTCTTCTGGAGGACAGTAACTGAATCTTACAACTCGCTCAGCCTACATGAAACAAAACCTCTATGCATGAGACTTGAATAAAATCCACATCTTTAACACTACAAAAGCTTGCAAATCCATGGGTAGCACTGCTACATCAAAGATGTTAAAGTACAGAAAACACCTACAGTACCTACTTAAGATCAAAGAAGTCAAAATCTCTTGGTCTGGAGAGCAGAAGTAGGAGATTGTGGTACTGCAGTTCAGGAAATAAAATTCTCATTGTGAGTTGAGAACAGAGTTCTGCTAGATAATGATAAATAATTTGTCACTCATCTCACCAAGTGTGCAATTAGAAGGTGGCAAAAGACCCTGCTAATTGAAATACAAGCTTTTTTCTTAAGAAAATTTGCATCTACAAGCACAGTGAAAAGTAAATGGAAGTATTGGTTAGACTGAATTGACTAAAACATGAATAAATAACATTCTGTATTTCAGTTTTGTACAATGCTTTTCCTGTTTTCCTTAATAATGAAATACACCAAATATTTGATTCAGTACTTTGCAGCAGGAACAACAACGTAGTTGGTGGGCCAGGAAATCCATTATTATCAATAATATTCAATCTTTTCAGAAGCTCTCCCATTAGATGTGGTGTTCTGCTTGTTTTCCAAGTATATATATATTTAAATCCAAATTCTGTCTCCAAAAGCTCACAGTCTAAGAAGGGAAACACCTCAGAAGACACAGAGGAAAGAGGGGGTAGAGTGGAGGGGAAACCAGTGTTTGACTGAAGCGCCTAAACATAACTTCCTATAAATTAATAAGCATTCACTGCCTGTTGCCTTGCAGGCATCATAGCAGGGACTAAACATGAAAAGGAATCTGGATGATGTGCTATGAAAGAGAACAGATGAAACAGCTGTAAGTGCACAAAGATACTATGCAAAAGGAAAAAGAAAAAAAAAAAATCAGAAAAAGAAGAGGGTAAGTTGTCAGAAGAAAGGTGGTTGAAGCAATGAAGCAGTGGTGAATTATACTGAGGTCAGGAAAAGAATGCCGAATTTGATATGATGGCAGAAAAAGCAGGTAGCATAGAAGGACAGTGATGTGGATGATTAGGAAGATGAAAGACCTTATCAGCTAGGTTGTTGATAAAATAGAAGAGATAAACAAAAGGTTGGAGGAAGATGATGGGGAAGTATTTATATTGTGTTCACACACATAAAAAGTGGGAGAATAGTTCCCGTTGGAGAAAAACAGTCCTTGGACATGGTCATGGATGTTCAATCAAAAGAAAAACTGTAGTCAGAACTGTAAAGAAAAAGGGCAGTAGTATTAGCAATGAAAACAAAGCGTATTTTCCTGGATTACCAGGAAAGATTACTGTGAATTTCAGTAGCGAAAAAATAAAGGTAAAATGATAGAAAGATATCCAGGAAAATACATTGGGATGGCAAAAATCTGGATTGATGGAAACTGTTGCCTTCATCCATCCGCTGAAGAAAACTATTATAGCACAGTGCAACAAAGTTTAAAAGGATACAGACTAAGAGAAAAAATAACCTGTGGAAATTCAGTACTGACAGTGAGATTTTAAGTGGAAAAGCTGATAAAAAGAAAGAAAAGTCAGACTATTCTCCAAACTGAAGGGAATCCTAATACCCTGTTTATATTCCATCCTTTAGAACAGTTTTTCATTGTGTGTAGCATGGCTTTTTTTTACAATAAATTATAATCTGTATGTTCTTAAAGCAAACTTAATAAATAAATTAGGAAAAATAGAGAACCTAACTATGCAATTCTTCTCCCCTCAAATATCCAACAATCAAGAGTTCAACCAATAATGAGAAGATTTTCAGACCCATTGAACAACTGCAATTCCTATGGAAATTATGTGGCAAGTACGATGTGAAATCTAGACCAAAGGGTACAGAAATGAACAATCTTTTACCTATCATCTCTTAAACTTTTGGACATGAAACTAATTATTTTCTTTATTTGGATATGTGTTTTCTGTTCTACCATTTTATCCAATGTCCTGTTTAAATCAAAATTCTGTGATTCAGTTAATGCGTGGCAAGAAAAAACAGAAAATAATTTCTATACCAATACAGCCTCTTACAATCAATATTTAATGAGTCAGAAAATAACAAACACTCCTTACAATTCCATACTTCATGCAGGTGGAATGGGAGTATAAAACAGAGACAGGGAATGGTAAATTTTCTTCTCTGTAATCGCCAGTAATATTACAAAGTAAGAGCTAGTGAAGAGTTTCTGGTGTATGTAGAGTCACAGTTAGAGGACACCAGGAAGTAGGTAAAGACAGGCAAACAGGCTGGAAATAGAAAACACAGAGATCAGGTGATGCCATAAAGAAGGTCTGTCCTTCATATGAAGGTAAACACCAAGAACTGGTAAACCCAGAAGTATTATTCCTTTGCTTATCATCTTTCCTTCCTTTCTTTCCATATATGAAATCAACCTGATTATAGAAGGTGATAAAGTACTTTTTTTTCAATAGACTTCCAGCCTGGAAAACAAATTTAAAATGCAACTATTTCAGTATGAGCTGAATATTTTATCACTTGGCTATAACATGGAATTTATTGTAAAGTAATTAAAAGTCATATTAAAAAATAATCCAAGTGCTTGAGCAAATGTACAAATAACTGAAGAGGGACCCAAGAGCAAGGTGAAAGCACTCCCCTACCTTGAACTCCGTAGCCTTCCTGGCAACACGTGATTGTGACTCATTACCACACACAGAAAGAGCGAACCCACCAGCGAAAGGACTGGATAGCAGGTTCGTGCAAATTGTTTTTAATTCTAACATTATTGTGAGAAAGCTGTAATAACTGCATGCTTTTGAGTGATAATTGTCAGTATCGCTGTAACTGAACTAATAACACTATTTTGGTAACACTGCTAACTTTTTAATTAGACTAATAATAAATTAGTGGGTGTGGGTATGTTTATTTAGCCTACATAAATTGCACAGGTTATTTAATCTGCTTCCCTGCCTTTGAGGCTTGTTTGTAATTTCAACACAACATCTTGAAGATAATTTAGTCATGCTGAAAATTTAATCACATGTTATCCTTGTATATTATTTTTCAAATAAGTAGCTGCCTGACTTCAGAAAGAACAATGAAAAACTGCAGGTTGCTAGCATATTGATATTGGAAGATAATAAACAAATATGCTATATACAAACCCAGCCATATTTGTGGATAAATCTGTGAGAAATATTTACCTACAAGAAACAAAAAGAAATTTGTACAGTGGCACTGTTTACTGTGTACACATAAGTCTTAATTAAAATTTTAGAGCAGAGGCTCTGCTGTTTCTCTAGGAACCTCTACAAACAAATGTTAGGTCCTACCCTTCTCATGTATTCCAGTCCTTGCACTGAATTAATGCCACTTACCTAGACTTTGAGAAGTTAAAACATGATTTGAAAGGAGATGATGTGCAATTAATTCAGTCACATGCACAAAACAGGTTGTGTTGATGGGATTACGTTCGGTGTTTTCCATGCTTGCACCTTGCCCTTTCAATGAACCTGACACAACCCAAAATTCCAATTCTTGTGCCACTAAACTCTGCTATATGCTTGTGCTGATTGCTATTTAAAAATATTTCAAAACTATTTCAGAAGAAACTAGCTAATCAGAAGGAAAGAATAGTCCTGTAAAACAAATTTACACAAAGACGCAGTTCCTCAAGGTCCATATATTTTAGTTTATGGCTAAAATATACTGTTTGCTGCAGAAACAAAGTTGTGATAAAATGTTCACCCATCCCTAGTACATATTTAACTCAAGTTTCATCTCACATTCCTACTATGGTTTCCAAGCAATTCAGGACTGGTCATTACAAGACAGGAAAAAGTGGGGCAGCAAAGAAAGTGCTAAACAAGTACTCGTAACACTTGTTACTGTTATTCCCATGCAGAATATAAAAACAGGTCTCAAATTGAATGGCGGGCTTAGAGATTCTGCAAAAAAACTACTAATCTCTTGCTCTACTGTAAAATTATCTATACCTTAGCTAATACCGACACAATGGTTTGGTTTTCTGTTGTTCTTTTCCTTTTTCTACCTTCTTTAGACAATTCACTGTATTGCCTAAAGTATCTTTATGGTTGGAAGTATTTTCTTAATACATAACCTGAAGCTCCAATGGTATGATGCGATTGCTTTACTTCTGGTTGTTCTTCAGATACGTTACTGCTCAGACTAAATACCCACAGGTCATTGTCTATGACACTTCCATCTCTAATACTTCCCATTGCTCCTAGTCCACCCTTAGTTCGTCCACATTCCTGAGTAGAATAACAAGTTAAAAAACAGACCAAGCACAGCTTTTGAACACTTACCATAGCTAAGCAGAGAAAAATTACCTCACTTGTTTATTCCAACATATCTGAGGGGTTTTTTGTGGTAATGTTCTGCCACTGAATTATGATATGCTTAGCATCAGATACTTGTTATCAGAATGAATTAATTTCAGGACTGGATTCCACAAACTGACTGGAAGATAGCTCCTCCTTGAGGTACACCTCCTCATTAGAGTACTTACCCTGCATCTGATAGGGCCAACTTTTCTTTCCTCCTTAGCCTGAGACAACTAAACTCTATTGAGAGCCGTTACAACCACATTACTCTAATGATAGCGTTTGTGCAAATAATTTTAAATTAATTGGGAAAAAAATTGTAATTTCCCATCAGTACCCTTAACACCAAGATTCTTCATCTCAAGAGATCTTTTAATATTATCAGAAAATCCACACTGCACCATCAGAAAAGACTGAGGACTTTTTGAAGATAAACTTTGCAAGTTAGGACTCTCATCTGCAGATTTGAGGCCTAGAATCCCTGATATTCCCTGATTTAGATAGCAGAAGCCAAAAAAAATAGGATTCTGGAACAAAAGGTGAATAAGAATAGCTAGGGAAGTGACTTTAAAAGTTTTAAGATACAATTTATCAATTTTCTGTGGAATCCTTTGTCTCAGGGTTCTTTGTAATAACAACCAGGCAAAATGACCCAAAAGGTCCTTTCTTACCTTTGTGTTTTCTTTATATTTTTACACTCGCATAGGAAGGTACACATTCCTTCCTAAATAACAAATACAGACTCACACTATAAGAAATTAAGGAGGAAGGCTTAACTCACAACAACCTCACAAGCCATATCGCAGAGGTATTGAAGTACCTACAGCAAAGCACATGCTTTAGTAATTCCCTGGATTGGAAATTATATTCAACCTGTGCTTTCCTTATAACAAAACAAATATCGTTAAGTAGGAGCTATTATATTGCTTCCTTGATCACACTGTAGCACCAAAAAAAAAAAAAAAAATCATTAAAGAAATCATTTTTTAAGGCAGTCTAAGGAACCTATCACTGTCAAAACCCAAAGTGATTATTTTAACGTGAGGAAAAAATGCCATATCAAACTTGGTAGGAGCAGAATTTTACTTTTCAACAAGAGTGACTACCTAACATTGCAGTCTTTAGAGTTTATACACATTACTTAGTATTCCAGTACAAATGCTGTATTTTTTTCAAAACAGCTACTACGCATCTTTCAATAAGCAACACCTTGCTCTACGCAATAAAATAAATGGGAATAAGAGGGAAGCAGCTTGCTGCAGAGATCCATCTCTTGCTATCAAGGCAGAGGAAATGAAAGTGTAAGAAATGCCACAAAGTTGCTTGAAAATAACTCCTATTTTATCTAACAGCCTGCTCAATATAACACTCCTCTCCTAACTGATAGCTTCAAGTTCCTTCACCGCAGTCCAAAGGGAATAAAAATCATAACCTCCACTTTTTTGAGGAGTGCTGTAACTACAATGATCAAGGGACTTAACTAATCTCCTTGCAGATAGCTCAGCATGGCAAAAGACTTCGAAAAGTTATCAGTTATGTTGGCAAATGGGAGAAATCTTGTAAAGGGGATAATTTCAGGAGAAATCTCAAAAACAAATTTACCGCATCGTTTTCGAGGGATGATAGCGTGTTCTCTCATATCACAAACTTCATATAGTATCACTAACCCGATCACTGAAGGATAGCAAAAGCTACGTATTTGTGAATCAGCACTTTAATATCTCACTGACTTTAACAGGGCAATTTGAGACACTGATTGGAGAAGGCAGTTTTAGAAAGCAGAGTTCAGTATCACAATTCAGCCACTTAAAGGCGCAACCAGGGCCATCTCTGTCATCAAATCTTTCTTGGCCTACAGCTCTTGAGGGTGCAGGGTAGATACTGGGTGGTTACTTGCAGTTGTTTCCACACAGAAACTCTGGAAGGGAAATCTGCAGTCCAGGTTCTGTGGACAAACCAGGGAACACAGACCTATGCGCTTCTACAAGTGGAAACCAGAAATAAAAGAAACATTCTTTAAGAAATGGATAAAAGACCTATAAGCCACGTAGTGAAGCAGAGCGGCCCATATGATCCAAGAGGATATCAATAACATTCTAGGCATGAGGACCTCTAATGCAAAAGAAGTTGACAAGATAGACAGGAGGATGAATTGGACATGCTGCAGAGAAGCAGTTGATTAGGGAAGCCGCCAGTGGTCGAATCCCAATATCAATTGAAGAGTCCATCCCAGTGCTAGCAAAAAAAGAAGCTATACATCCTTAACACCAAAAATCGTGAGTCTGAGTAAATTTGAGACTCACCAGCTATCAGCTTATTACTTCAGGCAGCTCGTTTTTAATTACAGTAACAATCTAGGGAGAAAAGGAGATGGAATAGTTCAAACTCATGTAGTACAGCTTGCTGAGGAATAGCAGTAAGGGAGCACAGATGGGTATATTTGTTCTGAGGTTCAGACCAAAAGGGAGAAAGAACTTCTAAGTTACTTCAAAGGGCGGTTGTAAGTTTAAAACAACATTGCCACTTTGGGATTTCCCTCCCAGACCAGAAGGATCATGCAGGTGACGTATTTGTGAAGAGGAAGCCAGAGCACAGACCTCAGCAATAACATAGGTTACTGACTAACACCCTTTAAGAATGCAGCAGGAAGATAGGCTGAAGAAGGTCCTGAAATGCTTTCATGAGAAGATTAATGAGGGTAGGGACTGCTCCACATTTGCCTCTAATTAATAGAGAAGAAACAGCTAGGAATGTGAAGATTAAGTGGTAATGTATTGGAGATTGGTCACAAAAGGACAGAATTCTCAAAAGTTAGATTAGAAGGAAAATAACTTAGACTAAGAGCAATGTATTTCAAGAAGGCAAACTTCAGTAAAAGGACTCTTAGAGAAGATTTCCTAGGAGACTTGCCTAAGGTGAAAAAAGGAATTATAGTGAAACGGTAGCTCCTTAATGAACCAATGTACCCAAAGGAGAAGAAAAACTTCTAATAGATACTGAAGAATATTGACATTTTTGATGCTTTATTTTTTCTTTTTAGATTTTTCCCTTAGTCAAAAGGTCAACATAAATTGATTCTCTGTTTTAATTGGTGCATCAGTGATAAAGGAGTAAGATCCCGCAGGGAAAGAATGGATGCGTTTACGAATACTTGTATAAGCTAGGTATTTTCAAGCCAGCTGAGTAAAATGAACGTCACCCAGAGGTACCCAAAATCTGCAACTCATAAATTATTAGCTAAAATGTGTCCACACAGTGACATAGCTCAAACCAGTAGATTGCAGCAATCCCTCGTTTCCCCACTTACTCCATGTTGGCTCAGACTGTGGGGCAGTTTTTCTGCATGTGAAGGGGATTCCTTTTGGATGAAATTAAATCAGAAGATCTGTTCAAAGTGCAGCAACAGCCTCTAAAAGGAACAGAAAGGTCCCAATCAATGTGTGATCTGCAGCACAAGCAAGTCCCACAGCAAGTATCAAGTGCACATGCACTGGTAGAATGCTCTCAAACCACAGAGACCTCCTGTGTTCTTCCATTTCTTGTACCACTTAAAACGCTAAAGGTCTCGAAGTCAGTAACCAGCTCACACAGATGTCTTCAGCTCCCACCTAAGGCATTCCTTTATATTACACCAAGACCTCCTGTGGTACAATATACTTTTTTCCACCCACTTCAACTACTGTATCCCTTTTCAGTGTTTTTCTGAATTGTCTCACCTGACTTTTTTTTTTTTTTTTAAATTAATAATGATTCCCCTTTTCCATCTTTCCTTCTCAAGCAACTTCTTTGGTCTCATAAAAGATTAAATATTTGTAGTCACAGTGCCAGGTCATGGTCAAGAGTTTCAGCTATGCAATGAGAGGATACTCCCTGCATATCCCCTCTCATTTACGCCATCTCTTCTTCATACAAATAAAGAACTGAGAGGGTGGAAGTCATTACTTTTGTGGTGTCCACTTGATCATTTGTCCCTGCCACAAGATTTAAGACTCTTTTTGGCCAATACCCAAGTTCAGGTTCAGGAAGCAGCAGGCATTGTGTTACATGTAAGTGAACAAGACCAAAAATAAGAATTGCTTCCCTGAAGAATAGCATGAGAATACCCATGTGCTCCTGTCATCTCCAGATAATGAATGAAAGGTTGTTCTGGCACTTGCTGAACCAACATTGAGAAACCTACACACCTGAAAGCAAGAGTTTGTAGGATAGATTTCTTTTGGTTATCTTTGAGCAACACGTGCAACAGGGATGCTCGGTCCAGGGGACGAGATTAATCATAAACTAAGTAAGTATGTTCACCTATGGTTTAGCTTTTGGGGCCTTGGCACAAATTGCTTTTCTCTACTGATCAATTCATATTGTACCACCTCAGTTTTTGCTGTTTGGCTCACCATTACACAGCCTATGAAAGCCCAAAAAGGATGGAAGAGAGCAAACTGTAAAGGTGAAAACTAGAAAGGCAGAACTGGTATTTATCTTTTACAAGGCAAAACAGGGGAACCAAAGTTCAACTTACCTTGAACTCTTTCAAAAATACCATGAGCTTTATACCAGAACAGATTATCAAATAAGTTATTTGAGGCACCTGGAAGATGCTCATGAGATTAATGAGATGCAAAGCAATGAAAAAGCCAATAACCGGATAAAAATGAAACAATGGGCAATAAAAAAAAGAATTAAATAATATTTAAAAAAAAAATAAAAAAAACAAACCCAGACCAACAAAAAAAGGGCTACATTTGATGACATTCAGACTGGAGAAGAGACATTAAAGAGGCACACAATAATAACCTTAATGTATGAAAACACTGTCTTCATGCTCACTGGGAAGTAAACTATAAACAGTGAACTTAAAATGAAGAAGCTGAGAATTGGGTAGGTATTAGTAGAACATTGTGACTCTGAGAACCAGACTGGAAGGATTTTGTATGGTTGTGCAATAACCATCCGAAAAGATTTTGAAGAACTTTTTGGACATATACGTCTCAAGAAGGACATACACTTTTCATCCTCTGTTGCAGCAGAGGGTGAAACAGGTGGCTTTTGGAGTCTCTTCCTGTCATTTTGTCTATAATTATTCTTAGATTTCCACGCAGAAACTCTTAAACACAGTATGAGTCTTCACAAGGTATAGAATTGGATTTTTGTCTCAGCTTTGTTGAGGAAGTTCTTGTACAAAGTACATTTAAAGCTCTTTTAAACCCGCTTTATACCACTGTAAATATCTCAGCCACACAAAGAAAAATTGAAAAACACAGCAGAATACATTACAATTAATACTCTATTTTTTGCAGAATATATTTTTCCTGTTTACTGTATTTTAATGAGTATATTTTTAGACAAATGGAAATTAGAATGCTATTTTCAAACATTATTTTACAGAGGTCCAAGTGCAGTATATCTACATATTTTCCTAGACAGCTTTTGGGAAAAAAAAAAAAAAAGATAAAATCAAAATAATGAGAAAAAAAGATAGATTTTAAGGGGTAAAGAATTAAGTACATCTGAATTTTCAGTTATTGCCTTTTTAGCTGTTGTAAGCATCATAATTGGTCCTAACACCGCCTTTGAATTCAAATAGAATCATTACATTTAACATATGATCTCAATTTCAACATTTATTGCTGATTTCATTTATCAGCAAGACATTACATATACTTAGTAGGTTTAAGACATGTATGAGTGTTTTGCCTTGACTGTTTCCAGATTATGATAAAATTACTGTCTTGATCAGCGGCAACCACTGACAAAGTTTTATTGGATTGCAAGAAAACAAAGTACTCACTCCTAGTATTAATATGTAACATAATCCATATGTGTGGGTGGCTTAATGTGCAGATAGCAAGGCAGTTTCAAGGGTACCTACATAAGGTGTTGTGTATTGCAATTAAACACGCAGTAAATTACTCCCATCAACACTTTCGTACATTCATTTACTCAGATTCCTCATCACTCACAGGAGGATCACAAGAAGGGTCCTTGTTTAGACACAGGATGGAAGATAACAGAAAGAAGGGCCTGAAAACTGGGGTGACAACGCATCACAGACTGAAGACAGTGAGGATGAGTTGGGATGTGATGACTCTCCAGGCAGTAGTGACAGGCTTTGACTGACAAATTCAGTTACGCAGACACAGCGCAGTCTATCAGAGAACACCGGTTCAGGATAAGTGTCAGTTTCAGTAAGAAAGTTGGGCTCTATAATGATAAAACCAAAAAAAGTAAAAAAATATGCCTATGATTACGGACCCTTAGAAAGATCAAAGTAAGAAAACAGGAGAGATTTAAGGAGAAGATTTCACGGGCAAACCACACCTGCTAGCACAGGTAGGATGTGCTATGGCATCTGAAGCAATAAAATAGCAGAGGCATTTCTCTCTTCACCTGAAGAGACAGGTACCTCATTCCATCTGCTGAGAGAAGCTTGGGAATGAAGAAAGAGAAGGCAGAGGAAGAGAACAATTGACCAATTCAGCTCTGCATTTCTTGGAGAAAAACATATCAGAAATTTTATTCTTTGCATACTCTTTTCTCAGCAAGAGCCACCATACATTTCCCTTGATCTATCAGCATCGTTCACTAAAATCACAGTTGCCTTTCTTGTCAATTATTTTTTTAAAAAAATTGTTTCCAATCCCTGAGAAAGAAACTCAGCTTTTTACAAGGAGGTCAGATTAAATGCTGTTACGTTAATTTCTAACCTTATTTCCTGTGTACAGAGGTTTCCTGAGTGTACAAAACAGGTATACGAAGAAAATCAAAGTTATGGAGAGAGAAAAAGGGGAAAACAAAAAAAAAAAAAAAAAAAAAAAAAAAAAAAAAAAAAAAGGAATAAGGCACTCACAAATCTCTAAAGTCTTAAATATGTGATGCTTCACTACCTGCAACATGAGAGCATTTTGTTTTCCTGAACAGAAGAAACTATTTCCCAGTGAATCTGGCACTTATTGAAACTCTAGGTAAGCACTCTGTGTCTAATGATTCACTAATGAAGATTACAAAACAGAGAGAAATATATGTCAGGTCACTTGTGCAGGGTTTAAAACTCAGCCTTTCATACCTATTTTTCAAGGCATATCATCTTGGGTGCATCTTAATTTAAAAGAAGCAGCACTTGCAGGTATATTTTTTTCAAGGCTGACTTAGTTCTTCTCTCGTGTTTTAAAAAGACAAACACTTCTTCAGAATAATGTGCACAGACTTAAGAAAGAAAAGATCTTTAACAACCTCTGATCTCTAGAGTTTGACAAATACTCATTCATTGGGTTGTTGCCTTTCATTTAAAAGTGTCATTAAATTTCTGAATTTTACTACTAGTAGCATTTTGCTCACCTGGATTTTAATAGCCACGCTTTGGTAATGCAATTTTGATTGTATTTTTGGTAGGGAAGAAAGATGCAGTATGAGAAAGACAAATAAAATACTCAATTACAAAAATTAAAGTAAGCAGTTCTTCACCATTAACTCCATCATGACTTTACTACCAGAACAAATGATAAATTATCCCCAAACACACACTATAAGTAGGAATTGTATCTGATCTCCTATGAAGTCAATTGGAATCCTTCATTTGATTATATTTTAGAATAGTTCAGGAGCTATTTGCACATATGTAGAGAATCAAAAATTTCTGCTTTGAGTGAAGATGAAGCAATCTGTCTGTTGAGATGCAAGATTTTGGACTTATACATTCACAATGCATTTGAAAGTACCCTGTCTCTTAATAGGTCATCAGCTAGATGTGGAAGGACAAGGAAAAAGAGCATGATGACAAAAGCAAACAAACAAAAAAAAGAAGTAAAGTTCAATACAACCATTTTCTTTTGGGAACACTACTTCCAAATTCAGTGCATTTAGGGAAAGTCAATTTTCCAGGAAGGTCAAATAACTAGCAATAAACACCTTAAAATTAAGAGTCAGTAGAAAGCTGGGGAAAAATAAAAAATGTAATTATGTGAGTCAGCTGCACTAACTGCATGTATTTTACCCCCAAAACTCCATGTACAACTACAGCAAATAATTCACTTTTTGTCCAAAATAAAGAAGGAAGGAGGGTGTGCAAATACAGAAATTTAAGATCTCTACTGCTGTCTTATAAGTAGTATACACTATCTAAGGGGCAACTCTATTTCCCTCTGCTGTCCTATTTTCCCTATCTGGCGTTTTGAAAAACAGCACCAGTGGTTTGAATCTTCACCAGTGATAAAATAACTCTCTTCTACTGTTGTAACCCAGTGAATACTGGGATATTAATTATTAAAGTGACAAATATTCCTACACAACAAGTCTAACCTAAAGGACAAGTTATGATCTTTTAACTGAGGTCTAATTTAAATTGAAAGAGATCATATGGTTTTTGAAAGCATCATTTTTACTTAAACTCTAAATATTAAATTTTATTTCTAACCTAACTCCATCTTATTTGTTTGAAATCCATCTTGAAAATTGTATCCAAGAGGGCACCTGGGAATTTAGCTGCGTAACAAATGTAATTTCATATAAATCAGAACCAAGAGGTTTATAACAATAAAAAAGGTTGCTGGTGACATTACAACACTGGCTAAGAGCCCAGATGTTTGAATAAACGGCCTTGTCATGGACAAAAGATGCTTCCTCAGAAAGCTGGACAATTTGTGCACTACAATCATTTTCAAACAAGGTAGTGAGTCTAAACCGTCTCTTCTGCCCTCAAATGTTCTCATAATAAAAAAACCAGCATGATTGACTCCTGCTAATCCTTCAAAATATTGGAGGAAAAAGACAAGTAAAATTTCACAAT
>VXBJ01003864.1:1245790-1265817 GCA_013400055.1 Nycticryphes semicollaris
CTATAATATCTAAAAAAAAAAAAAAAAGATTTATTAATTTATTTATATTTATACTGACAGAGGCAGGACTTAATTAAATGCTGATATGGCCTTACTCTGTCCTAGGTGCAGGATCTGGCATTTGGACTTTTAAAATTTCATCCCATTAGTCATAGCCTAATGCTCCAATCTGTCCAGATCCCTCTGTTAGCTGAGGTATTAGCTGGGGAGATTCGTACTTAGTACACACTTCACGCCCAGGCTTATAAAATGATCTTGAGCAGGCAAAAACTCGTATCTAGACAAACTTCAGCAACAGTTTTTTTTAAACCCTTGGAAGAACAGCGTATCTTTAGTTTGCCAGCTGGGTATCCAGCTCAACTTCTTTAATAAACTGACTTATTCTGATGTCAGATGGGAATCAGTTTCTGGCTGTACAAACCTGAAGTTTTATTATCCAAATGAATATAAGCCAGCTCATTAACATGAGTTTCTACCTTTCTGCAATCGTATGTTCTCAAAACAAGCCAGGTGATAACTGTGTCATTAAGTAGAGGAATCTATTTATAGCGGTATGCTTTGCTACAAGGAGGCTTCCTTTCCTTGAATTTTCAGTTTGAACAATCTGTTTGATTAAGTTTTTTTAGTAGAAAACTTAAGTGAAACCCCACTGAGCACAAATCCAGTTGTGGGTAGTCTACCACTGCATGTACTGTAAAATGAAGATTTCTGTCGATGGAGGAGTCTGTGTTGGATGGTGGACACATATCAGGTGATGAAAACATGTTAAGATTATGCCATAGTCAGACACAACGCAGCTGTCGAGTAACAGCAAGGATTACTCAAACACAGGAAGGGGCACCAAGCCTTCAAAGACACCCCCACTGAGTGTCAACCATATAACAACAAACTGGTCAAATTTGAAACTTCTTTCAAATTTCATATTGTATTGATATAATAGAAGCCCAGGAGTTGTCATAATTCTCACACAGAAATGGAGATGAATGCACCTAAATTAAATTCCTTCAGCAATTCAGTTTTACTTAGTTATATTTACAGTGGGCTTGCCTGAAACTTTGAAGTTTTTCTCCCAGATAAGTATTGACTGTTGTCATGACACCAAGAAATAGATAAGTCATAATTTCTTTTGGTAGTATCTTCTACTGCATTGTGCAGTCTTCTTTATTAAATATACACACACAACTGGTCTGGTAAATACTGTATGCAGACTGAAAAGCATCCTAACCCTGTCTTTATAAATCCAAAGTTTGCAGACATTCAGAACCGTGTTAGTCCCCATCTTCAGCATAGACAATTTAGGCAATAATGAGAGAAGTGTCCTACATTACAAACAAATTTTCTTGCTATCTAAGAATCCACAGTTTATTTCTGGAAGGTATTTAACAATCATGTCATGAACTAATGCTGCCACTGAACCATATTAGAAGGAGAAAAAAATAATAACCCAAAATAATCAAACAAAATACTATTAAGTAGTAAAGAAAAAAAAGACTATATTAAAACAAATCAACAAAATCCTCACTGCTTTTTTTGCCTATTAATCTCTAGCATGCATTCTGTTTTACTACGTTTCTCAAAAAAAAATCTTATGTCCTCTTATCTCCACAGATTCTGAGTTACCATTACCATTCTGAGATTAGAGTCTATGATTACACATGTAAGAAGTTTGATCAAAGCAAGGGTAATTATAATAATAACAAAAAAGTTAATATGTATACATCACGTCAAACATTTTTTTCTTCTACATTGGTAATTCATAAAGCTTCCAGCTTTAAAGAACTACAATTTGTTGGCGGGTCCATCTGTTTTATTATTCCTCTTGGCACAGGCTAAATTTATTACATAGGTCTGAAATAGATTATATGTTGTTTTATCAAATTAATTGTGTATTGGCATCAGTATACGTCAAAATTAATGCCTTTTTAATGACAGTACATGCTAATGATTAACTAGAAATGCTGAGGAGGGGTGAAGGCATGACTTTAGAAGTGATTAATACTACATTTTTTTAAATATTACTATGCATACAACTGACACACATACACACACAAAAAGTAAGAATGAAACTTAGTTTCCTTCTTCCTTCCATTCTAGGAATTCAAAAATAACAGTGAAGTGAATAAATATTATTTGCCTATCAACTCAGTAATGCTCTGCATAACCCCACTGTTCACTAAAGTACATTTCACTGAAAGTGAGACATATGTAAAAACCAAGTGACTATCACATAATTGGTATTATGTCTACAAATATGAAACACACATAAAACAAATATTTTCCTGTATTGTGTTTCTTAAAATACTGCATTGAAGAAAACAAAAGAAAAAAAAAAAGAAGAAAGTCCTTAAGCTATTTGCATCAGAAGTTAAGGGACATGTAGGGGACAAAAAGATGATAGTTTTTAAGATACTTAAAGTAGTAGGATTAAAAGTTTTCCCCAAACCTCTGCCAAAGCCTAGAATCAGTAATATGTATTTTACTTATATACATATAGTTAATGTCATGCAGTCATGATTAAACATCATAACCAAAGCACAAAATATGTCAATTGCCTGATAATGGACGTGGTTATTTTTATCAAATAAAAACCCAAATAGCTCATTAGATGCTAAAAACTAGTACAAAAGATGGATTTTGACACCTTAAGTCTCCATTTTTCATCCTTATTTACCCCTGCATCATTCTCTGCCGGGAGTGTGTGCCCCCTCATTCCTGTTGTTTCACTCCTGTAACTGCCTGTTACCGCATATCAGACCTGCTTTTCATCCTCCTTTGTTATTTAGCAACGACCTTGATATAGATTAAATTCACTCGGAGTTTTTGAAACCCAATAGATTGGCTTCTGCTGTATTCAAGGCCTCTTGCTTCTCCTCTTTATTTTTGGAGATAAGCAGTGGGTGGAGAGTTTTGTTGTGAAATAACCTTTATTTCTACCTGTACCAGAAATGAGACTCATATCATCTTCCTTTCAAAAATAATAATTAGAAACCCCTACACATTGCACAGCAGTTCTCTATTTAATCCATCATAACATTTTCTTCTATATTATTGCATGCTTTGAAAATTTTGTTAGAGGTAGATTATTTTTGATTGATATTTAATAGCAGCTTAAAGTGTAGAGCGTTCTATAACAATTGTATAACTTAGGGAGCATTCTGTAACAATTAACATGAATACTGAGCTATATTCAATTTCCAGTCTCCCTGGGAAAACACTTCAGTCACTTCACACAGACAATAAGAGCAGAAAATAATTTCAGTGTGACTAATAATACTTCTGATTCATATATGCTTGAAGAAATGGCTCAGTAAACTCAACAGCCTGCACGTACAGAGTCTCCACACAAAGTCAGCAACAGATTTCTGTATGGAAATATGTAAGTTATAGAATAAGGCTTTGATCACACCTTCGATTTTTATGTTGCAGTACATGCTGCCTCTAGCTCTAGAATTCAGCTTTCTTCAAATTTTATTTTATCCAGTGAGCTTCATCAATTTTGATATTAACTTTTTGAAATGCTTGTATAAAACATTAAATTCTATCACACAAATATTTACCACGGCCAAATAAGAGCCCGTTGACTTTATTTATTGAAACTGAGAAATCACATGCCCTTCTACAGACAACCTAATAATGTGCAGTCAAAACTACCTTCAAAGCATGTCTGTAAAGAAGCATGTTCACATAGTTCATCTCTGCTTGAACTTCGGTAAAACTAATCCCAGCCTGACGATATTTAGAAAGCAAGAGTATGACTTCAGGAAAACAAAAGATCTCTCTACTCAAACTTAATAGTTTGGCAATTATGGCATCTACTTTGATAGCAGAAGGGGGGAAAAAAACCCCACCAAAATTCAAAAAACTCCATTTAATTTCATTAGAAGTTGGAAAACACATGTCCAAAGCTCTTACCATTTTTCTTTGGCTTTTTTTTTTTAATTGTAGCTTTATTTTTTTTTTATAAGCACAAGTTCAGACACCCATCTGAGTAACAGACTGACACAGCATCATAAAATAGCCTAGGTTGGAATGGACTTTTAGAGATCATCTAGTCCATGGGCAGGGACACCCTTCACCAGATCACATCTGTCATTGCCTGACTGAAGGTTAGCTCCCAACCCACCAAGTTATATTACAGGCTGAGTTCGGGAGGAGTAATCTGAGATATTCTTAATACAGTGGGATTCAAATGAATTGCACATGCGAGAAAACATCTAAATCATTAATATGGGCAGACAGTGACAAACATTACTTTAGAAAAGGCTTTTGACACCACCTCCTGCTTTGCTCTCCTGTAGAACCTGAGGAAGCGTGAACTGCAAGAACAAACTGCCAGTTGGGTAGAAAAAGGCTAGGCCACCAGACACATCGAGCAGTAGTCAATGGCTTTGCTATACAGAAGGTAGCCATCTCCAAGCAGAGCACCCCAGGTATCTTGAAGTCCTACAGTATTCGTAATGTTGTTCAAGATGTGGATGAGGAGACAAAACACACCCAGAGCAAATCTGCAGATGATGCTAAATGGGAAGGATAATAAATAAGGAGCTGGTAACGCTGAAGAGCAGAGCTTTAGTCCTGAGTGACATCCAGAAATGCGAGAACTGGGGCAACAAAAATCTCATAGTTTATACTGAGACACGTGTAATTATGCATTTGGGAAGAATAACATTGTGCGTGTGTACAGCTTGGTAAACAACTAGCTGAGTACCAACTCTGCTGAAAAGCATCTGAAGGTCACAGCAGATGCCAGGTGGAATAGGAGACAAATTGCACGTGGTCTAGTAACAGGAAGAGGCACCAGCAGACTGAAGGAAATTTCTAGCTCCCTCTACTTGGTGCAGATTAAGCCACATGTAGAATGGTCAGTCCTGCATCCACAACCACCCCAGCTCAAGAGTGATGCTCAAAACCAAAAGAAAGTCCCTGTGCCAGGCTGCTAAAACAGCCATGATCCCAGAGCATGGGATTTACAAGATGATGTTGAGGGAGCTGATCTATTTAGCATGGCAAAGAGGTGGCTGAGGGGAGATATACACAGATTTTAACCACGTAGGGAGCAGTTATAAAGATGTGGAGCCTCAGTAATGGCAATATAACAAAGATTCATGGCCACAAATTGCAGCCCACAAGCCTCAGGCTGAACATTAGGAGAATCTGTTTTCCTAGAAGAGGACTGTGTGTGAGCATGATGCTGAAAAACACTGTAGAAGCTCCATCCTTGCTTGGAGGTTGTCCAGACACCAGCTGAATTTGCTCTGGTGCTCATGACATTTGAGACAGAAGGCTGGGATGGAGAACTTCCAGAGGTCCCTTCTATTGACATTCCCCTGAGTCTTTGTAACTAAAAAACTCCATTGGGAGTATCTGTACGTACTTACTGCTACAGAAGAGGTGTAAGCTTTTGAAAAGTGTTGCTTCCTGTAGGATAAAATAATGTAGAAATGCAACAAAACTGAATAAAGAAATGGATGCTTTGCATATAAAAAAAAAAACAAGGTTAAAAAAAAGGAGATTATTTAATTTAGAGATGGCATGAATAAGGTGGAACATGGCAGAAAGATAAAACACAGCTAGAAGCAGAGCAGGAAAAAAAAAAGTGAGTGCCACAAATAGCTGACTTATGATATGAAAATGAAAGAGAGAAAAAACCCCAAAATTAAATCTTGGGGTGGGGGGCAGGAATATCTATCTACACAACTCAATTGTAGAACTTCATGCCACAATTCATCATTAAAACTCCATGATTGCAAATATAAGCCCATCATTAAGTAGCAGACATTTGCAAGGGCGGGGTGGGATGGGGAAGAAAGGTGTTTAGGATTTCAGGAACCGAGCATGCACTAACAGACTTCCTGAAATACTTCCTGAGCCAAGAACAGGCCACCGCCAGTATGGGGGCCGAGGCAGGGCACTGGGGTACCTGGAGAAGGCTTTGAACAGCGGAAAGGCTCACACATACACACACACAAAAGACAGGTTTGAAGCAGTTTCTACCTTTTAAAAGGTTGACAGCACCGAAGTACCTGTGTGATGAGAAGCCCAAGCTTTATCTTTTACTTTTTTTTTAATCCATAATAATAAATCAAGCGACAATACAATTTATTCTACTATGCCTTTTGAAGTCCAGCTGTTAGAGTTATGTGCTCTTACCTCCAAAACAATACATTATTACTGCCAAGTGCTATTTATCATTTTAGATGTTAAATACTTAGTGGTATTAATTATTTATAGGGTAAAGCCAACTCAAATCTTAAAATGTAAAATAAGGACACAAAGTCTCCTTTGATGTATATCCTTTGCAATTTAAAAGTGTCATAAATCTTCCAGTTGGGTACCTTCCCTGTTTAAACCCATCAAATTATATGAATTTACCAGAAATGCTTTGTGCTGCTCAGTTTAAAGTAAGCCACCTATTCAGTAGGTAATTCAACGTGGTTTGCATCAAGATTAGACACTTGCAATTTACAGAAAGTATCTTATCTTCTATGCAGAATGTTTACACCTAGTTCTGGAGCACAATTTGCAGCAAATAGGAATAACCACCAGCTGTGGCAGAAGCTTTTGCAGTGAACAGCACGCTACACTTTGCTTGCAAGTATAGTCAAGATAAAATAATTAAACCAAGAAAAAAAGAAGTATTTTCTATCAAGATGACAAGGCATCAGAATCCTCTTCATAGATGTAAGAATATCATTACTTTAATTAAAAATGATTGGTTTCCTAAGCTATTTGACATTCCAAACCAGGATAGAGAGAGACTGCAAAAAATGAAAATCAGTCTGGCTGGTACATTAGGCCAGGTGTCAGGTTAAAGTTTAAATAATTCTAGAGGATGTTCTACTCTTTAAATAGGCAGAAGTATAATCAGGCAAAAAAAAATATATTCTATCTAGTAATTAACATTTAGCTTTAGCAGCAATTATAATCTAGGATATCGCATTTTTAAACAAGAAATCCTAGAAGAAAAAAAAAAAAAAAGGAACACAAATTTATTCAAAGACTATTAAATAAATTATTACACTACTATCTTATATACCTTATATATTATCACATTATACTTCTGTGAGTACATGCAATTGTCTTCATTTTAAAATTAACTTCTAAATACCCTTTTATTTCCTGGGTAGAAAGAACTACAGAGTCAAAAATATGCAAACAGACGCTAAATCAGGGGTGAATAGATGCAGCCAAGTATCCTACAAAATCTAATGGTAGCACTGCATAATGTGACCCAGTAGGTTTCGTGGGAAGGGGGAAACAAATCAGGAAATAAATTTATCATGAGCTATCTTTATAGGAATAGAATGTTATTGCAGAGATTTAGTTGGAGGTGAAAAGAGTAGTAGAGGGCTCCAGTCATGCCGTCATTACAACATGATGGCTCTACATTCCCTCTTCCTATAACACCTCTGATTCTTTACGCATTTTAAGAAGTTATGTAAAGTAGGTGTTTAAATTATGCCACTTAACAAATGACAAGAATGTAGGGGGTTTGCATCTATGATTTCAGCTGAACAGTGGCATCAGCAGCTGGGATTTGGAGAAATTTACTTCTTTCTCCAGAAGGCATGGCATAAAATTTTCCCAGATTGAGAGCAGAGGTTGTTTTAGTGGGGCTACAGTCATGAGAAAATTGAGGCAGTAGAAAAAAATTAAAGACAATAAAGGTTTTCACAATAAAGGATTTCACCACAGTCTGAGAGCTCAGGGAATTCAAAGTGCTAATTTCTCAATTAAGAAGTAAAACTTACAAGGATAGCGTAGTCAGTATATTTATGGCGGAATAGGTAGGTTTTTTTCTTGTTGAACAAACTCACAGCAGCCCTGCATAAAGACCCTTAATGGCATTCGCTTTCTTGATGAGATGGAGATTTATCTCAGACTCTGATAAGTGAGATGTACGTTTTATTTCTCTAATTTGGGGATTTGTTAATATCTGGTTCTGGAGGGTTGAAGTGGTTTGGTTTGAGGTTTTGGGAGGTTTTTTTGTTTGTTTGGGTTTTTTTAATTTCATTCTTTCCATTTTTATTTTTTTTTTATTATGTCCCAAGATCGCAGAAAGTCTCTTGATCTGCTACATCAGCTTATTTGTTCTGATCTTTAATTCTTTTTTAAAAACATTCCTTCAATATCATATGCCTCAACCTGTTTCACAGTCAATGACTTTTGACTCTACCTAAATAACTTTCATTTAAGGTTGGTTTTGGTTTTGCTTGTTTTAGCACAACATTTATATGAACGTTTGATCTATATTGTGTTATGGTGTACTGCAATTTGTCATCCTCGATATTTGTCATAAATCCATGTTTGCATTATGTCCCATGTGCAGTTCTCACCTTTCAATAACAGTCTCTGGCATCAATTCCAGGTCACTGATAAAAATATTGATTATGAAATCACCTGAGAGATTATGACATCCATTTACGCTCCAGGACTGACAAAGCAGTTTTTAAACCTGTAAATGCATCTTTTACTATTTCACTTTATATTGAATAATAAAGGGTAATTTAAAATTACATCACCAGTACCACTTCATCAAACAGCATGTAAGCTAATTGAAAAGGCTGTAAGAAAGATGCTCTTATAGGTAAAATTTTGTCTCAAATGCTAATACCAGCAGAGAAGGGATATTCTTAGAAGCTATGGTCAGAGGATAGCTCGGGTAAGTGCAGCAAAGGTGTTACATAAAGCTTTAAAGAGTATTCTCTTGCAGAAATACAAGCGTCCAGGCATGTCTCAGTTATAGATACTAAAAGCCTGGCCAGAGAGTAACTGCAGTAATACCTTTGTCAAGCCCCTTTTAGCTTTTCCTTACAGCACCAGACCCACCACAGACATGGAGCAGGAGAAGAACCTATGCTTGACTGAGTGATTATTAGGGTGACCCAAACAAGAGAGAAGAAAACAGCAAGTTTCAAAAGAATATCCAAGTATGCACATAGAATAGCTCTCATGGAAAATCAAAATCAAAGTCTCTCTTTCTACTGTAAGAGACTAACACAGCAATTCCCCTTTTATTCTGTCTTCTCTAAAGGAGAAAAAAACCATAATAAATAACATTTTCCAAAGTTTGCATTACAGGAAAAGTTTGATATATAAAAAGAATCTTTAATAAAAAACTTTGCAGTATTCTTCCACTGCTTTGAGAAAATGATATACTGTAAAATACTAGATAAATTACGTTTAAGCTGGAAAGCAATTACATTACATTCTGTTTGTATTACACCATTGTAACTTGCCTAAAGCTTGGAAAACATGAACACTGATACTTAAACTAGCTTCCAATATTTTTTGTGGGTTTTGGTGGTTTTTTTATTAAATGTTAAATGCCTATGTTAATTCATAACAGAATGAAGAAGCAAAATCTCCAAACAACAGTAAGGTATACATATATGTAAACCCACGTAAGTGGACAGACACAAACAAGATGGACTGAAACCAGGCATCCCTAGCCTAGTAGAAAAGAGACATTTTGGAATGTTCCCTCACATGAAAAAAAAAATAAAATAAAAATAAGAGCTTTTAAAGGTCCCTCACACATGTTGGCACTTTTTACTGTTATTATAAGTGTTGGCTTTACTTGCTCATGCCAGGAACTGAAGTGAAAGACCACATCACTCGAGAAAACTGGTATTTCTGTATGCAAAGGGTTTATCAGTAACATGAGATGTGGAGATACTCTAGGAGGGTAGAATCTTGCTCTGACATTGTCTCACACCCCACTATCTCACACCCCAAAAGATAAAGCATCACAACAGCTAAAACAACGATGTAATCTCCGTGTGGTCCAGTGATCCCCAATATTTCCAGCTGCATAGCCCACACAGCTTGGTACAGGTACAGAGAAGGGCTGAACACAAGGACTCCTCTGCTTACATAGCAGGAATACTCCACTAATCCTCCCCTTGGAGGGGCAAAGAGGTGCGAGTTGCAGAAATTACTTGGACACCATTTTCTGGCAAACCTCAGAAAATGTCTATGTTGGGAGCAGACTAATGCGACTGGCATAATTTGCTCAGTTCACCACTTCCTTCTGACATGACCACAAAAACGGTGGTCACCAGCAGGCACTGCAGGCTGGATGTAGCACTCTGACCAACTCCTAGGATGCTGTAGAGTCAAAAAGTTTTGATTAGGAAAAATAAAGCAAACACACACACAACCCAAACGCTAGAAACGTTTCTGAAGAATAATATCAAAACAGACACATTCAGTTATGAGTGCAAGAGGGATGCTTAAAAAAACCCACAGATTTATCAAAACAGTGAAAAAAAAAAAATGAACAAACCAACAACAAACCTCCAAAAGTTCTGAAATTGCCCTGAAAAACCCAATCCAGAATAAAAGTATTAGCATTATAACAGTCTTATAATAAGTTTCAAGAACTCAAGAACTGCTGTACTGAGTCAGACCCAAGTCTGTCCAGCAGCACATCCTGTCCTGCCTGCTGTCAGTAGCATTTGATTAGGAAAAGAACAAAATAGGACCAGTACAGAATGATACTTTCCTGCCTCTAAAGACTGAAGTGAGACCTTGATCACTGTGTTTAATGATCTCTGATGGATGTATCTTCAATTAGCTGGTCTAAGGCTTTCTTTAGTCTGTTTATACATTTGCCCAGCTGCAATCATCACAGTTCAAATGCGTTTAAAAGTAATTTAAAGTAATTTGTTTAATGTTTCCACCCCTAATTTTATAGTTTCTTAGCTCTTCTTACAAGTTTGAGAGCCATTCTTCATAAGGAAGCTATTCCATGCTATCCATTTCTCCAATATTTTATTTATGATGCAGTGAGAAGAGACTCATAGTGTATTTGTAGCAGAAATTTGGGTAGATAGATGGAGTAGGAAAATAGCATTCTCCAGGTTTTCAGGACATCCCTGATAAGTTCCAGAGCTATTGTTTCTCATGTGACTAAGCACTGGCCTCAAGTTTCCAGAAGTTCAGGGCATGTTATAAATATAGATAACACATCTGACGAATACTACCTTCATCAAAATAATGGTGAGCTGAAAATAAAAGGCCTCCCATTTTAGAAGAAAATTGGCTTGTTTTCATTCTTAACAGGAATAACAATTCAGATAATGGAAGTAGTGTCTGGACTATTACTTTATGAATTACTGTTAATTTCTGCGGTTAATTACATAATGCAAAACTTTAGTACATACTACAATGCCTTTGGCTCTTTTCCATCTTTTCTTCATGTACTAAAGAAACATTTAAAGCTCTGAAAGGCTTAAAATCCTTCCTTGTTTTTGTGCACGTGTAGAGCTTGGGAATCTTTTATCCTTTATGTGATGTTGAAGAGTTCAGCAAGGTAACTTGCCCCTCACACAGGAAAGGGGCGCACACAGGTTTGAAACTTTAAGTGTACCTCTCTGGCTTGTAAATAGCCTCACACCATTAATATAGTGTTAAATTTTCAATTATAAGAGATCATGACATTGGGTACACCTCATAAAAACAACATGTTAAATAATTTAAGGAATTGAAATAAATTTCACCTCAATAAATGTGCTTTCAATTACAAAACTATTTCATGCTATTCAGTGTAAATTTCTCATTAAATAACTTATTAAATATAATCAAAAACTATGCTTCCCTTGGCAAGGGACAGACATCTGCAAGCTGAGACTAAATTGTTTTTGTAGACACTGACAAAGAATGATAGTCTTACTTAGTAAAACACTTCAAAGGGAAAATATTTTCTATTCTTGAGTGTACCTGATAATCTTCAGAAAAATGTTACTGTGACATGGGAAGAGCTAGGAAAATAATCTCAATGCTTATGTTTTTCATAATTAAACATTTTAAAATTACGTTTTGCAGCCATTCCAAAATTCAGAGGAAGTGATTTACCTTAGACACCAGGAGGAGGGTGGGAGGGAGGGAAAAAAAGACACTGAGAAGCAAACACAAGGTAATACTGAGCACTTTCTTTTTACAGTAGCCATGTACAATGCTACATTAAGTCTGATGAAAACTTGTAGACAACTAAATTAAAAACCACTGCAGTCAAAAAGCATTCCAGCATATTTTGTTTGAACATGCTAGATCTAAATGAAGGACAATTACAGAACACACCTTGTTACAACGTGTACGGAGCACCAAATAACATTGCTGACATGACCTATATTTCTTCAAAATCAGCTCCCTGTTAGTTTTTATGGATCATCTGCAATGCCTATTGGGGCACAAAGGAATCTGGTATTACCCGACAAGCAGAGACCTCAAGGACAGACAGCATCACAGATCAACACAGTCTTTCCTAACACAGTCCTTCAAGATCTCAGAAGATGAAGTTTTCACAGAAAATACATGTTAGGGCACCATAGAAGTTATTGGAAAAAATAAAAATCGCAAATAAGGTTTCATCACTACAGTCTCACAATTATTTTGATGTAGGAAATGCATTTTAATTATTTATTTGTTAAATATATTGGTTACATTTCAAACCATTTTGCCCCACAGATTTTATTTTTCTGTAATAGTTATAACATTTCTGCTATATTTAATTGTCACTCCTTTGCTGGGACATTTTAAGTTCTGTAACAACTACCACTGTAAGATGCTTCACACATCTGTGCAACACACTCACCTGCTACCAGTAAGCACCAACTCCTGGGCCAGGAAAAAAAGAAAACCAAACCAGTGAAAGCTTGAAAAGTATCGACACAGAACAAGCTAATTCATGTGTATTTATTTGAACATTTATCATCTGTTTTCTGTTGATTTTTTTCTGGATGATTTTTTTCCCCGCTCTCCCAACATTTAAACATTACTGGGAGAGAAGAATGAGCCAGATTATTGGACCATTACACATTAAAGACAAGCAAGATGTTTGAGAAGCGAATATTCCATGAGCCTGTGCTGCTGCTTATCCGAGAGGCGGCACTGGATCCAGATCCAGTTTCCAGATCTAGAAACAACCCCTCAACTCTGTGTCTGAGGCAGAAGCTGAAGTTACTTAAACGTTCGGTGCAAGGGTCTGATCAGAGAAAATGCACAAATTTCTTATTTTCAAGAGAACTGTGGATTGTGTATGTATGTATGTATATAAAAATTGAAGTAAAGTGTGATTTTTTTCAGGTAGTTATACACTAGTATTAAGCGATGTTCACACTTAAAATAGGTTACTTCTGCTTACCTGTTATTTGAAATCAAATTACGTTATTTAGCCAATTTATTATTTTGAAATTTCAACAAATAGAGGAAATTATCTCAAAAAAAAAAAAACAACACAAACCCAAACCCACAGCTGACTACCACCTAATATCCTTGTGCACAGGTAGATGTGACAGGTAGAGACAAGCCAGTATGAGTGACTGTTACTTTCCCCTTACCTTGATTTTTCTCTCATCATCCAAAATGACACTGGAAAACACAACTGGAGCTTTGACCAAATGACGCTTAGCAACTGTTTTCACATTCCCCTCACAGAAAACGTAAAAAAAAAAAAACCACAAAGAGGAGAATAATTTGGCTGACCACCAGAGTCGTTAGGATGGCAGGGAGTGAAACAACAAACAGATAATGGTACTTTCTGTGCTACAGGAGATATTGTGGTGTTTAATGATCCTTGACACAGTTTGTTCTAAGAATTTCTTGTAGTTTTTTTGATTTTGTATCTGACATACCTGAGATATTATCAAGTAGAATAAATGAAGAAAAAGAACAAACAAACAAAACCAAAACCCACACAAAATAACTGTCTACATTGTCAACTAAAACACACCACACTCCTTGCTAGAGTTCACACATCTCACAGGCAGTTCTTGGTTCAGGAATCACAAAGCCCATTCCCACCAGGACCTTGTAACTCTCAGTACAACATTCCTGGGTGTGTGTTCTCTATTGAACTGCGACCATTAAAGCAACTGAGGATTGGAATAATCCTTGCAGCCCTGAGGAGAAGGATTTAGGAGTGTTCACGGATGAGATGCTCAACACGAGCCAGAAGCGTGCACTNGTAAAATAGTAACTGATGAGGGAAGACAGCAAGGAGATTAAATCATGCAGAAATCATTCAAAGAAAGAAAAAGCTTTTAGAAATATAGCATCTCACTCATGGCTCTTTCAAACAGAAATTAGAGAGAAAAGTTTCATCATGCCTGTGGACCCATTAAAATAATTAAGTAATAGTTTCAGTATTCTGAGAGTAGAAGAACATATGTCTAAGCATGGACTGTTAAAGACAGGCTATTTGTGTAAATGCTTCTAAACTACTTTTACTTCTTCCATGACTGCAGTAATATACGACATTTGATTTATTACTTGTGTTACAACAGCTTCTAACAGTTTACCTAGTAAAAAAATCCAACTGTGCTTAGAGTTGTACCAGGAGAAAATAAAAACAACTGCTATCTATAACATTAACCTCATGATCTAATAAATCAGAGGCATTGAATAATGAACGTAACTGCAAGAAATGAGTAATGGAAAAATACATTAGTAAGAACTCGAATTTACATACACAGAAGAATAATTCATACATAGCTGTTTTAGCTACGTTAATTTAAATATTCAAATAAACAAACGTAGTCACTAAGCATACTTTAACAACGATCCCTGAAGTTTCTATGCTATTTGGCATCAGCCTGTTGTTTTCTATGCAGTGTAGCAGAAGTGGCCCTACCAGAGGGTACAGGCTGTACTCACTGCTCAACCACAGGACAACGTTCCTGTGGGAAGAGGATTCCATGGAGGGCAGGGAATACACAGTGCTGAAAAAAAATTGGCAGTTATTCATATGCAGCTTAATTTAAAATGGGATAATGTTCCAAATAAATTGCTAATTAATTAACAGAGCTAACGCCACTGCTACTGAAATCAAGTTACTATTTCTACGTTCACAGGGAGCCATGGTGGCAAGGTGATAACCTGATGCCGTTTATACATAAGGAACTACAATTATTTATTTGATAGACTGAAGAAAGGATCCAGTAACAACAACAACAAAAAAAATTAGGTGGCGTGTCAGGATCACAGTAGTTGATCAGGCGCAGTTTCAATGGATATGAAGTTTTTTTGGCAGAGTCACAGAACACATAGCTCCAAGGAGACATGGCCTGATTCAGCATTTTTTTGTCTGTCTTCCATGCTATAAGTACCACATTCAAGAAAACACTGGAAAGGTGGGGAATGCAAGGTATTAACAGAAGCCATATAGAAACAGCACGATTCAAAGGAATGCCTAATCTTTGGATAGAGAGGGGAACAGATGAAACACGGGGTTGCCCACTTCGCAGTCTTTTTTCCACCTCTTCTTGCAGTCAGTGTTCAGGAGAAAGTCTACACATACCTTCTTGCTCTGCATAAGCATAGGTATGTCTGTAAAGTGAATTGTACAACAGAGAGGAGGGAAGGAGGGAAAAAACAATATAATTATTCCTACCATTGTAATTGAGAGCTAACATAGGTTCTTCAGGAGAGGTAGAGCTTAACTGTTTCTGCTCCCTGCAAGCCCCTCTCTTATTAAGATGCATGTTTATTTTTAACCTCTACGTATTTGGACTAGATTATCTCCAGAGGTCCCTCCCAACCCCACAATGTACTGTGATTCTGTAAAGTAGGTTGTCTTCTTCGATGATCAATTATCGTTTATACGGATTACTGTAGGCTACAGTTCCAGTCTCTCATACATCTGTACCTCCATCCATTATTCCTGCTACCTGGGATCATTATTAACTTTAAACCATTTATTAAACTTTTTCCTATTCCATCCACATTCTTTAACATTTATCTTCTCAAACACTTCCCCCTCACACATCCAAACTCCTTAGTGAAATACAGTCCTCTGAAGCATTACTTTGACTTTCTCAGTGACTCAGCCACTTGATAATTAGCAAAGTCCCTACCAAGATTGATCACCTAGAGTCTAATTAAATACTCAGTGTGAACATTTCCTGATTACATTCAATTGCATTATGCAAAACTAACACCAAGCCCATACACCTATTCTTCACTTGAGCAACATGTACCAGAAGTCCTCACTTCTATAGCTTTGATTCATCCCAGCTCCACTTTCCAAAGTTTGTTATTACAAAAAGATTGCTGTTTTACATAGAACTGATATTTAAATATACAAATGCAATCCTTTTGCAGAATAAAATAACAAATAAGGCAGAACAATAGCTGCACATGAGAACGTCCCCTCCTCCAACATCAGTGAGCCTTAAGAGGATCACTAGCAGATTTCCCTCTTATTCAGAGGGTCACCAGTCTGCCACTCCTCAGCTACTTGCAAACTACAGACTACTGCATAAATCAATACTCCACACAATGTAATTCATATAAAGGAAAACAAAACAAAACAATCAAAAAACCCAACAAACAAATGTAGACAGCCCATGCACTGATTTTTCCATGCCTTCACAACTTCGCTGCTCATAGGGGCTGTGAAGCCATAAATGTACCACTGAATTCAGAATTCAAGAACTTAACTTCCCTCTTTCCAAAATGCCTCATAAAATCAGATTTCTTCTTCAGAAAAGAATATTTGAAATTCGGAGACACTGCCCAAGAGAACTTTCAACAACTATGTCCACATGAAATCTACAGATATGATGCTTTGAAAAATGAAAGGGTACTGTAGAGAAAAAAGGACATAACAATCAAGAAGAAAAATAAAGGCTAGAAAGGTCTTTGTTGCATTATTTTTTCATCCTAGTGCTCAACTTCAAGGAAATTTTTGACTGATACAAATTAAGCAAGACCAAAAAAAAAAAGGTAAAAAAAAGTCACACAGTCTACGAACTATAAAAATATACCACTACTATCGTTATGAAAATGTTTGTTTAAAATTGAAACTTCATCCAAACAGCCAGTTTGTAATTTTTATTCTGGAAATATAACCTGGTATTGTAACTTAATTGCTTTTCTGACATTCAGCTGCATGCGAGCCCCCCTCCCCCTCACTATTTTGATACAGAATGTCTACTTACAAATTAATTTCCAAAGAAAAAAAATCCAGAACTATGAATTAAGAAATTCTCACAAGAAAGATACTTTTCTTCTTCCCCAGAAACTGCTGTTCTTATCTGCATTTCTTCTTTCAGATATGTTAGTTCGAGAGCTAAACCCTGGTTGCTCAGATGACCTACCAATAAAAAATTAACCTATATTATACTATGGGAGAGAACAAAAATCTTGTAATTCTTCCTCCCTACTTGAAAAGCAGCAGGAGTAATCTGTTATAGTTATTTATCACAGCTCGTGCAGAAAAAACCCACAGAAATATTGGGAAAAGAACCCAGGTAGCTTTTCTGGTTAATTTTAAACAAATGAAATTATGGCAAGGCACTCTGTTTTAATGAAATGGAATTACTTTCTGCAGATATTTCTCTTCTGATTAATTTATTTTTTCTTGGACATCTTTTTTAAATTCTGGCTTTAAATTCAGAAAGTTATTTTAGGACCTAACAAATAAGACACTGCTTTCTCTAGAAGAATCAGGGTGGCATCATCCACCTTTACAATCTTTCCTCCAAACCCAGGTCACTCTATTCCACCTAGAGCCGCAGGATTCTTACATGTGTAGAAACAAATATCACCTCCAGCATAATTCTGTCACAAATTAAAAATTAATGACTGAACACTGCATGGTATCTGGATATAAGTATATTGAAAAGATAAATTTTATGCTTTGTGAGCATTTGATCCACTTTTGAATGAAAATAGAATCTGGAAATTCAAAACCACTCCAAACAAACAAATACACATCACCCCAGTCTCTTGTTGCTCTTAAGTCATCTATGCTTTAACCACTGTTCTACCAAGTTAGCACAAGCAGGGCTCTATAATGTATGAAAGAGAATATATAGGAGAAGGATACATTTCACATCTTGATTACAAGAAACACTCTGGTGTAAGTTTTTTATCAGCCAGAAAACAACTAAATTCAGAAAATAAGTGAGGAGCAGGTGTCCTAAATGCCTACCAAAAAATCAGTATCTTTTACCAACTCTACTAAGTGTGACTTCACTATACATCTTACAGTAAAGCAAAAGGTGAAATTGAAAGGTGTTTTCAAATTAGGAAATTAACAAATTTCATAATTTAATCCCTTGATAAACTAGAACAAGCAAGGTTTCCTGTCTTGTAACATTGCAAGCATAACATTAAAGACTTGACTAGATGTCACATGTAACAGGAACTTCACACTTAAAGCTCAACCACTACATAAAGATGGAGAAGTAAAAATCAAAAATTCATCACAAGATCAATAACACAGTGAAGTGCAGACATTAAAATGAACTATGACTACAATGTTAATGGTTTCACTTTTTTATACTACCCAAAATATTTTCATCCTTTTTAACCCAAAGTTAATTCTTGCTTTTCTCTTTTAGTATGTATTAGGTGAAATACCCTTTGCTTATTTATGAAAGTTGGCAAACACACTACAGAAAACAATTCTGAATTAAAAGGTATTGCATATCTGCCTATGATTACAAAAACAGTATTTTAAGAAAACACCATTAAAAAAACATAATAATCTTAACATCAAGATCATGAATTCACCTAATAACAGCGCATTGACAGCAGCTCAGTAAAGCAGTTTCCAGGAACACTTATCAGTGGTTTCTGCACAAAATCTG
This sequence comes from Nycticryphes semicollaris, assembly GCA_013400055.1. Classification (NCBI taxonomy): domain Eukaryota; kingdom Metazoa; phylum Chordata; class Aves; order Charadriiformes; family Rostratulidae; genus Nycticryphes; species Nycticryphes semicollaris. The sequence goes on from VXBJ01003864.1 coordinate 1,264,390, forward strand.
ATGCCTATCAAGTAGAAACAAAACCTTTCAGCCTCATTTATGCTTGCTTAGCTCCCAAGGGCATTTTTAGGCCTCCCTAATTAAGGCAATGCTTTACTAGTGCTCCTGCAGCTGCAGGTAATTGGCAATCACTAACAGCAAGGTTCTGATGAGGATTTACTTTGTTAAAGTAGAAAAAAAACCCCACCCACCTAAACCAGAAACCTGTTTTCTTCCTTTATTTCTCTAAGCCTAATCCTACAAACAATAGCAATGAATTCCAATTTAGCTTAGATTCCACTAAGCAAGTTATTCTATCAGTCAGTTACATGAAAAATTCAAAGAAACCAGTCATCAAAACAGGGTTTTCTGCTAGCTGCAAAATACTGAATTTTAACAGCAAATGTTAAATTTTAAAGAGGCGATAAATGTAGTTTTACAAATACTGATAATACAGAGGAGGAGATGTGTGGAAAAACCACAGGAGATCATTTATTTTATCTGAAAACATAAATATATATTAAATGTTACATATGATATAATTATCACTACATATGATGTGATGTTGCAAAGTCTCTGTAAACATCAAGTAACTTATGCAAGGTGGAGACCCAATCCTCACCAGTGACTTCTCCCAGGCCTCTCTGCTTAGAGGAAGAGCTCAGAGGAGTGATACCAGAAGAGGATGAAGACTGAAGTAAGGACTAACTGAGAGAACTCAACTCAGACAAATCAAGGGACCCAACGGGCTTAGAGGTGCTGAGAAAGCTGGCTGATGTACCTGCAAGGCCCCTCTCTATCATCTTTCAAAAGTCACAAAGATCAGGGAAGGTCCCCCAAACCTGGAGAAAGATGTCCAAATAGAACAGATGTTGCACCCATCTTCAAAAGAGGCCAAAAGGACAATCCAAGGATGCAGATGGGTGGATAACTAGTGAGTAAAAGTTGGCTGAATAACTAGATTCATTGGATACTGGTTAATGATCATCCCGATCTGGAGACTGGTGACAAGTGGAGTACCACAGGGACCCCTTGTGTTTAGTGTCTTTATCAACAATATAGAGGAGATAATAGAGACAGGTCATCAAGACATTTTACTAAGATAAAAATAATCTGATCCAGTTTGAAAGCTGGACAAATTCTGAAATTGCGTGTCTAATTTGTAAGTGAACAAACCTGTGTGTCTTCATGTGTACATACTACGTACTCACCTAAAACATTAATGACTTCAAATTAATGTATTTCATGTGTTCTATCACAGTAGTTACCCCAAGAGCTACCTGGTGAAAAGTTTAATCGTGTTAAATTCAGCTATGATGAAAAAACACTGGACTTGTAAAACTTCTCCTGAGGAGCTGAACAGAGCTCTTTTTCCTTCTATGAAACTCTTTAAAAAACCCTACACAACTGTGGAAATAATACACTTTGTTGTTACAAAAAAAAAAAAAA
>VXBJ01003864.1:1265873-1343290 GCA_013400055.1 Nycticryphes semicollaris
AGTATTTTGTATAGAAGTTCTTGTACGCTTCTGACTTCTGCAGGTCATATGTGAACATTGTTATCCAGCAATTTTCCATTTTGCTATTATGATTCACACTTTCTTTTACTCCTTCAAGCTTTACCCATGTTAACTGCAGGAACCATTCACTCAGCGAGCAGATATAGATTATTTGGCCTTTCTGGTTGGTCAATATTAACAAATTCAGTTTTCACATAAAATGTAAATATTTCAATTAGTAGCTTATAAGCAGGAAATATAAAAGGAATCTTACTTGTTCACATCTTTAACCACAGCTATGTCGGTATACTAGGTACACTTTTCTAGGGTTATTACAGTATCTTGAAGATTAAATAAGCATAATACAAGATGAATGATACGAAATTAAAATACTTCTGAAATTTATCCATTCATAAATAATGGAGTAAAAAAGAGATATGATTATTAAATAAAGTGCTTTTCTGGAAATAATTCTCCTAGTTTCAATTTTGTAACAAAATATATATACTTTATACAAAATATGTACACCAAAATATGGTCACCTCTGCTCTGTATCCACCTTTAATTACCGTAATAAGGCAGCTCTGGTGAATTAGGCAGATTATCATTTTATATTAAATAAGAGGTGAAGAGCTAAATAAAGAAGTCAATGATAGATGTCATTTTTCCAAGCCCACACCCAGAAATTGGTTGACAAAGTAATTTCCTACCGCAGCAGCAAACAAATAACCTACCTAAACTGCTTGATGATTAAGTTTTATTTTTCTGTGACTCAAAATGAAACCACACGTTGAGGAGTAGGTATGAACTGAAAGCATTTAGTTTATTATTGTTGTGAAGTACAGTAACAGACCTGATAGCAAAACTAAATTTTCTGCGTTCGTTAGGAGTGAAACAAATAATTTTTCAAAAAATCACTGCACGTTAGGCTTTAACTATTTTGATTAGACAAAACACTTTTTAGACTCAAATATTTGACCACAGGTTTCAAATTGAGAATATTTCAGTGGGGAGACAATTGTTAAGGAAACAATTGAAATTCCATAATTATTCATAATAGATGTTACTTCTGACAAAATATGTCTTTATAGTGAAGTGGAAATACTTTAAGGTGGGAAACTAGTTTCTGCAAAATGTTCATCCCAAAACTGAAAACTCTTCATCTCAAAACTGAATCCTCATGGTGGAACAGAGATAGGCACCTGCCAAGTTTTGGGAGCTAAAATACTGGATCTTTCTTCTTTAGATGAAATTCAAAGTGTAAAGGTCAACAGAAACTCAAGAAGAAATAGATTGATAAATTGAAGAGAAATTTTAGAGAAGTGACAAACAAAGGACTAGGAAAAATACTGCAGAACCCTATACTTTATTTTGAAAAAATCAAGGAGCTCCATTTTTAAAGTTACAGACAGAAGTCAGAGTTAAAGGGGTACGATCTAAAAGAAAAACGCCCATTATTTGGAAGAAAAATTCTATAACAATGTTGTTCCACCACCTGGGAAGTAAATATAAAAGCAAGGTACAATTCAGCTAAAATGGGTACTACATAGGAAGTTAGACTAAATGACCACAGTAGGTCTTTTACTATCTGTGTGATGAATTAGTTCCCCCTTTCCCTTTCTTCTGTTGCTTTTTTTTTTTTTAAATTACAGTACTGCTTGGAGAAGCTAATCATGTTAGAGTAATTATGATAGCTGCTACACAGACATAAAACCCATTATTTTTGATGTTTGCAAATTAACACAACTAGAAAGAAAGATTACAATAAGTTAGCAGTGAAATATCTCTTTACTGACTAGTAAAACACAGATATCATGGCTGACAGCCACTTCAGGGAGCTGAGAACAACCACATCTTTCTAAGCAATAACCCAAATTTTTCTGTTAGTTCATTTATGGAAAGCATGCTATAAAATAGCCAAATTCACAGAATACTGTGTATAATTAAACATCTCTAAAGGATACTTGCTGATCTATATGATGCTAAACCAATGAATAGTCTACAAACCGGTTAGCTAAAATTGTCCCAGGATGCTCACTGCATATCTTACTTTAAAGAATTACTGAATAATTCTTTAATCAGTTGTTGGCTTTAGAGAATAATCACAGAACATAAAGGAAGAAATAGAAGAAAAATATTAATTTTGTACTATAAAATACAGATTTCTAATTAAAACCCAACAAATCTATGTAACTCACAAGAAAAGCTTAGATTCCAAAATAGTTGAACCACACCGATACACATATTTTATATACAACAAAGTAGCATTTAAAACTTCTTACTATATCTTGAACTAAAATCTTGAACTTAGTATCTCTAGCAGTAAAACAGTGAAATGTAAAGACAGATATTGCATTAAAAAAAGAATACAGGGAAATGTCTACATCTACTCCACTAAATCAGGAGAGAAAGCTAGCTCAAGGGCTGGACCCCCAACTCTCCATATTGAGTGACTGTTAACATGCCTCCTGGCACAGTTTTTGCCCAAGTTTTCTCCTCAAGCACACAAGCAGGGTGACAGGAGAGAAGGCACACCCACCCCAACAGGCCATTGATGTAGGAGTGTGGAAGCCCTGAATGGAATTTGCATCCTCCTGTTACGCTTCATCAGTCAAGGAATCTCTGCACCTGCACCCTCAACCTCCAAATGTCAAGGCATGCAACCACCCCACCTTCATTCTACACAAAAACTGTGTATGTTATTTCAGACAATGTTTGACAATTGAAGATGTTCAGGCAAAAAAATAAAGTTTTAGCATTTGTGTAATATTAAGACACCAATCCATCACTAATGCCTTGAAACAATGGAAAAAGGTAGCCTCGTTCTGTCATTTATAAGGAAAGAAATTATTTATAATGCCTTCCCTAGATATACAGCTTAAGCTGAACCTCCATGATCTGGACATGTTTCAATGAACATCATTTCTTTAGCAATTATTGTCTGGCAAGTGTCTCAAAGACACCACCATCTTTTTTAAGGTTATTTCTGCCGAGTCATTGTCACAGGAGTTTGACTCCCCTTCAATACACAAAAGCAGGCTCAGTTAGCATAGTTTTCTGGTGATCTCTATCATAAAAATAAAACTAACAAAAAAAACCGCAAAAAAACCCAAAACAAACAAACAAAAAAACCCACAAACCTCAAAATGGCAAAAAAACCAATTGTAAAGAACCATGGACAACATGAAGGTATGGCAGCAGGGTTTTTTTTCCATTATTTTCTGCAGACAACAGGAAATGTTCTCTGAGAATATTTAGTACAGATGCAAATAGTGCTTCAGTACGACAGCTTCAGTGTAGCTTTAGGAAACAGATAGATTTACTCTCCCCTGATTTCATCCTGGAAATGCATCACAGCAAATTTAACAAGCAGCACCTAAACTCATAAAATACACACTCAAATTATCCATTCAACACAAATATGCTAATACTTTTTATTTAACAAGTGACAATTTTTCAAATCACTGATATTGTACAAAACATGAGATACTCTGATCCTCTAATTGCAATACAGTATCCCCCCCTAAAAAGGGCAGCTGATATTCCTAACAGAAAAGTCTAAGTTGTCAAAAAGCAGTATGATAGCTTATTGTACTTGAATTTTTATGAAGCTGAATTTAATTTAAGCAGTATTAGATGAAACCTATTGTAGTTAACAAAGGTAAGTCCTTGGAAGGGATTTGTAAGTACCAGTGGCTGGTACAATCAATTTAAAAGGCTACTCCTTTTAAATTGATTCAGGGAGCATTCAAGGATTTTAAACAGTGGAATGCTGTTTAGAAACGCACTATTCACAATAAAAAAAATTAATTAAAAAAAAGAAAAAGACTACAAACATCAGTTGAGAAACAAAATCAATAGTAACATGGTACTTATGATAATCTACTCATTATCCAGAAAAATGAGGCACTAAGACCAACCTCATGACTAATTGAGTTGTTGCACTGCTCAGTGCTTTTTGCCAAATCTCCCCTCACCACAGTTAAACTGGACAATTGGAATGCAAATTGAATGCTCACATTACAAAAGCTGTACAAGCAAGCATTAAGCAAAGCAAATCAATATGGGTGAAATGAGAGAAAACGACTTCATTTGTGCAGAAGGACCTTCCTAAAGCAATGGTAGAGGTCAAGGAGTGCAGAGTCATAGAGTGCTATTTCTTCCCTTCTTCTACAGCCTACAGAGTTTGTCTGTACCCTATTGGTGCTGACACTGGGTCTGGGTTAGAATTGGAATCTTGCTGGTCGTTGGCCAAGTGTTGCTGGCCTCTCTAAGGTTGTGCCAACATTAGCACTTCTACAGGCTGTGCAGCTCTTAGCTAGATTTGAGAACTAATCTGGTTGAAGGTAAAACATTCTTACTGTGTGACCACTGAGCTAGAAGTCTGCATATCAAAGAATCATAGAATGGTTAGAATTGGAAGCATAAATCGCATCAAAAGCCTTTCTTAAGTTCATAGAATCATAGGGTGGTTTGGGTTAGAAGGGACTTTAAAGATCATCTTGTTCTAACCCCCTTGCCATAGGGACTAGTGGGACACCTCCCACTAGACCAGGTTGCTCAAAGCCTTATCCAACGTGGCCTATCCAACACTTCCAGGGATGAGGCATCCACAACTTCTCTGGGCAACCTGTGTCCCACCACCCTCACAGTAAAGAATTTCTTCTTAATATCTAGTCTAAGTTTCCCCTCTTTTAGTTTAAAATCATTAGCCCTTGTTCTATCGCTCCACTCACCGATAAAGAGTTCCTCCCCATCTCTCCTGTAGGCCCCCTTTAGGTGCTGGAAGGCTGCTATATGGTGTTCCTGGAGCCTTCTCTTCTCCAGGCTCAGCAACCCCAACTTTCTCAACCTGTCCTCACAGCAGAGGTGCCCCATCCTTCTGATCATCTTCATGGCCCCCCTCTGGACCCGGCTCCAAAAGGCCCATGTCCTTCTTATGTCGAGAACTCCAGACTAGAGGCAGCACTGCAGATGGGGTCTCACCAGAGTGGAGTAGAATGGCAGAATCCTCTCCCTCACCCTGCTGGCCACAATTTTTTTGATGCAGCCCAGAATGTGGGTGGCTTTCTGGGCTGCGACTGCACATTGCCAGCTCATGTTGAGCTTCTAATCCACCAACACCCCTAGATCCTTCTCCTCAGGGCTGCTCTCAATCCATTCTCCGACCACCTTGTATTTGTGCTTGGGATTGCCCCGACCCATGTGCATTACATAGTTTGATAGGTTTCAGCTGTGCAATAAAAAAGTATGAACCAGCATAAATTGGTGTAATCAAGTACACAGAAATAGCTTGTATAACTAGCTATTGGGGAAAATTATCAAGTAGAAAATGACTTTAACTGGGTTAATGCTGCCAACTGGCTTGCACATACCTTAGAATTATTCACAGAGGTTTTGTGGTGCTACTGATAATTTCAGGTTCCCTTCGGGGAACCCTGAGGTTTTAGCTGATGAGGCAAATGAGTAACATAGGACAAAGTCTCAAACTGCTTTTCCCAGCAGTGCCTCAGGCTGTCAATGTGAGATTGGGTAGTTCACGATCTACTTGTGCCTCATTCCTTATGTACAACGAGGAGGATGATTTTTTTTTTTTTAATTTTATTTTATTTTAATTTTATTTCTACCATCATCTTTCTTTTGTTAGGAAATAGTGTTTTTCGGAAAAAAACCTATCTCCCTGGAGACAAACATGGGGGCCTTCTCTACAGTTCTGTGGTGCAACAATAACAGTAGCTATAAACACACAGCCTGTATTTCTTTATACATATTATACCAAAAGTCATTCTGCCCTTGCTTGTAATCACCCCAGTTTGGGTTTTTTTTCTGTTGAAGGGGTAACAAGTGAGACATTTTCATGCAGTACTCTTGTGCTAAACATATTAATGTGTATTTACAATAACCATAATCATCTGGTTTACACTGAAAAATCCTGTAAAGGCAAAACAGATGCTGGCATACAGACACATTTAGCACCCTGGTCTTTCTTATCTTCTCTGCAGCCCAGGTATGGAAACCTATAAAAGAGACTGAAAACCATTCACATGACTTCTCTGTTTCTTTATCAGACTCCCATTTTCCAGTCCTAAATTGGAGTATTTTATTGTTGCCAATTTCTTTTGTCTGATTAGAATAGCAGGACTTATCCCGTTTACATCAGAACATACAGGAGGTAAGTAAATTTCTTGAAAGGCATGTCCCATTGTAAACAGAATAATGTTATTAATTTTCTATTTTAACTTTTTTTTTGTAGTTTCTAACAGGGTTGTCCGACTCAACAAGTATGCAAATTGTTCATTATTTCCTTTTGCACTGAAAAAATGCTGAAGATTAATCAGAGAAACACAGAATGGTCTGGGTTGGAAGGGACTTTTAAAAATTATCTAGTCAACCCCCCTGCCATGGGCAGGGACACCTCCCACTAGATGAGGTCACCCAAAGTCCCATCCAACCTGGCCTTGAACACCTCCAGGAATGGAGCAGCCACAACTTCTCTGGGCAACCTGTTCCAGTGTCTCACCATCCTCATAGGAGAGAATTTCTTCCTGATATCTAGCCTAAATCTCCCCTCTTTCACTTTAAAACTCTTACCCCTCGTCCTATTGCTACAGGCCCTAGTAAAAAGCCTCCCTTCAGCTTTTTCATGTCACCACTCAGTACTGAAAAACGTTAAGAAAACATTTAAGAAATTAACAAACAATTACGAACTTAAGAAAAAATGAAAAACATTAAGGAAAACATTAAAACAGCACAGAAAGAGGGCTATCCATGTTGCATGCTGTGAATGTGTTAGTATAAGTGTGGTCATTTGGAGAACAATATCTTAAATATTCCTACCTTCTCTATTCATAAACGTGAAGTTGGTACTATATAAACAGTTCTTTAATGCAAGTGAATATTTTAAAGAGAAAGCACAATCTTTAGGGACTTGGTTACTTTTAAGTAACTGTAATTATATTCTGAGTTTCAGAGGCTATGAAGCATTTAGTGTTATTTCAGTATCAATTTACGTAAGCTGTATTAATTGTCAATATATTTAAGAAACTACTAGTGCTCTACATTAGAGTGTAAGATACAAGCTCACAGAAAAATAAAAAACCCAAACATTTTTTTAAAAAATAAGTATTTGAGCCAGTGCAGCATACAGCATAAGTGAGAGACAGATAAATGTCCTGTGAAGTCAAATACTTACAGGAATTATTTTTTTTATTGCTTCTGGGATGTGCAATTACACAGACTTAAAAGAAGCAAACATTTGGATAAGACCAAAGCAATCTAGCATGTTTATTAACAGAAAAGATTTAGAATTTTTCAGAGCGCCATTATCAAAGACAGGAATTTCAAACCAATCACACATTAAAAAGTGTGAGATTTTACTTGACAAACAAAGCTGCAAAAAGTTGTTATGACTTTGTATTATGAATAATGACATTTGTGTTTGGACCTTTTCCATGAGTTATTATAGAGTAGCACTTTAACCGCCTATTCAAACAATTCTTTCTGTGAAGCAGAGGCATGGAAATCCTACTGTGAAGTTGAATTTGGGCTTTAATTTGGGAGTTCTAAAATTGGGATCCGAGTACAGTACCTTGACTTTTCAAGATCCTCTTGGGATTTTTAATAGACAGAAAAAATCATCAGTAAAACCGGGATTCCAGTAAGGCTAACAGACTCTCATCTCATTCTACGATTCTGTGATTTAAGAATTTCATCCCTGAACCTCAAGAGTAGATTATTGCTTACCTTGATAATAAGATGTTATGCTTGCTTTAATAAAGAAACAAAGTAGTTTGAATTCCCTGCTTGCAGGACATCTCTGTCGCCCATGATGATGTTTTCTTACACCGTGGATAAACCCAACCTATCAATGACAGTGTTCAGGAGTAGAAGATACAGAACTTCATTGCCTCTTTGCACAGGTTTGCCTCCACATCTAGGTGTTGTACAACCCAACCATCAGGCTGTATCCTGCTTGTTCTCACCCAACAGTTATACCTAAACATCATCATTTCCATAACTTGTCTTAGAAGAGATCTGATGTGGTGTGTGCATGACAATTGTGGGCAGCCTTTGCTTGGACTGCTAGTGTGGATTTCACATTGGTAGTGTGTTAGCATCTTCAAAGTGTCTCTACCAAAGTTCAAGGACCGACCAATACTAATTTTCCATCATTTTTGACACTGTCAAACACCGACAAATAGATTCTACATTTTTCACTTGCAAAAGAAAAAAAAAAAAGTAATGACATGTAGTTTTCAATCTGATGTGAAAAGACTAATAGTGTCAGAGCTTCACCTTATCACAGAAAAAGATGCTTTGTTTTCATCTAGATCAAGCTGCTGATACAGCAGAACGTATCAGTACATTTGGTAAGTGTTCTTCATCCTAACGCTCTGCACCTCAAATCTCACAGCAAAATAAGCCTTGGCAACAACTCAGGGGATGAATTTAAATTTATAGTTTTAACTCAGATGTGAATCTGCTGAAGATTATCTCAGGATCATTCCCACTTACACTGCTTTAACTCTCAAGGCTTACGAAATCCAGAGTCTTTTCTTGTGAAACTCCTAACGTGCTCTAACCACTAATGGGTATTCAGTGTGTGGGGATTATGATTCATGACAGTAAGAGCATGCTTCATATTTTAACACTTCCACCCCAAAACTTCTAACTTCATGAAGGAGATGAAAAGAGTTCATCACTTTTCATTAACAAGAAAATGCATCCTAAAAGGAGCCTTTCTCATGAGCAGTTTGACTTCTATGATGATATAACATAAGAAAATGAGCCCAGTAGGCTGAGCAGAAATCAACAAGAAAGGCAGCCACATACCCAGATGCTACTGCTGCTGCAGGAAAGCAGATTTTTTTTAGTTCACCATCTGGAGCCTACTGCTGCCAAGCACATCTTGGGAGTAGTCAACGGTACTGAATCCATCACTGAGGCACATTACCTAAGATGGCAAAGGATTACACGTTGCCAATTCTCTTGTACCAGCAAGAAAGACTCACTGAAATTATCGTATGTGTCAATCCAACTTGGAGAAGTCAGTTCAAAAAGAGCTTTCCATACACACAAGTGTAGCTTATGCTTTAAAGTTTGGGCTAAACTTTTCAAAAATGCTTGTGTGAACAATGGATTATTATTTTTTTTAATGTTGTTTTGTACGTTTTTGCTTTCTTTTCAAGAATGGCCCATTTAGATTTTGGATACACAGCTTTGGTACATGATCACATACCAGATGCTAAAGTTTTAGACTATAAAGGGGTGCAAATAAAACAACAGAGGCAAATTATACCATAATGCCTATATTCTGTTCTCTTTCACCATTTTGTTTCTAGTTTACATGCACACTAATCTGTATGAACTGATTCAGTCATCGAAAGCAACTAAAATATAATTCATACAATCATCAGACTATACCATTAGGCTTAATTCTACTAAACTCAACACCATATTCATAAAAATCTAGATTTCTCAAGCATGATCATTATGAAAATGATTTAGATGCTGCATTCCGAGAGGACTGTAAAAGCCTAATTTTTACGCCTTAAAACATTATCTGATGAGAGACACGTGCAAACAATAGGGTTCTGTTTCAATCATTTTATTTTGCTTAAACTGAATACTTTCTTACTTGCTGAGACAGGAACATGAGCTTTGACTTAAACGAGGGTTATATGACTAGAAGAGATATCCCTACTCATAAAGCCCAGTCCCTTGGCTTTCTCTGGACAATAACATTACACACCCAATAAGGTCTCCTGATTTTATCGTCCGTTCAATGCCAGGCTTTATCGAAGAACAGCCAGAAAAGTGTAGCATCATGAATATTCACACACATTCTGTGGGAATATTGACAGAAAGGCAATGTGGAAAATCACATCCATGCTAGAGTGCAGTTAGCACGTAAGTAAATAAATAAATAAAGTGCTTTTGGCAGCAGGAAAAAAAAAAAAAAAAGCTATTATTTTTTCTAAATTGTAAATGACTATATCCTTGTCATAAGGGGCAGTGTGTGTTTACTCCTTCCAAGGGCAGACAGACTTTGGCTTCAACAGCAATGATTACTAGTTTCTATTAAGAATCAGGATTACTTCTCCAGTGTAATCTTAGACTTCAATGCACAGTTTATGGGATGGAATAGGCACAACCTATTTGTACATCACGGTTGGTCCAGGTTCTGCTGGTTCTGGGCACTTCTTGGTTACATCACCGTGCCTTGTCTGACCTTATCAAGTGGGTGAATGCCAAGACTCCCTCGCCCTCTTCCCCCATTCCTGTTTTATTACATGAAAGAAACAGATACAGATAATCTTGCAAGTCTCCAGCCTCAGATTCCTGTACTACCTCATCGCGTAAGGCGATTTGTAGTTAAGCCCTAACCAAACAATGGAGTCTTTCAAACACTGCAGGTCTGTGCATCGGTGTGATATGGCTAATGCATTTAAATAGTTATTTTCTGTAGTGGATTTCAATGTATGAATGCAGTTAAATGTGTTCCCAAAAAGATGTAGCAGTCCAGAATAATGTACCACAAAAACATGTAGCAGTCCAGAATACACTCTAAAACAGTGATGTAAGTTAACTACATCTCTATCACCAAAAATTACTTGGATTTCTAATTGCTTTTTATTTTTTAAACTATGGAGCCTTTCATCACAACACCAATTACCCCCAGAATCGCAATGTCTTCTTTAAATTTTCATTCTTAGTGATGATTTATTCTTAAGTACAAGTTCTGAAAATTAAGGTGGTGACAGTAGTTGGGAAATGAGCCACTAACAGGACCCAAATACATTTCCTGAGTTTTATATATACTAAGCCTGTATTGGACTTACATGATCACACCTCGCTTTGATAGCTTGCATAGCTATAGATCACATCCAGGATTTTATACAATATTTTTATATGGCATGTCACAATGTACTGTGCACCAGAGCACAGCAAAGGGAGCCTACATATGGCAACTGCTTCCTGGGTTTCCCAGTTTAGTCTCCTGTTGGTACTGCAAGTAGTCTTTTTATTTCTACATATATAAATTTGAGTTTCTACTGTACTTGAATATATCATCTGGTCTGTATTCATTTCACAAGTAAATTCAAAAATATTTATTTTCACTGAAAAAAATAAGGTGCCAGAAAGTCTGTATTTTAACTTCAATTTAATATGTTTGTATTAATACTATTTAGTCACTTCTAACATTTTTTGTCAGTTATTTTATGTAATACTGGAATAACTCATGAAGTATAATTTTCAGAATGATAAGTCATGATTCTGGATAACAATATTTTTCTGCCATCCTAAAAACAATGGTGGTTTTCATTTATAAGAAACTTATCACATTTCCTTCATTCTGATATTTGAATATGGTTTATAACAATTCTTGAAGCCTTCAGATCTGTCCCTCAGCTAAAGCTCTACAGATTTCCCCCCCCCTCTTTTCTGATATATATCTATCGGATATAAAATAACTGACAGGGTTTATCCTTTAAGTAGATCCCTGTTATGGTCCTTCACTTTATTTTTTGTGTATGTTCTCTCTGTGAATCATTAATGGTATAGCGTAGTAGGTTGCAGAATGTTTTATTTAAGAAAATATTTTGCTCTATATTATAGCAGCATTAATGTTATCCAACAATAAGTATTAGTCTTATACAACAAGTGTAAGTCTCTGGAATTTAAAGAAAAAAATTGCTGAAAAAAACTTCAGTCTAAAAAAAACCCGTATAGCTGTATGTTTTACTTTATATGCTTAAAAAAGAGGAAGGCGGGGGATAGGTTTGAAAAGTTTTCCAAAATTTCTAACGATCAAAGAAATTAATCAAAGAAAAATAACATCAACCTTTTTTTCTTGCATTCTGAATCTGAGCAAAGCTTTTTATTTCGGGTTAGGATTTTTTTTTTTTTTTTTCTGAATTCAGAGTGAATATTTCATCATCGCTCCACAAGTAATTCAGAATGTTATTGATGCTTTGATATATCATGAGAGGCAGAGGAGGGTACAGCACCATCAGCAGTGAGCCTATAGTGTGCTTTAACTGAGAATAACTTGGTAAGATTCTGGTATAACCTACAAGAGAATTAATATATTATGCAAAACTTCCCACAGTGAATTTAGAAAACATAATCAACACTTTCCTAAAGCTTTCTGTACTCCCACAGTAAAAGAAAATGTGTATTTCCATACTTTACTATCATAACATCATTTTCAAAATAGGCTTAGAATATTCACATCCACCTACCTTTTTGTCAAATATAGCTTTGCACTAGATTAACCTGCAACGATTTGAACATGTTCCTTTATCTCAATAACAATAGAAGCTTGGGATTGGCATTGCTCTGTTGCAAATAAAGCTGTGAAGTTAAATCTCATTAAGTTCCTTGATAGAGTTTGGCTATGCTAGGAAGCACGGAGCTTAGTTTTCTTTCTTGTATGACTGTATCAATCACCAGCACCATTCAGGAAGGAAAGAACACAGCATTGTATGAAGCTTATTAGACTAGAACCTGAGCAGGTCTTCTGCCTTTTTTCCAGTCGTCTTAAAATAAGCACCATTATTCATGTCAAAGAATGTAAAAATGAGAGGTTTACTTCTCCTAAATGCTGTAGAACACTTGGTTATATTCCTTCATGAAAAGAATTTCTAATGAACACTATAGAGCTCATCACAACACATCCATACACTGCAAGTTGGGGAAAAAATTGATTTTTTGATAGTTCATTGTTTAGGCTGTTTTCTACAGTATATGTGAATCCATGCTCTGAGGCACTGAATACCAGAATTTGCTGGGGTTGTGGGAGGACCCTAACAGAAGACAGAAAAAACTTTTTAGTCTTCATGGCTTCACAATTATAAGCACACTGATGAGGAGGATTTAGAAGAGGAAAAATTCAGAAAATGAGTCATGGGCTTTAAGATACTCAGAAATTATGTCTTGCGGAATATCTACTTTTTTTCCTGATATGTCATAGTTAATTCCCATTTAGGTGATAGCTGAGAAATAGTCCCGGTGGGAGGCAGGATTCAACTCAGTAGTTAAATGGAAATATCTGATCTAACCACGGAGCCAATATATATTAATTGACACACTGCTGCCTTGCAGACTGAGCTATCAGCCTGTTTCTAAAAGGGGTAGAAAATGTTGCCTGCATTCCGTTGTAATGAGCTTCAAAATTTTGAGGTAAGCAACAGACATCTAAAACCAAATAGACTGATCAGTTAATTATAGATTATTTGTTTAAATAAGCCCCTTTCTGAAGGGCAATATAGGCCATAGGCAGGAACCCACATTAGATTTGGCTTTCTTCTATTGGTAAAATTAAGGAATGGCCTGGTAGGTGTAGGGAGCAGGATCTATGCCGTGGTGCATTAAGGTGAGTTCACACTAAAGATGCACATCCTGACTTGAGGGCTGTGCCACCATCCAGTGTGACCTGGACAGGCTGGAGAGCTGGGCAAAGAAGAACCTAATGAGTTTTAACAAGGGCAAGTGTAGGGTCCTGCACATGGGGAGGAAGAATGCCAGGCACCAATATAAGGGTGCTGTGGACCTGATGGAAAGCACTTCTGAGGAGAAGGACCTGGGGGTCCTGGTAGATAATAAACTATCCACAAGCCAGCAATGTGCCCCTGTCAGCAAAAGGGTCGATGGAATCCTGGGCTGTATAGGTGTCTTGAAAACATGATAAAAACTATTAGTGAATAATTCTGTGAAACTAATTTTCTGTGAAACAGCAATGGCTTCATGACTAGATACATGACAACTCAATACAAACGAGTACAGAAGTCTCTCGTAAAAGCAGTCTCCCAAAACATTTCAATATCAAAGGTAACAAATGTCAGTATGTACTGAAAAATAACTTAGATCAGGATTTGCTGCCACACAGCCCCTTGCTGAAACAAAATCTCTAACATAATGTGTTACTGGAAGAGTGTGGCCAGGAGATCAAGGGAGGTCATTCATCCACTCTACTCTGTGCTGGTAGGCCACAACTGGAATACTGCATCCAGTTCTGGGCTCCCCAGTTCAAGAGAGACAGGGAACTACTGGAAAGAGTCCGTTGTAGGGCAACAAAGGTGATTAAGGGATTGGTGATGTAAACCTTCTACATGAGAATAAAACTGAATGATGCACAGGTGATGTGAATCAGTGAAAATGGAAACCTAACTTTGAGAAGCCCTTTCTATTCAACATTGAATTCACTTTGAGATTCACAAGCAACAACCAAATTTGTTACAAACCCGGGTGAAATACAGGTCAATTTTGTACAAACAGATACATAGCTTTTTTTCCGCTCTCAATACAACCTCTTGAGCTGCACCATCTGTATGCCACCAACATAATACGGAAGCTCTGCACTCTGGTCTTTAACTGTGTACCATGGTAGCAATGTTGCAGAGGGGGACCACATAGACCCATGCTCCATGCCCGATATAGGAAAGCATTAGAATCACTGTCTGATACATTCCAGTTGAGTTCTCTGGTAGCCCTCTGGTGGGCGCTTAGGACCATTTGATTCCATCTAGCTTGGAAATTTAAAATTTAGAAATTCAATATAACAAAGTGGTCAGCATGCCTTTCTTCAAGAACAGTTTTCTCACACACACAAATCTTAAAAATCCTGATGAATTCTAGATGATAGAGAAAATTAATATTCTAAGAAGGTCTCATTCAAAATTTTTCAACCAGTCTAACATCACCAGTGTTGTCTCAAAACATCTGAGAGAATTTCTGCTTAAAGTAATACTACAATGTATATTCTCCCTTAAGAATACTGAACAGTCAGCGTCTAAAGAGAATTTCTAAGTAACCTATACATTTACATTACTTTAATGTCTAAAACCATCTAATTTAAGATGTATTTCTTCTGTAATGATATAGCAAACATTCCTCCTACATCATTCTTTAGTGCAGCGCAAGTATATACAGAGACTGAAATATTTATATTGCTTCCATTCATTTCTATAAAATACCACAGAACCAAGTTTCTATCATAACCTGCATATGCTGTTATCTTCCTGGATTCAGTTCAGTGACTAATATTATGTGGCTAACAAATATTTTGTCTTATCTTTTATGATCCTTTAGTAGGCTTGTGAATGTCTGTAGGGTGACACCATGAATTGTTTTCTATATTCAAGATATATTTGGTGGGAAAAAGAATTAAGTTAGGGTCATTCACAACTGAGTACATTTTCTATTAATTTTTCTCCTCTGATCTGAGCACAAGATGCTTTTATTCCACCCGAAAGCCAAAGCAGATCTTTTCCTACAATTTGTTTTTAATATTTCTCTTAGGTACTTGATGCAGTAATTGCATCAGCCACTAATATAAGCTAACATATAAACTACGCAAACATTATCTTTTTTTCATGATTTTAACAAGTGTGGGTTACCCAGGAGTAATGAGGTGAATTGGATTGGTATAGTATACACAGCACTGTACTACAGAAGTTAAACCAATATGGAAACCACAGAGCTGATAAAAACCTGGGTGATCTGTTTCATGAGAAAGTGACTTTAACAATATGAACATTTCCATATTGCTCAGTGATTTATTTATTTATCTCTACTCAATTCTTGTATTGGTAATCTGGATGACAACAACCAACACTACTACAGCCTAACAACTTTTGTAGTGGTTTTATAGTCCTGCAGTTCCCATTTAACACATTTTCATATTTGATGTCATGCGAGTAACTGTCACAAAACTTCTGTTGTAGATAGAATAAACGGTAAGTTTGTGTCTAGTGGTGGATCACATTTTCTGTCAGGGTGACTAAAAGCGACTCCTCCACCGACTTGGCATTATAATAGCACTGCAGCTTAACTAATGAGCTTCATTTTTGGGATTAGTGATAGAGACACCTATAAGAAAGAGGAAATGGCCTTATTTGGGGCAGGATATGATACTTCCAGATCCAGTGAGTCTGCAAGTGTCCTCCCACCCAGCATTTGCACCAGAGTTGTGTGCCAGCATAGCATTTGCTGAGGTAAAGAAGAGACAGGATGGCTTTTATATATTTCTATAAGAATAAGGAAGAATCAAGACTGGAAATATCATTTATCTCTAGCCTTTGTAATTTTTTTTCCTTTTTTTTTTTTTTACACTTTTAAAAGAGTCATGTCTTTTCTTTTAAAAGTACTAACTGGAAATTCTACTTAATTTTCCAGTTCTAGTGGGAAAAGAAAGCTATGTACTAGAATTTTATTGATATATCTGATTATAATACAGTTAGCAGTTCCAGCTCACAGTCTTCCAGTTTTACTTTTTTTTTGGTACAACTAACTTACAGTCTCACCAGTATGGTTTTTTTGTTGGGTTTTTTTTTTTTTTGTTTGGTTGGTTTTTGGTTTGTTTTTTTTTTGTTCCTGATTGAAACAATCAATGGTATTTTCCACAATTCATTGCAAAGACTACGGTCATTTCTCTTTTCCAGATGGAGCTCTGACCCATATACAAATAGACATGTTTGGTCTGGGTGGCTTTGGACAAGTTACTGAACATGAGGTATTTTTCTTTAAAGTCAGAAAAGCATGAACTCATTTCTCTGAAAACAGTGGAAAAACTGTTCCATTATAATAACCTTTTATGGCACAAAATATAATAGGAAGAATTATCTTACCATTTTAATAACCTTTAAAATACTTTATATAATCCTTAATTACAATTCCTGTTAGATAATATAGCAAGGACTAAAGGGATATTATCTTCACAGCTTTGAAATGCAGTTGTTATCAGAGAAAAGAAGATACTGGAGTTATGCCAGGGTGGTGAAACAGAGAAAAAATAGGAGTCTGTGGGAATGCAGGATCTGTGAGGCCTAGCAGGCATTTTGGCAGGTAATGAGAGAAGTCTCCAAAGATACCTTTGCTCTCCTGCTCAGCAGTTACAATTTATTCCCTCTCCTTGTAGTCTGCTTTGTTCCTCTCAGACTGTCTCACACAGATGTGGAGAGGAAAGCTAGGTTACTCTTACTCATTCCAAAGACAAAGTCTAATGAGACAAGTAGAGAGGTAGGTTGTCCCTTTGACTGGACAATCTAGGACAAGATCTTTCTTCTGCCTTCAAGTGAAAGAGGTTACAGCAAAGTTAGATCTCCTACAAACACACAAATACCGACACTCAGGCAGCCCTTCCACACCCCAGCAGCAGAAGACGTAGGGGAAAGAAGTGATAGTAAACTGTCCACGAGCCACCAATGTGCTCTTGTCACCAAGAGGGCCAAAGGAATCCCGGGCTGAATAGGGAAAAGTGTGGCCAGTAGGTTGAGGGAGGTCATTCTCACCCTCTACTCGGCACTGGTGAAGCCACAACATGCAGTCCTGGGCTCTCCAGTTCAAAAGAGACAGAGAACTACTGGAGAGAGTCCAGCATAGGGCAACAAAGATGATTAAGTGATAATGAGGAAAGTCTGAGAGAGCTGGGACTCTTTAGCCTGGAGAAAAGAAGGTTGAGGGGAGACCTTATTAATGCTCACAAGTATCTGAAGGGTGGGTTGGAGGAGGATGGAGCCAGACTCTTTTCAGTGGTTCCCAGTGACAGGACGAGGGGCAACGGGCACAAGCTGGTGGAACACAGGAAGTTCCATTCAAAGATGAGAAAAAAACTTCTTTGGGGTGAGGGTTTCAGAGCCCTGGACCAGGCTGCCCAGGGAGGGCGTGGAGTCCCCTTCTCTGGAGACCTTCAAGACCCACCTGGCTGCAGCCCTGAGTGATGTGCTCTGGGCAATCCTGCTTTAGCAGGGGAGTTGGGCTAGATTATCTCTAGAGGTCCCTTCCAACTCTGACAATTCCATGATTCCATGATACTCTTATGACAGAGACAACATACTGATTAAGGGGAATGTTTTTGGTTTGGTTTGGTTTGGTTTGGGTTTGCTACTTATAAGAAAATACCAGCATTATGTTTTTCATAAGGGTAAGATTTACAGTTTGGAGTCTGCTCCAAATCTTTCTGTGAACTTGCTTCCTCTTTCCTACGGAGGAATCCATTCTACTATTTCCTCCCTTCCCCCAAACTGTCCTAAATTATTCTGCCACCAGTTACATTCTATTTCTGAGGGGTTTCTAACGAACATGCACAAAACATGCACAAACGTAGACTTGTCTAAAAATAACACATGGCAGACAGAGCTGCACTCGCTGGGAATGAGTGTGGCAAAGCAGCCTGCGCTGCCTCTGCTAATATTCACAGAGCTTTACTCATCCCTTCTCCCAGAGAATTTACCTCTGACTTACTATTATCCCACACACCCCATTCTGCAAAGATAATGACTGCTACGTAATTAAACCATGAAGGCATACGGCTTACGTGACACTTAAATAACACGACGTTTATGCTCTAAGCTTCTGAAATTTAGCCCATGAAATATAAATTGATTTCTCTAGCAGCGTCACTGAACGTGCCGCTATCTTACCAGCCCACTGCACCTCTAGTAACTGAACCCTGCTTCACTGTAAGATTATCCTGAAACAGGATTATTATCTGCTAGAGTATTTTTGAAGCACGTTAACACTTCAGCAGATAATGACCAAATTTTAAAATATATTCGTAGCTTCATATAAGACAAGTTTGGTTTATGTTATCAAGCTTCTCTGCTACGCAAACAATTGAGTAGAGATGGCTTCTAAGCCAAGAAATACTTTTTCTAATTTTGGTCTTTTGCTAGTAAAACAGTTGTTCTCCCAAATTTATTTTATAGATTTTTTTTTTTAATCTAAGTGTACTCAGATAAATTTGAAGAAAATACATATTTTTTTTCACATTAGTGGTGGAAGTCGTTATGTCCAGAATTGAAAAGCAGTTCCCAAACTATTAAAATTTAATATATGGCTACTGAAAAAAAAAAAAAAAAAAAAGGAGATAAGGGTCACTAATTTTTTTATTTTTTTTTTTACGAGAATAACCTCTTAGTAGATTTCTGCCTCTCAGCGTAACCAATATTGCTGATACTTGCAAAGTACAAAGACAATGACCAGTCATTTATTTGAACGTTTTTTCTGAGTGGCTGACTAACCTTTAATTTATCTAAAGTACAACGGTTCCAGAGAAACCCAAAGTGTTCTTAAAATTATTACTGAAATGTTTCCAGAGTTAGAACTTTTTTAGACTGTAGCTGATTCTTTGCGTTTCAGGAGGAGACTTCCGTTTGCCTGAATTTCTTTGTATTTTGAATACAAGATATGAATGCTTCGACTTCCTATATACTTTCCTGGTATAGATGGCATATATCATGTGATATATCAATTGCTCGGAAGTTTTATTATACTCATTGCTTAAAAAATAATTGAACCTGTATTGGAAAATATATAGCTCTTCATCTGCTCTATTTCTGGTACTTCACTTCCATTCAAGTGCAGATATTCAATGGTCCACAGTTACTCTCCCCAAACTGAGTTCGAATCTTAATACCAACAGGCTTCCCTGAGGCTACTCTATTAATCTAATAATTACCAGGCAGCACAGGGGCATTAATAATTAATATATTACTTTACTTCTCATTTATTTGTAATCTATTCCTCCAATCCCAGCTCCCACAGAGGGGAAATTTAAATGTAACTCATTAAAATGTCAAAAGCTAACAGTAAGCACAATATATTCCTTTGCAAACAAACAGTGTTTTCTCCGTTGAAAGATTTAATCTTACATTTGTGTTTTAGTATTCTAAACATATTATGATTTGTAGCTGACATTATTTAATATTCCAACTAAAGGACAAAGAGGAGAAAAAGGTGACTTTTGGCAAATCACAGCTGATTACAGTAACTGTTTCTATAATCAAATGACTGGTTCTGTATATGGAAGGGAGAGCAGATGATGTCATTTATCTTGATCTTAGCAAAGCTTTTGGATACAGTCGGCCACTATAGCCTGGTGGCCAAACAAAGGACATGTGTTCTGGACCAGTGAATTATAAAATTGGTGGAAAACTGGCCAGACCATCAGTACCACAAGAATACTCCGGAAGAAAACTGAAGAAGAGGTACAAAGTGACATTGACAAGCAATGTCATATGACCAAGCAGTGCATGTCTTCACTTGGCATCAAAATCAATCCCAAACTTTTTTTTGTCTTGTAGCCGTAGCCATTACATTGAAAAACTAACAAGCTGCTATTATTTGCCTAAACAGAACGATGTCTTGGAAGCCAGTAATAAATATTGTCCAAACAGACATTTGAAGAGGTACTGTACTTGTTCTTTCGTTACATCTCAAATGCGCTGAAGGACCTGCGGAGTTGTGTAAGAAGACTAATAATTTGGACAGCATAGTCAAGTCTTCTACTTTATTAGTATAGATATATGTAAATGTATATAAGCAGTGTCATACACAAAGAAATTTATAAATTGTCATGTGCTTGTTATTATGTGCAATTTATGACCCGTATGTATAATTTTTAATATACTTGGTTGAAATTTAATCCTCCTGAAAGGAAAATACAAATGAAAATTGTCACTGGAAAACAAGAACTTTTTCAAACCTACAGCAAATAAGAACAACAGTTAGATATTAATGGCATAAAGATTTTACATCCTGCTAAATTTTGATTAATATTCTTAACTGCTTTATGAAGGTTCAGAAAAATTCATCAACAGATCCTCAAGGATGCTGATAAAGAAAGTCCGCTAAGAGCTCATACAGCAAACATTGCCTGATTTTTAACTTTAATCCTTACTTTTGTGTTATGGCTTAAATGTAAATGGAGAAAGGGTCAACTAGCATAAAGAAAAATGTGTAATGTTCAAATACACAGCTTATAATCACTGAACAAATGCCGTTTAATATTTTTGAATCAGCTGCTGTTTAGGCACATCATACGACTAATTGCAAATTCTTTTCATTCACAGAAGTTATTAAATTTTAGGGATTTCAATAGTACAATTGTCAATGACTCACGGTACACACTTCTAGCTGGACACGGACATAGCCTTTCAAATAGCTCTGAAAATATTAGATATTTTTGCATCAAAAGAAGTAACCACAGAGCTCTGTGTAAGAAAGAACTGTATTACTTCTCTGTAAGACACTCATTCTTTTACCATGCCTTCTATCACTATTAATGACTGTTTAATTAGGAGTTAATTTTCCAATATTATTAGATAATTGTTGCATATATTGCATAAACTGAAAAATTGTTACAGCAAAATCATTAAAAAAATGAAATTCTCAAATCTTAGAGTATCCTAAGATATATCTTATTTCCTTATATCAAGGTATTCAAAAATTTTAGGGTCAAATCTTATCCTTTCCACTGTTTACTGGAGTAATGTTCTCACTGGATTTAATACAACAATTTCAAATAAACATTCAGGTTAAAGTCCCTTCCCTTTGGTCTTCCAACTTAGATCTAGAGCTCAGTTGTAGTACTGAATTCTATATTATAAAAGCTAAAAAAATCCATGAAAGACATTGGAGTAAATAAAAAATACCATAGAAAGTTTCAGAATACGTTCTTTAACTCAGTATAGATTTTTTCAAAGTTTCCAGGAAGCACAAAAGCACAGTTCATAAATCTACATGAAGGTAACATCGCAACACTCAAGAAAATAGATTCTACTACCCCCATGAATAAAAGAAGTTGCTAATCTGTTATTGAAGATAACATTACATATGTCTGTGGGGAACCATTGGGCATATGGAAGTGCAACGTTATATCAAAAAATTCAAGTAAATAATTTTCAACCCATGCTATATCTTTGAATTCTACCTTTATCGTTTATTGACTAACAGAAGGCACATTCCATTGCTTTGCACGGATTCCTATTTCTTATACTACTGGATCTATACAGACTTACGAATGCAAGCATTTTCTTTTATACAAACTTACAGAACCCACTTAGAGATTCCACTTCAGAGTAGCACCAAACTGAAGGAGGGCCTCTGAAGAGAGACCCACACCCACCCAACTTGCTCCCTCTGCAGACTCATAATTCCTTGCAATTCATAGGTAAAGAGAGCACTGTCATTTTTTTTCACAAAGGGTTAATTTCAAGTGAAATTAAGTGAGCATGCCCAGGTGAATAGAAGGACGAAGACGAGACTTTTTCATACTAAATCCCAAAAATACTGCCCCTTCAGAAGAAGAATTAGTGTCCCAAAATGGTTTTCAGAGTTGCAAACGAGCGGTTTAATTTCACACAATAGCCTGAAAAATGAAACTACAGTGTAGTAACATGGTAGCTTTGGAACCTGCTAGCAGAGAACATTTTTCCCCTGGTGCTTTCTTACCTACCAAGTAGCTATGGCACAAGTAGCTAAGTATTCAATACGTCAGAAAATATGCTATTTCATTTTTAGACCTTAGAAATTTACATGAATGTTTACTTAGAAAACTACACAAATGTTCAGTCCATCCATTAAATTTATATGTTTTTCTAGCAGCAAAATTCATATATACTTTTACAGAAATAATATTTGGCAAAACTAAGGTATATACCACCTACATGATACCTATTTCACTGCTGACAGTTTTGGCACAATCAGAGCTGACTTTGGTTTAGAAGTTATCTGTCACACTCAAACTGCCACACCGTATCCCAGCAATAGCTTGTGTTACTGGTATTTTTCATCATTTGCAATTATCTTCTCACGTGGGAGTATCCAGTATATCTAATAATATGTTACCGTTTTTCAGAATATGTTAGAATTCATTGCAGTTAGCCTGTCCTATCTAGTTCCAACTGCTATGCAGTTATCTCAAGAATTGTTTAAATTTCTACTACTTCAGATCTGAAGCAGATAATAAAACCAATATTTTATTGATATCTTCTCATACCCAGAAATGAGATAAGTGGGGAGGTGAGGGATATGATTTTCCTTTATTTATCTACAGTAAAGTTATCACTTCTTTGGCAAGTGTTCCTGAGTTCACAACTGTGCTGCCAACAGGTTTCTGTGGCAGACTCCTGTGCAGATTTTATAACTGAGAACACCTTACTACACCATAGGGAAGGCAAGATGTCCAGTAAAATACATGGTGCTAAATTCTGCCCTTCTAGATGTGCACTGTATCCTTATTAACTTGCAAATGATATAACTTAACACCACTTACAGGAGATGTGAACTGGCTCTTCATTATTGCCAAAATGACGATTCTGGGTTTTGTAAAACTGACATAGGGTACGAATAAAAGCTGAGGCTGAAGCCTTTCTGTAAAGCTTCTATTAAGTTTGCAATAGCTTATTTTACCCCCAACTTTTAAAATGTATGTCCTCCGAACAAGACCATAAATTACCCGCCATACAAGCACTGACTCTAATCGTGAGATCTTTTCATGTAGGTGTGACGGCCACGGACAAACCCTGTCATCTATCTGCAATTCCGTGTTATTACTTGAATCAAGGGAGCACAAAAAACACCCGTCAAGGTCTCTGTCAGACTCTACAAAATTACACTGGAGAGAGTGGAAAAGGAAAGCAAGACAGCCAAGAGACACCCATAGGAGCAGACAGCCTGGGTAGCAGTAGCTGTTTGCAGCACTGCCTTACGCTGGCTTAGGATGTGGTCTCACAACACAAAATCGCCAGCAGCAGCAGCTGCTGGTCCAATTCTTTCTATTTTTCTCTCCCAGCCCTTTGCCACGGCGAAAATGAACTGGTGGGAGAAAAAAACCACAAACTATATATATATATATATGTATAAAATTATATGCATACAAAAAAAAATATTTCATTTTCCTTATAGTTCTCTGTGTCCCAGTGCAAAAACCCACCAAATATTGACATCAGAAGAACAGCTTATCTATTGTGTTGAAAGAACAGAAATGTGTAGTGAGAGGGAGAAGAGAATATTTGAAAACGGTACTGCTGCTGAAAATTTCATGTCCTGGCTCTGGGGTGCAAGGCAGAAGCTACATTATTCCTTGTTTTAAAAAAAAAGAGAACAGAGGTTTACAAGCATTTAGGAAGGTATGAGTCCATCCAGCCTTGGGCTGCAGCCATGAGAGAAAAATGACCTGATATAATAACATTTGACAGCTGGAAGGAAATTCTGACACTGCCGCCCCATCCCAACTGCTGGTGCTCCTCAGATCCCATGACAAGCCTGAGGAACTAATTACACTGGTGAGAGAACATGAGAGGAGAACTGGAGTGGTCATTTCTGCAGGACTGTGTTTGTATATCCAAGTGAACACTTGATAAGTAAATAATTTTGATCAAGGCAGTCTCTTCACCTACATGCCAGTTAAAATATGTTTAATTTTGGACGTACGTCTTCCCAGTGAGCAGACAAAGTATTTCAGCCTTGTCTGCCATCCACTGTTGTGAAAGAAGATGAGTTGGTTGGTTTTTTAAGATACATTTGGGGACTGCCTTGTTGTTTGAGTACATACAGCCATTAGCAGGTCATGAACTGAGAGGCGTTTCCACTAAAAGAATAGACTTCATATAGATAATTATTCACAAAGCAGCAACTAAAAATTGTAAGCATTTTTACATGCAGGATATCTCATTAAATAAAAAGTAAATATCACTTCAAAGCTGAGGATTCACTGTAGGGAGCTTTTTGGTGGCTGAAACTAAAGAAAAGCATGACAAATCCTCAGAAGGAAATGACCAAATTGAATTATATGTTCCATTGATGTAATCCCAAGAAGTGCATCCCATTAACTCAGATACATTATTTGCAATTATTCAGGTAACTGCAAAATTTTCAAGTAATAATCTTTTCCAATGAAATCTCTAATTCACAAGATACCTCCCCATGATTAACTAGAAAATATATCCAGTGTCCTGATTTCTAATTTAGAAAGATTTCTTCAGAAATACTGGAGAGCATGGTCAAACACATTCAAGCTGCTATATTATCTCCTTTGAACTTTTTCTCCTACATCCCATAATTGCATTCTCAGTGCCAGACTACTGGATAGTTCTTAAAAATAAAAATAAGTGGGTTTTTTTTTTAGTGGGGAACCGGAGAAGTTTCTAAAAAGCTCAAAATATTTTACTGTGCGTTCCTCATTTATGGAAACCCATTTTTATCTGGCCATGACATTTATCACTATTTCAAAAAAGATGTTTCGCATTGTATTTCTCGTCCTTCCCTGCTTGTAATCACTTCAGTGCACTGATTCTATAAGTACCCAGAAAACAGTTTCCATAGCAGCAGAGATGAGCCCGAGACTCGCTGGGGTTTCTGTTTAATACGATTATGCAACAGATCCTTATTCCTGCATTCTTTGCAGATACCTTCTAAGTGCTCTTCTAGTCTTCTGACAGCCTCAACTTTCCAGTCTTTTACTGCAAGCTCATTAATCTTTGGGTTGTCTTGCTTTAAATAGCACCTGGTAAATAAAGTTGGATAGTCTTGCTCACAAGAAAACAGGAAAGAGCATGTCAAGTTACAGTATAGTGTGAAAACAATCTACAAAAGTAGAAAAATACAACCGCAAACTTATTCACTAAACTAAATTATTGTTAATATAAGAAGATTATGAATTAAACACCATTTATGTGCTGGAACATAAGGCTAATTTTTTTCATCTAGTGAGACACAGCAGTAATGACAGAGGGAGACTCCTGCACCTCTGACCAACTCCATCTGAAATCCAAAGAAAAAGCATAAATCCCTTCTTATAAAAGTGACGCGTTTTACAAATCTGCTTTTCCTAGATCTTACTGTAAGTAACCCTCAGAGGACAATCAATTGTTTGCTCTTCAGCAAGAACCGGGTTCAGAGGTGTTCAAGCAGCATCAAGTGACAACTTTTTTGGCTGTTCATCTGCACGCCCCAGCCACAGCTCACCTCTGTCAGTCCCACTCCCCTGAAAACTGTGTCACTGCCTGGGGTGGGTTTTTTTCCCTTTTGTTAATAGGTTATTTCAGTCATCTAGTGATAGAAAAATTCGACTGGAATGGCTGAAATAATGACGACTACAAAGTTTGGAGATTTATTTCACAAGCCAGAATTGCTACCAAAGCTCTTATCTTGTGGGACTCCCCTACTTATATATTGATATACTGATAAATTGGCATGATCAATGAAAATTTAAATAGATCATGTACAAGCGTAGAAAACCTGAACACTTCCCCCACAACACATGAAAAATATCAGAAATAACCAGACAGAAAGCAGAGGGCAAAGATGCAGGAAAATGTAATATCACTTATTAGACCAACTGGGGTAAACTTGGGGTAAACTCACATGCTGAACTGAACACGCACTGAAACAGAAGCAAATCCAAATTGAGTACAATTGCTTTGATTCTAACGTAATTATGTTAATCTGCAAGATAATGTGAGAGACAAGTACGGTTAGCACCTGTGGAGCGGAAGAGATATTAGCAAGGGAATAAGTCATTAGCTTTGGAGGAACAGCAAGAGGGAGAAAAGGTAGTTATTATCTATGAAAAATTAAGGGTGATCTGAGAGAGAGGTGTGAGGAAAATTATAATGTGTCATAAACCCTATATTTCCTCTGAGGTCACTCTTGCTGTATCTCTTAGCGCTGCTAGTTTTAGCTCCAAGATTTATTTGCTGAAGATACTTTGCAAGTTTCCCGTTAGAATTAGGGATCAGAAATGAGGGCAGAAATGGAACAACTAGTTTTAGGACAAATGATTTCCCACTTTTCACTGACATTTGCTGTTCTTTACGAATTTATTTTGAAACATGGAGGTTATCTGATCTGATTTGATAAATGAACATTCCCTGTGATAAGTGTACAATATATTTTACGTTCTCTAGTGCAGGTGTAAGAATGGCATTAATTATACAATATTCTCCCCATACAATGGGAAAATACTGAATTTACTGAAAAATCTTCTTTCTTCCATTCAGTAAATTAACAAATATTTTGCAATCTATCTTTAGCCAACTTAGAGTTTAAGGACAAGGTATGTCCTGTTCCATAGTCTAAAAAACATGAATTTGAGATTGAGCCACCAAAAGTACCTGTTATTGTCTCACTTCAATATAAAGAAAATGGAGTATATAAACAGCAAACACTGAGTGCTTTAAATTAAGAGCAGAACAAGCCCCATCCAGCCTGGCCCTGAACACCTCCAGGGATGAGGCATCCACAACTTCTCTGGGCAACCTGTTCCAGTGTCTCACCACCCCTACAATAAAGAATTTCTTCCTAATATCCAATCTAACTTTCCCTTCAAAAGACTCCTAGAAGACTCATAAAGTCTTTCCCCTCATAAACACTCATAAAACAGAAAATGAATTAAAAACATCAAGGTGCTGAGCGTAGGCATTTATCACTATGTAAAAGGCCCAGGAATATTCAAGCAATCATCACTGATATGAATATGGGACCTGCAAGATACGTGTCACCTTCGAGAAATAAAAAGCCCCCACCAATAACCTAGTACAGAATGCAACACCCAACACATAAAAGTCCACCGAGGTTAATCTAGAGTAGCAAAATTGTACCCAACACCTCAAACGTTGGGTAAAAAATACACACACACCCCCCAATGGGTATATTGTTCTTACTAATATGTAGGCCTTAATCATGATTCTTTTTTCTTGTGTTTGCAATAAAGTTACAATTTTCCCACCACTAGACACCAAAGCAATGCCATGGAAATCTTAACTTGGCAAAATATAGATGTTGATAGAAAATATACATTATAGCAACTCAACAGCTAAGAAGAGAAGATAGTTTTACACTTTCCAGCAAATAGCCACTCACAATATCCAAAATACATCCAAAACAATAATACTGGATCACACTTTTAAAAAGTATTATCATAAATAAAACACCAGCAGGCACAAAATCAGCCATCTGTGATAAAAAAAAAAAACAAACTACTAAACGGGAGTTAGCCTTTTATGTCATTCTATTATATTTACTATCTTGGATTTTATACCAAAAATTGTTATTCTACATGTCTTTTCCTATCACATAATTAGATTTTTCATTTATAAATCTGTGTAAATATGTTTAATAATTAATGTTTGTCACCACATCCAAGTTTTTTTACCCACAAATATAAACACAGAAATCTATTCCCTATAATATATAATCAGTAGCTTTGTTTTATAGGAATCAGTACCGCAAACATAGACTTAATAAGAACACACTGTATGTGGAAAAATATCAAATATTTCATTCACTTTACAGGTTAGAGGCTTTTACTATTTCACAGGCTTTCCTTGCTTGCTTAATCTATGATTAGCTCAGAAAGTCCAAACAAAACATTCCCCACGGCAATAATGTTGGTTTAGTCTATTTAAAAACAAAATGGTATTAAAATTGGAAAATTTGAAAGCTAACACCAATGGCCTGTCTCTTCATTTACTACCTCATCTGCTTCTCAGGAGTTTCCATTCTCCTGATGTCCTACCTTCCACCTCCTGTGTTCCGTGTGAGGTTGCTGCTCGGGAAACTGGATTGACAACCCAAGAGGTATTTTCATCCAGCTCATTGGGTCAAGAGGAATATCACAATATTAACAACAAGCACAGTTTTATAGACAGCTCCTGCCATTTCTTCTCTGTGCTGCTTTATAGTGTAATAAATACTGTATGTCCTTGAGTGCCATAGAGCACTGTATGAATAAATAACCTCTTTAAGGAAAGCCTAGGATCAAAGCTGTCATTCTGCCACACTGCAAATGCCAGCTTCATCATCGTGTGCCATCACACATGGGTTTTTCCTAAAACAGTACTAAGAATATTCTGAAAGACAATAAATAATGAGATTTTCTGTAAAATTGTCCAGCACTAGATATTTGTTACATTGGAGTTTTTTTGCCAATAAATATTCAAGAAGATTTTTGGATTTGCTTATATGTTTTATTATATCCTGTGCTATTTGATACGTTGTTCCATTTTTTATCTTTAGCAGTTAGGATTTTTTACTGTGTTAAAAAATTTATAAAATTTTCTATCTAGCTTTTTCAGACAATTAATATTTCTATGGCATTTTAATAGCATCTATATGTAAAAGATTATCACTTCAGAAAATAACAGCTAGCTTTTTTCATCAATTGAAGGTGAATACATTCTAGAGTTTATGGCAAAAGAATCAAACAATAACAGGCTTCGTAGTAGGTCCTTGAGTATTAAAAACCCACTGCATTCCATTGCTATGGAAAAGCAAAAATGCTATCCTAGAATACTGTCATCAAATAGAATGATATTGTTCATATTAAGAAAGAAAAAAAAAAAGGTGGTCCAGAGAAACAGTTCTTTCCCATGAATACTTTGTCTGCTTTCATGCGTATGGCAGTCTGGGATGACCAACACCACCTTGAAGATCTCACAGTTTTAGAAAAACTGAAATGAAAGGCAGTATCTTAGGCAACTGTATCCTCTTTCCTTTAGATCCTCAACATCAAAAATAGCTTTCTGATCCACATTCTGAGCTCCGTTCTGATTCTTAAAGACCTGGATAAAGCTTTAATCTCATAACCTGTAATTTTATAAGTGCAGATACAGTTTGGACCTTGATGAGTTAGATTATTTGATTTTACTCTTTAAAAGCCCAAATTTTCATTTTGATATTGATTATGATTTTGGACCTTATCACAAAAAGTTGCCTGCTACTTTACAAAAGAAAGCCAGCTGAAACCTTCACTGAAGGCATTCCTCTCCTATGTATAAATCAATTGCAATATTATTTGGAGGAAGGATTGAGAGAGATTAGAAACACTGAGGTATGGTTTACCCTCTTGGCATTATTTGTCTGCCAGTACACAAATTAGAATACTTTTCAAGGCATGTAATTATTCCCTTTTCCTCCTCTATTTTTCCCGATATTTCAGGATTCAAGAAAGCTAAATTTTCTAAGGAAAGGGGTTGGAGCCACTTCTATCTGCCTTCTATTCCACTATGAGTGATGGTGTTAAACCTCTGTCATCCTTCCCCATCTCCATCTACTGTCTCTTAACACAATGCTATGGCCTAGCACACAACATCTCTGAACCTGCAATCTGCAAGGTGGGAGAGCACAGGAGAAGCACTACTCTACACTTGCTCTGGTCTACATTTTTTCCTACACATGCACTATGTGTTGTTGTCAGAGATAAGATACTGCCCCTGGGTCTGTTATGTGATAAATATGTCATCAAGCAATTTGTCCCAACAATATTAGTTTTAGCGAAGGCCATGGAGGAACACAGATTTTGAATAGTTCTCTGATGAGTATCTTAAATCCCTTTCTCCATAGCTGTAGCAAAAGTGCATGTGAGAAAGCAGTGTCTTAACTGCTAGATTGTAAAACAGGCTAGGTTTGGTTAAGTAACAGTATTTAAATTTTAAAAATAAGCATGTAAACTATTAGGACAGAGAGAACAGTTATTTAACTTTTAAATGAAGATCAGATTCTTTATCTGGATGAATTATTATTTTTTCTGTGCAATTAAAAAATAAATTTATAGTGCTTCACATATTAAGTACAATTCTAGCTAACTCCAGCAATTTATGTCTGTATATCCTTTCCTTAAATGCGCATTACAAGTTGTTTTGTTGAAACTAATCCTCAATGGTAAGAGTAACTTGCAATAATAGTTCCTACCCTGAATAATCAAACTAAGAGAGGAATAAATCACAACAGATTATACCACACATCTATTACACAAAGCAAAATTATACAACAACTAACATTTCAGGTGTTCTCTACTGAGCCTTAGATTTTATTTCAAATCCATTATCATCAGACATTTGCTGAAAAGAAAGACACACATCTAATTTGAGCTGTCAACCTCCATGTCCACAGTTCACAGAATCATAGAATGGTTTGGGTTGGAAGTCCATTGTGTTCCAATGCCCCTTCCATGGGCAGGGACACCTCCCACTAGACCAGGTTGCTAAAAGCCCCATCCAGCCTGGCCTTGGACACTTCCATGGATGAGGTATCCACAACTTCTCTGGGCAACCTGTTCCAGGGTCTCACCACCCTTCATATTAAGGAGTTTCTTCCTAATATCTAATCTAAATCTCCCCTCTTTCAGTTTAAAACCATTACCACTCATCCTATTGCTCCACCCCCTGATAAAGAGTCCCTCTCCATCCTTCCTGTAACCCCCTTTAGTTACTGGAAGGCCACTTCTTTTGACTTCACGCAGAAAGCCAGGGGTCAGCTTGCACAAACAGCATGAAATCAGATGTGCCATATTGTTCAGCACCTGTTCCTAACTTCACACAAATGTTCCCTGTAAATCATAGGGCCATCAGAATCAATAATTCAATGCTAATCCATCAGCCTTTACCTATGTTTTGTCTCAACAGTTATTCTCCTTAGAACTTGTTTAGCTAGCTATACCTGGCTAATGAGCCTCAGATCAACCTAATTTGTACCGAAGAGATGATCTTTTCCTCTTTTCTCTCTCTCTCTTCTTTTTTTCCTCCTTTTAAATTTCTCATTTTCAAGAATCAACCTGTATTCTCCTTCTTTTTGTTCTGCCTTACTATCAGCCTGAAACCACTTCTTACTGTAGACCTTTCTGTCTTGGCACTGTAATTTTTATAGTATCATTATTGAGTTTAGAGACAGTTTTATCGTAAGCAATAAATATTTCTAAAATCGTTCAGGCATCCAGCAATTGTGTTTATTTTATGTCACCATCACATCATGAAAGATCATAATGGTTAGAGGCCAAATGCATTTCTAAATTAATATAAAATTTATAGCCCTTCATTAATTGGGCAAAGTAATAAAGGAACAACTAATGAATAGCTTCTAAATATTTCAAGTACTTTTAGCGTACTTGAATATTTCAAGATACTTTTAAACCTATAAATCATATAAAAAGGAATGTGCCATGTACTCCATGCTTCTCTGCTAACACATATGTGCAAGCAAACAACACATTACTGGCATCGCTAAATGTACTAGAATTTATCTGACAGTGATGTGAAAGGTCATCGTAACTGATAAGAATAGACTTGTACTTCCTCTAGGGGAAACTTTCAGAGAAAGTTGAACCAAGTACCTATTTGAAATGAAAGATAATCAAGTTCTCTGTGAATAAAATGCCAGAACCATTTCAAGAACCCAGTTTTATGTGTATTTCAGAGTACCCCTCTGTGTTAGTGAAACTTGGCATAGCCGAACATTAGACCTTTTGAAGGAAAAAGGAGTACAGATATTGGGTTTGTCCTGCTTTAAATGTCTTCTTTTTCTCTCCCTTTCTTCTATTGCTTTTTCTATTTTTTAATATATAGTTTTTAAAAGGAAAGAAAAGAGCTTGTTTCGATAATTAAGTCAATTACTATCAGCAAAGCCATTTTAACTACATTTATTTATGTAAAGACAGCGTATGACTAAAAAGCATGACAAAATCCATGAAATAAAATCAAGAATCAAGTACCTTTTGAAAGCCACCAAGGGTGCTTGTTACCAGTATTCAAGTTGCGCACTTAATCATTCCAAAATAAGCCTTTTTAATAAATAAAAAAGCTTATTCTACCTCATCAAACCTCTTTTTACTCCAACAGCATGACAGAGCAAATAAAGACATAAGATGCATCAGAATTAAATGAATCCTCCAAGATCAAAACATACTCCATCTCTACATTATAATCAGTTATTCTGGTAATACAGAAAGGAATATACTAGCTGCCAAGAACCACAGGTACTTTAATTGATCCAATGAGTCACATATTTTGTCAGTTGTAAAATTCTAGTAACTTATAGATTTGTGTTGATTTCATTATCTGGTTTTTAAATATTCATGTGGGTTTTCCGATAACTTCCATTTTGAAATAATAGACCATTAATATTCACTGCTGGGAACTGCAGAGTGCTAAAAATCAAATTCCAATTTTCATAGGTAGTCACTCAATGATTTACTCAGAAGACTAGAATATTTCTTCGCAGTATATCATAACTGCTAGGCTTGTCACCATTTTAATTTTAGTGGTCTAAAAACTATGTCTTGTTTTTAATTTCAAAACTTCTTGCTGCCTGAGGCTATTACATCTACTAGCTAAGAAAGCTTTTTTACCTGAAACATCAATGTGGTTGTTTTTTTTTTTCTTTCTTTCAACTTTTCATACTCATAGGCTTTTTTTTTGATCTCATAATTTTTACCGCATTAGGTCAGTACTTTATTCTCCCTCCCATTTCTTCTTTCCTCTCCAACACACACCTTTCCTGCACAGCTCTTTACTTTCATTTTGCAGCATGTAGGAACTCAAATGTATATAATATATAACAGATTTTGAAATTTAGCTAAATGAATAGTTCCATTCCCATGAAATTAGAGTAGTTAAACTATTTTATTTCTTGAAGTTTCTGACTTCACAGTCAATAGTGGTCTCTTCTCTGTAGCTGATATTCAACCTGCTTCTCCACTTACAGACACTTCCTCCTAACTGCCTTTTTATCCCTGGACTCCCTCTGGAATAATTGTTGCATTGTCACTAAATGAAAAGGAAGCTGGAAGATAACGTGTCACCCATGTATACCTTTCATGTACTTCATTATTCTGCCCACGCACAGAAATGGTGCGTTTGCATGTTGTACTTCACTTCCACAAGAATCAATACTTTCAGTATCCTGCTTTGAGGCTTCAGATCCTACAAAAGTCATCACGTACTGCTCTTCATCTCCTTCTAGCATTTGTTTATCTTAGATCTGTTATTTGACAGAGTCCACCCAGCATATTGAGCATATTACACACAATAAATACTGTGAGGAACCTAACACTCAAAAGGAAACATCTGATATATAACAGCTCTAGAAAGGTGTTTTTTTACAAGTGGAACAGGCAAAAGCTGTGCAGGATGGTGTTTGTAAAACAACGTATATATCATCAAGATTGACTTACTTCTGATAACCAAACCATTAACCCCTAACCTGAAGCTGACTTTTTCAGATTGTGTGTATAAGAAAAATACCAAATATTATAGCTCATAAAAATACTGCATAGAAGTGTGAAAAAGTTTCTGGAAATACTTTTATTGGCTTTCAACAGGGTACACTACAGTTAGTCAGAGGTTTTAACTCCCAGTAAGGTACAAAGCTTTCAAATAAGAATTTTGGATATTTTTTTTTTTCTGTGATACAGACAGATTGCTTGGTGTAAAATTATTATTTGGGGATACTTTTTTGTTTCAATAAATTATTTGTACCTCATGAGGTTATTAAATGTCAAAGCAATACTCTAATAAACAATTTCAGTTAACTAGGACAGAATATTGTGAAATATTTGTGACTGGTTTACTCAGATCCTTAGATCTTATGTCAACAAATCCTAGCAGCCTGCCAGAATATTGCAGTAGAGCTTATACCTTTGAGAATCTGTGACTATGCTGCATCCTATAGTCTATTCTATACTTATTTTAATTTTCATTGAAGCAATAGTTTAACAACGTTTGAAATTCTTAAAACAGCTTCTCCTTTACAAGCCAATTCAACCAAAAATTCCGATCAAGTGTTTAGTTTTACTCTTGATTTACAGAATTGATTCAAGTTTCACTTGAACCTTACCGTATCTGAAGTAATTTTGTTTATACACACCATGAATCTGAAATCCATAAATATTTCCCTTCAGACTACAAAAAATATATTTTAGTTTCTATGTAATAAATTCTTCATCTGCCATTCGATTTTATTTTCTCAAAAGTAAATGCTTTGTTAACCTTCAGTGAGCTTTATTAAATCTTAAAACAGGACTGCTACACTCCTTTGACAGTTAGGCCAAAGCTCAGATAACAATTCATAACAGGATATTTATTTTTCCACAGTTCATATTAAGAACTAGAGATCAGAACACTCCTGTTAAAAATCAGAAGTGAGTCGAGAGCTTAGAGAAAGCATATATCCCAAAATATTTATATCTGCCACAGACCTGGGTTGCCACACTCTTTGCTCCTCTTTGCTGTCCAACAGATCCTGCTTAGGTACCACAGAAAAGTGTCATACTTTTGTAGCCACAGCAAAGGCATTTCCCCAGTAGCATCCTGTCCATAGGGTTTGTTTAGAGAAAAGGGAAACCCTTCACTTCAAAGGGCTGTGGCAATGGTTTAAATTCAGGGTAATTATAGAAAGAGCTCAACTTAATTCACCCAAGTTATTTAGGGTATTTGATATCACTCACCAAATTTATTTTTATAAGTTTACCTACTTAATCTGTTTGATTTCAATACCAAATTTGCTTACTTACATCATTAATCAAAAAACAAAACAAAACTCAAAAACCACCACCACCACCACCCACCCACCCAAAACCCAAAACAAAACAAGAAGAACCAAACCAAACAAAAAGCCTGAGCAGAAATTCCTTGATTAATTGGACATGGATAGTTCTTCCAATCAGATCTTTCCTACAAAGGGTCTTCCCTCATGGGATCAATTAAGAAAAAATAAATAAATAAAGATGAAGAGAGTATCATAACTAATTTTACAAGAAGGAAACCAGTTCCAAACTACAAAAAGATCCCATTATATTCTTTTTAAGAGACTACAGAACCATTCTATCTCCTCATATTAGGATTTTTCGATATAGTCAGGAAAAAGGAAAAGATACTTTGGGGTTTTATTCTTTGCACGTTTCCACAGCAAAATTTTCTTTATATCCAAATGCATTAAGAAAGTCTCAGGACACAAGCTTGGTCTCTGCCTCAATGTTTTAAATTTTAATTCTTTCCACCCCCAGTCCCCATTGATCACTTCAACAGAACTGATTTACCAAATGGCAGAAATAGAAACAGTTCATTTTAAATGTTACAGAGTAGCAATATAGATCTCATAACTGAAGCAATGACAATATCCACTAAAATATATTTTTACATAATTAATCTTTCCAAAACGCATAACAGTAATATGATCTCTGAGCCCAGTGACTGAAATGGAAAATAACAGAGCAAGGGTTATCTACTTTTCAGGTCTTTCCATTAAAACTTCAGAAATGCCATAAAGATATGGTTGCTAACTCAAACTAAATTCTAGCTTGAGTAATTCTATACCGTCTTTTCATTTTAAAATGTTATGCCTCTGACTTTTAATAATAGGGGGTTTTGTCTTTAAGCATTCTAATGTATCCATATTAAAAATTTTACTCCGGATGATAATAATTAATAACATAACTGTAAAGCCAGTTGTTAAATTATTAATGTGATTTAAATCACTTTGCAAATAATTTACAATATTTAAAACTGAGAGCATGATAACGTAGCACTAAATATAAAAATCAACCCTTTCCCTTTATAATTAGCATTTTAATTATGGACGAGCCAAAATCACTGTGCGGCCATCAGGAAATTAAACTGTAAAGAGTTTACATCGCTCTTGAGAAAATATAAGTTTTGGATGTGCATATACACATAAGTTTATATCAATTAGCCCTAAGAACAAGTACACAGGCCAATTTCTTTTCATTATTAACTGTTCACACCATACATTTTTCTTTTAAATTAACTACTCTAAAAATAAGCAAGTTCTTTAATAGTTATTGCTATCATTTGCTAAATAAATTCAAATGTTAGAGTGCCTTGATATATAACGTGACAAAAAATCATTTCAAACAAAAATGCGTTTTGGATTACATGTTCATTTGATAGAACTAACAGTTGTGTCTCCCCTACTGCTTGTATGTAGCATGCCCAGACCCAGAAAGATGACTTAAATGAGCTGTATATGCCTGAAGACAATGAAGTAAGTGAGAAAGAGCTCCACCTTTATAAAAAAAAAATGAGAAGACCAAATGTATTTTTCTTAATTTCTCACATTTCATTATTAGAGTTGTTAAAAAGTGTATCTGATTTTCTTTTTTAATAAAATTTAATAAATAGACTCAAAACTCTCAAGATCTTTCAGGAATCCCTGCACATATGTTTGGTTGTGTTTTTTTTTTTTTTTAATGTAACTGAATGGCACT
Organism: Nycticryphes semicollaris; assembly: GCA_013400055.1. Classification (NCBI taxonomy): domain Eukaryota; kingdom Metazoa; phylum Chordata; class Aves; order Charadriiformes; family Rostratulidae; genus Nycticryphes; species Nycticryphes semicollaris. The sequence goes on from VXBJ01003864.1 coordinate 1,302,658, forward strand.
GTAAAAAACTTTGCACTGAGTCTCCGAGGGTTGATGCTCGACTGGATATGTTATTGGTATGATGGACACTGATGTGACAAGAAGGGTATGCACCGTGTTGACTGCAATAACAAATCATTAGACAAGCTTCGCTGGACCAGGCTTTTTCAAGACAAAGCAGTCAAATTTATATTATGACCAAGCTAACTTCTATTTTGTGGTGGTTCCACTATATCTACACTGTCTCTGGTGATATCATTTATATTCTGCTTTCTGCTTTTATTGGATTTCTTGATTTTTATTCCTGGTCTGTATCTAGTAGTATAGCAAAATTTGACTGTCAGACATAACAAAGATACCACATCAGTTTTGCATCTTTTGGGTAAAGGTCATAAATTTTTTTCTCCTCATCCTTTGCAGGTCACACAAATATCTTGTTCATATTTTTTATTAAAAAAAAAAACAAACTCTTGCTGCTGTATTATTTCTGCTTAAAACATTTGGGTTTATCATTTAATCCTGCCTGGGATTCCAACCACATATCTAATATCCTGACTTATAAGAAAGAGGAGGAAATACTTTGCCACGTAAGATATATATCATTGCATATTCTGTCTTATCTCCCTATTTCTTTTTTATTATAATTTCCAGATGTACTACGTCTAATTTAGGCTAGACTGACACGGGCACATTCTGCTCCTGTACACAGACTTGTATTGATTTCAAGATGGGAGATTTGTCCAAATTAAAGCAGGAATCCAAGCACAGACTGTAATTTTTTATTGCACGCCATACCCACATAAATCATCCCAATAATAGAAGAGAAAGAAGAAACCTTGACACGCTTCATTGTTCATACAGATTGTTGGTGCCTTTAAGTAACTAAAGTTTGTTCAAGTGGTTTGATATCTTTCTAATTACTGCTAAATAACATTACAAAACATTACTGCTTTGCCTGAACTACAAAATTAACTTGGTCTGCTTTAGTTGCCCTATTTGAGACAAACATGCTGATGTATTAGCCTTCTTTTCTTTCCATGTAATGATTTTTCTAATTATTATTTTCTTGAATCCAAATATACAACTTTAAGTTTTTTTCTCACTGGCTTATTAGATAACCCTTTAAGAATTAAAGTTATCTTTGTGTAATAGCCTCTTGAGAATCTCACTTCCCACAAACCCTAATGTCATGCTACAATACGCAGGCAAAGGGAACACAGCTAAAAGCCAATAATGGAAATTGAATTAATTCAATTTTCATGAAAGCAAATATTTGAGAAAAAAAAAAAATATTCTGAGATACTTGTTCCAGCCTATTCACACAGTGAATGATTAAGACTAAGCTGGCTATTAAACATTCTTCACTCAGATAAAACACATTATTATTATTTAACAGAGGGTAAAGATGAACAAACTGAAAATAAATAAATAAATAAATAAATAGATGTATTTATTCACTGTCATCTAACCTATCACATAAATTTAGGTTGCTGCTACCCTTTTCTATACTTTCTGTAACCATAATCAGCATTATTTTTGAATGCTTAAACTCTTACAAGAGGTTGCATGGCTCATAGTTTGAAGCACATGGGTATTGCTGAAATGAATGGTAGAAGAAGATACAGCCACGCGCCCTGTGTGTTTGAAACATGGGGAGAGTTACCTGTGCCATGCTGGACTGCTGACGTGGCAGAAAGTTATGAATCTGACCCCCTTCAGATGATTCTAAATCGGCCCTCACACTACATGAAAAAAATATGAAGCGACGAGACAAACAAGCACGCAGTGACCTTGTGGAGAAAATTTCCTCTTTATGTTCTCAATGTATCTCAATAAAGTAAACATAGTTCATAGGCAGATTTCCCTAAGCATTTAAGTTCTGGATACCATAGGACAATTTTCCAAAGCCACAAATGCAAGGTCAGGTTGAATTTGTTTAAACTGTTCTATAAATGGATTTTTTTTTTCTCTACAGTGAATGAAATCACGTTTTTATATGGCTAAGAAGGGTGCAAAGTATTTATTCCCTTTTTTGGCTGGGAGTCTTACTATTCTGCTATTAAATATGCATGACCAAGCAAATTAAAAATGAGAAAATAATTTTATTTCATGTTTTCTGCATCAGAGATTATCTGCAACAATAAACACCAAAATGTACACATATGTATTTCAGGAATAAAATATTTAAAATCTTCAGTCAGCCATGCAGAATCAATACCACAACCTGCACACCAAGTAAAGGCAATTACTATTTGTTAAGAAATGCTATTAAAATTAGCACTGTTATAAACAGTACCTTCCTACTTTTCATAGAAATATGGCTTTGTGATAGCTGCCTAGCACTGTCAGCTGACCAAATATCGGTAACAGTGGCTTGACTGTTTATGCAAACTCTTGCCAGGCCTGTATGTAACAAATAAGAGATTGCAAACTTGGTTTCAGATTAGTTGCCTTTCCACTGTGACACAACAAACTCTGACTTTTTCCCTTGCATTGAGAAAACAAAAGAAAAAAAAAGAAAAAAGGCAACAACAGAGATTTACAGAAATTACTATACAGTCAAGAAAACCTACACCATACTTGCACTGACAGATTAGGATTATTTTTTTTCCAAGAAGAGGTATATAATACAGGAGGTACATATACAAACTAATATAAAAAAGTGATTTAAAGAATGATATAATGGTATGAGAAATACTTAAAATTAATTATTCATAGTACTTAGGACAGCGACTATGTGACATGCTCAAAAGAGCGTAAGAATGAATCAGTTCATTCCTATCCACTGCACTCCAGATGAAAGAGGACACAAGTTTTACAAAACACCCTCCAGCTCCATAAAGGTGTGCTTTTATACCAACGTTAACAAATGGGATAAAAAACACCCAAACAAGTAAAATTAACTTGTAGCAAGATTCTTTGCTGACATGCCAGGAGCAAGTGTTTGAATCATGCACGGAGTACACAGATTCATTCAAGAAGCTTAAGTTTCTGATTTTCCGGTGCAACATAAAAAGGAGATGAGAACACAATTATAAAAAACAGACTCTATGCATGTGTGTATGCATGTGCATGTTCACACATGTATGGTTTTCTAACCAACACCCTAACTAATTTTATCTGGCTGACAATTTTCTAAACATTTTTTCAAAGGAATTATACATCTGAGCAGAAAATATTCTTGAGGAATACACAGCTATTTCGTAAGAAATTTCAGTAAAATTCGTAATAAGCTTGGTATCTCATGCTTGAGACTAAAAGATAGAGGTCATGTATGTATTAAAAAGGAACATCAGAAATCAGAAGGACTAATAGCCTGTGAGTAGGACACTTACCTGAAACATGATCTATATTGGAGACTGCATGAATTTGAACCTTGGTCTCCGATATCTTGACTAAGCCTCTTAATCATTAATAATTAATGATATAGCCTGCTCTGGACTGGATCTCTCTCACTACAAAAAACAAACAAAAAGGAAACAAAAGCTTTCTGGCATTCATCCCACAGTGGGACATCAGGTTCTTGAAAACTAAAATATTGAGGGATATAGAGTTTTCTATCTAGTTAAGAGATGACAAGTTTTGAAAATGAGATCATTTACAGTTTAAAAGAAATTATTGATGATAAATGATTGCCATTGAAAGAAATGAAATGTGCAGATGTAACAGAACATATTTATTAAATATCAAGCAACTGCTACCATTAAATCATAATAATATTTATTCAAAACCTAATAACCAACTGCTGCCTTTGTAAAATGAAAGAAGTTGTCTGCCAAAAAATCCAAATTGGTTTCAAGTAGAGATAAGTACAGCTATAACAAAACTTCATAAATTTCAAATGCCAATCTACCAGAAGCTGGACATTTCTCAACAAAAATTGGCTAAGAAATGCAAAAGAACTTTTTCTTAGTTCTACTTGAAATGGCATTAATTGATGCAGGCAAACACTATCTTGATCACATGGACCAGCAGAACCAACTGAGCTGATAACAGGACAGATACTTGTTTGACAGCCTAAAAAGAGATCTGGATGATAAGAGTCTTAGAAACTTTGTGCTTGTTGATAAATGGATAACAATTATTACGGTAACATTTTGCAAAGAAATTATTTTCCTATTCTACAGTGTGCCAAGGCAGTTTTTCTGTAAGTCTTGGATAAAAGCATTGAACACAGTTGCTTTAGCTCTGTACCACTAAAATCTTAAGAATCAAATTATACCTTTAATAGTCAAATTGCAGTTTCATAGGAATGAGAAGTATTTTTTTTCCATAATGGGTATTAAGACAGGGACTCTGTGTGTATTCCAGCAACACAGAAAGTTAAAAATTGGAAAGATTTCCTCATTCCTGCACAGCAACCAAAACCTAGAAAATATATTTGTTTATACTTGTTTACTGGTCTCTATAAGTAATGTTATTAAAATACTATAATTCAAATTTATATTTTTGCAGATCTAAAAATATCTAACTCTACAAGTCAAACTCCTAAAGGAATATAGGCATGATCTATGAAGACACAAAAAGAGCAGTTCATGGTTGTGTATATCTCTGTTAATATATATGCTCATCTAAAAAGAAATCATGCTTAGTTGATGTTTTTGTCTTCCCACAGACATTCAACCACATTTCAAACTACCCACTGCCCAAACAATATGCAGCTGAAGCCAGGCAGCCAGCAACCCCAGTATATTTAATTGTGAGCATGATACACATGAATTTTACCCAGGAAATTCAAACTGCTGTTTATACCCTGCTTTGAAGCTAAATTTATACTCTGTTTGAAGCTAAATTAAAGTTCAGGTTCCCTTCAGAAATAATTGTCTCACCCAAGACAACCAAAGTTGTCTCATTCCTGATCTTAAAAGTAATTCCTCTGGTACTACTGGCAAGAGGAGTTTAACACGTATCAATACGGAAAATATTGTACCATGACAGCAGTAAAAACTGACTTCAACACTGCAAGTAACCACAGCAAAAGGGAACACCTGAATTGGATGACTACATTGTTAGAGCTTCAGTAAATTCCAAACTTTAATGTAATCTAATAACCAATGGAATAATATAATATCAAATACACGAGAACATCTGAGCCAGTTATGTACATATTAGAAATTGTATAAGCACACTGATATTAAAAAACTCTCCCACCAAGAAGGGGACTTAGGTTTCAGTACTGATTGCACCATGTCACTTCAAAATGTCACTTTCCAGCAGAAAGATGAATATTTTTAATTTACTTTTTAAAACTGTAATTTGAAACAACCTGCAGACAACTTTCAGTTGCCTATTTCTACACTGCTATTTGCTTAGTGACAAAAATGTAAGATAAATGTCTTTTACAAGAGCACGTAACCGGATTGGCAGACGGCCAATATGCTTTACTCATTAACAGCTATATGAAGAATAAATTAAATAAAATTGTAATTCCATTGAGGTCAGAGTAACTTAAAGACTATACAAGATAAAAAAATATATCAGGGAATAACGTTCAAGTGATTAAATCTTTAAATAAAAAGTAAGGTAACTACCTATTCTATAGACCATAAAACACATGAAGACAAGAATGCAGACAGTAAAGAAAAAATACCTTTCCTTACTATCCCTTAAAATTCATACCCCTTAAAATTCATATCTACTACATAAGTAAAATAACCAGAATGATAATATATACACAACATAATCATACTTCACCCTGTTGTTATGTCACTAAGTTATGACTTGAGTGTCCCATCCTTGTTGAAACACCTAGTATGGTAATTGTACAGACACACAAAAAAAGTAACTATCAGCGTTGACCTTCCTTAGACACCTATAACCTAGACTGAATGAGAGGTAATTGCATCTTGAAGGAAAGTTAAACACAGAAGTAACCCTGGGAGAGCCTGTGGGCCATGGCAAGGTACAAGGAGAGGAAATTATACATGTTCCACAAAATTCATCTCCTAAGCCTATTATTTTGATATTGATAAAAGCTACACATTTTAGTTCCTGGATTGATTTTTCCAAGATGTTTTGCATGTATCCTTTGTATCAAGCCTAAGAGACATGAGGAAAGTTGACAATCTTGAAGACAGCATTTATTTACTTTTCAGAAAAGCATTTAATACAATAGATAAAGTATGAAATTCAAGCATCTGATTCAGAGATTTAGATGGTTCCATTAGTGGACAATAGATTGGTAGAGGGGTCAAATTATTTTATCCTTAACACTCAAGACAGAATATATCCACTTGATGCACACATAAAACACCAAAGAGGTTTATTCCAGTAATGAGTTTAGACCAAGGACTACTTCAGGGCTTTTATTTGAAGAGCATTTTGTTTAAGGTCAAATCTTCCTCTGATATAGCCTACTCCTGAATGATGACTTTCCATGTGAATAGGATGTTAAAGGACAGTAACACTAAGCTACCAGTGAGGGAATATCTTTCAAAAAAATGATTGCTACATCTCTGAGTCCTCCATCTAATATTCCTGTTGCTACACAGATACTAATTAGCTTCAGTTTTGCTCACTGATACGTATTATATCAGGGCAGTTATTTGTAGCTTATTTCAACTTTCTTTCTTATATCATACACTGGAAGAAGAGATGACATACCCAAAAGTGTCTCTAAGTTTCAAAGATATATTACTTTATCTGATAAAAGGAGACTCGCACAAGTTGCCTGACCTGTGTTTTTGCACAATTGCAAATAAGCCATATTTCTTTTTTAATGACCTTTTTGATGAGCTATCCAACATCCATGCCTTATGGGCAATTCACCTCAGTTGTCTGTCTAATTATGAGATGAATGACCTTATAGGAGATCCAGTTTCTCCTCTCTTTCCATAAAAAGGGCTTGGGATAGCTTGGGATAACTAGCTCAGATTCAAAATGCAACTTTTACATGCAAGATCAGGGTGTTCAGCAAACTTGAGAATCCAACTGGAGAATCCATAAATTGAACTCAGAAAGGCTTTTATTGTGCCAGTTGGGCAGTGGCTCCAGCTGCACAGTTAAAAATTGAAAGTGAGCAGCTAATGCAAATTAACATTCTTGCAATTGCCAGCCAGCAATGACAAACCCATGCCCTGGCTCTTCATGACCCCTTGAAGTCGTGTAATTACTATTGTTTTTATTATGTACTTAACATTGGCTTATGCTAAAACAGCAAATAATTTAAGATAACGTCAAAATGTCAAAGCAGTTAAATTTCAACAATGTTTTTATCATGGCTAGATTCCCCTCTTGTGCAAAGACTCTTTAAACCAGCTTAGTGAAATTATTTTCCTTTTCAAAAGGTTTCTAGCTGGACTTCGGATTTCCTATGACCACCCAGATATACAAATGCAATTTCTTAGTTTATATCTCCCTCTATATATAGTGCACATGGAAGAAATACATGTATATTATTTCAAAGATATTGCATTCTTTAAAGACATAAAGTTTAGGTTCATATATTAAATTATTTTACTCTCAGATACTGTCACTAAGAATGTGACTTATTCAGACTGGGTATAAATTTCCTACTGGTGCTCAAATGTGCATGTGTGGAATTAAGGGTGAAGATTTTACTTAACTTTCTCTATGACAATCTTCTGGGAATCAATTTTTGAACCCATACAGAGACTCTACTGAGAATACTAATTAATTAGTCCAAAACCAGAAGACTAACATTCCACGAGCCTGCAGATGACAACTGTTATTCTTCAGTGTATATTTACCAAAATGGATTAGAACATGATCCAAAGTACTGGTGCTTTGCAGAAGAGCAGATTCTGATAAAGGCAGAAGCAAATACTTATAGATTTTTTTTTCATTCTTTCAGCTTTAAGTTACATGATATGCCTACAGCTATTGTATGGAGCTTTATAATATCAAATAACCTATTGATATGCCATTTAATTACTATATTTTTTTAACGGTCTCTTTGTAAAATAAATGTGTGCACTTTAAGGTATACAATTTCAGGTCATAAACCACAGTTTTATGCCTATGGATTCTGTTTTCTTTAACAGACGAATCGCTCAATAAACACAGATCACTCAATAAATTTATATAAAAGTTGGAAGACAATACCACATCAGTCCTGCAGTGGTACGTTTCATTAAACAAAAGCATGAAATATTTTGCCATTGAAAGAATAAAGGTTAATAAACTGACGTTGGCAGGGATATACTACATATAAACTTGAGTAAGAATGATGTCGTGGTTATATGATTATTAAACAAAACGCTTCTGTCATTCTCTTTAAGTACAAAATCCTTTGGAAACAGTAAGGTTTGCAGATTGTTCATGATAAAGCGTTATGTAGGAATTTTCACTCCTGAGGTAGTTAAAGGGTATTTCATAATCCAAAATGAACAGTGTTCCCAAGCATATGCAATATTTTGGGTAGGGCTTTATATGAAAGAGGAGTGACATGTTCCACTTTTGTTTTCCAAATCACTTAGTGGTATATATGACTGTGGTAAATATGAATATACAAAATTAATTTTAATTCTTTAACAGGAGGGTTAAAGATTAACCCACACTAGCTAGTGGCATATCATTTATCTGCATTTATAACAAATTCAGGATTATTAAACATGCACATGAGCTTTGTGATTTCTGAATTGCAATGATGAAATAACAAGTTTATAAATTAAATGTATAATATTTAAAACACTATTTTCATGAAATTATTAACCCAGAGTTTGCATAATTATTTCAGATACATACATCTCAAGCTACTGATGCAAGGCCTTCAATTCACTAAGTAGTAAACAGAACCACTGAAACAATCCAGTAGTTTCCTGACGTAGATTCTTGCGCTGATTTAGTGAGCCGCCATATACCTTTAACTTTCTGACAAATCTTTAACATACAAGAAAGAAAAATATTTCAAAATACCTTTTTTGGCTTTATTTTAAAAAGATTATATGTTCAAATTGCAAGAGTTTGAAATTGGATAGTGTTATAGTAGCTTATGCTGTGGAAGGTCACACATTGCCTAGGAATGGAAGCAGTAGCTTCAAATATGTTATTGGAATGCAATCTTCTGCACAGAGAAAAAATCTGTGCTTTTTAAAACATCTTCTTAACCTATTTCAATTTCCATGCTTAATTCTCATCTGGAATAATAGCACACTTTTTTACTGAAGTCAACGGGTAAATCTAAATATGCTTCTAATACAAGTAGCAAAAGTGTATGTGGCTGACCTGTTTTGCAAAATACACTGCAGTAAAGAAAAATAAAAGGAAAAAAATAAACCAAAAAAACAGCCTAAAACCTCAAACAAAAGCCCCATGAAACTTCCAGGAAAATTTTCAGTATTAAAGTAATATATTTGTCAAAATATGAATCCAACATATTCATCCACTAGTAGCAGCTCAGAAGTAGAAATGTATTTGCACAACACACCTCACCAGGCAACTATCTTAGATAACCCTATGCATTATAAAGCATTAGCAGATACAGAACAATTTCAGACATATATCTAATGCTGGTTTTGTTGTCTGGTTTTATTTCCAATAAAATAATGGAGAATAGATATGTGGTATGACCCTATGAATTAGAAATTAATTACTACCTACATCAAAATACGGCTTATGAGGGTCAAAATCCAGAGAGAGGAAGAACACACTTCCCCAGCATAAGTGCTGCTATTTTAAACTGTACAGTGCTCTATCTTTTTGTTTGATATACAAAATGGCTCCATTCCATTGCCACTACTCATCACTCCTACTACCATTATCCAAATAAAACTTTGGGAACAGCTGGACAGGTGACACAGTTTCCATTAAACGCAGAATTTCTTTCAGGGGTGCCTCTGAAATACAGACTTACTGAAGATTCCAGGTGGAAGACGACTCATAAAAGCCCATGGCTTTTATACCCATCTACCCACTCTTACCAATGTCAAAACAACCACTCCAAGTTCTACACGAAAGACAGTCCAAAAGGTCAGTAAACTCTAAAAAAATACTAAGAACAACATAAACTAAAATCCTACTCTAAATTGACCCAATTAATCTCTAAAGAAGAGAGATACCATACAGAACAGGCATAGCAAACTCCTAGTGATTGCTACCGGTGGAGACAACCAACCAAGAGATGCTTGGGGTATTCACCATGATGCTTTTGGTTGAGCAAACAAACAGAAAAAACCACCTAAGAACCAGATATATTTTCAGCAGATGTGAGTAACAAAAAATATCTGAATAAACAGGACACAGGTCAACTCACTGCAGAACATACACAAAATACATAAATATCTGAAGTTACACTCAAAGGAGGAGATACGATTTTTAATCCAAAATTTCAATATTTGTATATAACAAAAAAAGGAAAAATAACTAAAACTACAAGTTATTACTTCATGAAACAGGGTACACAAGGTCACTGTGATACTTACCACTGTGAAATTCATAACCTTCAAAATCCATATTGTCATTGCTAAGTTAACAATCATGGTAACCAACAGCAGAAGGACAAAGAAGTATAAGCACCTCTTTCGCCATCCATAAATCCCTACAGGGTAGAATTGAGGATGTTCAGTCCTTGGAAGGCTGTTCTGTTGTGTTGCTAATATATACTGCTCTCGTGTCATCTGCAAAAAAAGAAAGACATAAGTAAGCAAATGAAAGGTCTGCTTTTTGTAGATTTAATTACATGAAGATTATCTGAGAACGTATAGAAAATCAGTTTCTATGGGTGCAGAAAGTATTCATTCATCCACCATAAAGCACATCAATGTTATTTTTACTAGGCACGTAATAAGAATTTGGTGGTTTTCATGAATTTAAAGTAAACCTTTGGTTTGGTATTTCAAAATGGATTTGCATTTCAAATTTATCAGCAAGAAACCCTAAAAAATATTAACGTTATCCATGTATGTATCTTACATTCTATTTCAGAAGACTGTTTTACTGTCCTTCATTCAGGAAAATTTAGTTTTGGAGAGAAAAGTCATGTAACTCTTTTTGTGCTGTTTTTTGCTGAGATAAAGGTAATTTTCTTCATAGTAGCTTGTGGCCATAACTATCACACTCTTTCACACAAAAAGAAGACAAGTTTATTCTTACTACAAATGCATCAGTCATAAATGAAATTATCACTCTTTCACTATAGTTAAGTGAACAAATAATTCATGTCATTAAACAGCCATATTTGACACAAAAGTATGCCATTTTACATCACATATTTTACTCAAAAAGAAACACAAAACCTCTTTGACGTTCTAATGTGGCTCTTTAGGAGCCCCGGATACTGTCATCATCTGTTTTCCTGAACCAGTTTCAGTTCTTCTAGCACATACGTAAGCAGTAACTGTTTGCAAACTGCTTAAAGCAGTTTCCATTTATTCTTCTTTAGAGCAAAAAATGTTTATGGCATTTAATATGAAAGCATTTAACATTTTTTAAATCCTTAACTTTCTCTTACAGATATTTATATTCATATTCAGCTGTTACAATGCCTTTAGACGGAAAGCTATTAACTTTTCTCCATGACTTAAAAATTAAATTGAAACACCCTCATTCTGTTTATGTAAAAGTTCTTCCTGAAACGTGACTATTAAAAAGATTGGTTTAATAGGCTTTGTGCTTAGGAGGAGCAAAAAAAACCTGAAACAAATACCCCAAACAAACAAACAAAACCCCAACAAATTTACAACCCAGATAAAACGATCAGTTTTACAGTTAAAAACTGCCTGCCTTTTCACTGGATGTAAAAAATGCACAAAAATAGCATTAATTTGATTCAATTAGAAATAAATACTAGATTAAACCTATTTGAAGGACCAAACAAATATTGATTTCATAAGATTTTTAATATATAAAGCTCAAAAATGTTTACGTAAACATCTGTATGGCTAGATACTTATCCAAATCAAAACTCTTTAGGTTTTACCATGCACTTGTTAGTGAATGAGACATTAATGGCATAAATTAACTCACTGTGGAATAATTAAAGCCACAAGTCATACAATACACACCCATACTACAATACACATATGACTGAAATAAGCCAAAATGTAGACAATAAATCTATAAAGCATGTTTTAAACTAGTAAACAGGCATTTTCGTCATTTTTACTCTTTTTAATCAGAATTGCTTCTCTCTGCTTGTAATTTCAATTAAATGTAACATTTAGCAGTTTGTTTACGTAATGAATCTTTACAAACAGAACTTCCTTCAACAACATTTCTCACTCCTCACAGAGAAGTGTCATCAGGCTTCAAGACCTTAGATCGTTATCATATCCTGGCAATATTCATTCCAGCTGTGTCTGAATTCTTTAGGAATTCAGAAAGCTACTACATGAAAGGGTTGATCATCTTCCTCCTTATAAAGAGTTTCTACACCTTCATTTCGAACTACTGAGAGCTCTGGGGTTTTGTAAATTGTGAAAAGGCAAAGAAATTCCAGAACACTAGAAAGACAACTAAGTTATTAAAATACTTTTTTTTAAAGTAACTTGCATGAGCCCTTGCTGAACCACACAATATGAGAGAATATCTTTCAAAAAACTGGTCACACCTAAAAAAAAAGAAAATAATCTGACAAGGTTTTGCCAATAGTTATGATTGATTGAGTGCATATATACTTTATATATAAAAATCCATACACACAGGTATTTATGAATGTAGATACGTAGATCATAGAAATACATACACACGCACAAACCTTTGGTGACTGAATTACTATTTCATCCTACTGAACTTTCAAAATATATTACAAAAATATATATTCTAAAGTAGGCCACTGATCGATCTTATTGATGAGGAATTATTATTAAATGGACATTTAAATAATTTTGTAGCATAAGCTTAATGTTATCCCATTACTCATGTCCTGTAAATATGAAATGACCGGTGACAGCATTTCAAGGTAAGACAAGTACTATGGTTTAAAAGTTTCTCTAGGTTTCTGACATTAGGATGCTAGAGAGTCTCAAATCAAAATAATTACATTACAAAAGTGCTCCATTAAATGCTTCGAGGGTTTCAATGTAATCAACTTAAACTGGTAAACTCCATGATGCACACATACACATATACACAAAGTCATAAGAACCCAGAGCCACATGCTAAGGAAATTAAAAATAACTCCCGTGCTCTGATAATAAATGAGATTTCTAATTCAAGTCCAAAGTAATACAGGACACATTACCCAGTAACTACAAAGAAATTAAATCAGCTCTCCCATCACACTGAACAAGTATCATAAACAAGAGAAAGGAAACTATGACAGCACTGCAAACTGTCCTGTAACAATTGTACCTGAATACATTTTGCTATTTTTAATTTTCGTTTTTTGGCTACTTCTACAATTTCTGACCTTTGTGAGTACCATGACACATATGATTATGCATATTCACTAGGCACAGGTGAATCTGAGCAAGCACACAGCTTGGAACCTAGATCACAATCAAATCAATCCCTAAACTGTTGATATCTTAGGGCCATAATGTACTATTAGAGCAGATATCTTAGATTTATAAAAGTAATTAAAGAATAAAGCAGAGACATTTTACATTTTCAAAATTTATTTTAGTCTTTAGGAAAATCCCTTTCAAAGCAGAGAAAAAGAAAGAGAAGACAAATGAGCAAATGAGCTAAATCCAGAGAGTAAAATTGTTGGTATAATTCGTGAAGTTAAGGAAGCAATCTACTTAAACAAGTGTTAACAAAAACTGTTTAGAACATGATTATGCCTTGCAAATAATTCTCTAGACAAATATAAATTCGTCTTAATGGATAACGGCACTTTTTAAAGTGCCACAAAAGACGAATAGGATTTAAAACTAAGGAATGAGATAAAAGGATCATTGTTCTTAAATACAAATGGTTAGTCAAACAGGAGAAGCGATCCAATATTTGTTGTTAACAAGCAGGCAAGCCATTTGACTTCCAGCTTACTGATTTTCTGAAAAGATCATTACAGTAGTTTGTGTATTTTGCAGACATTTTGAACTATATGTAGAGCTGGATTAGCTCTACATATATGGTTAAACCTATGTTGATTCTATTAATCCTACATTTTTTTAAAAAGTCACCCAAGAATACAAGTAAAGATAGGTTCTTTTTGCACACACATATGAAAATAGCAAGGCAACTCAAAAATTCTCCTTTTAGTGTGGTGGGCTGAACAAAACCCAAGTTGAAAGCAGTGGCTTCACCATGACACACTGAGGAGCCCTTGGGAAGGTCACCTCTCTGCACGTGCATCTAGCTGCTAAAACAGCTGGTGGAAGGCTAAACTGGGTGCAATACCTTTCATCAAAGCACAAACTCCTTAAAGAAATGAAGATGACTACAGAAGAGTATGATTATACTTAACGGAAACAGGAGAAGTTACCAGAGGGCTTTTACACAGGTTGATAGAGATTCCATGTGTTTGAAAATGAGGCAGTCAAAGAAAATACTGATACCTCAGTGGGGATGGGGGAAAGTAGGAGGGAAGGAAGAAACTTCATAAATTATTTGCGAGGATAACTACAATTTTCTTCAGATATAAACCAAGTATTCTTCTTTTGTAATTAAGGCCGGAACTCTGGGTTTTTTTCCCCATCCCAAATCTATGTCTCCAGCAAGCACAGCTCTTTACACCAAACAAGATCTCTGCCAGCCTCCTCATACAGAGGAATGGAAGCTCAGGGAGGGAGGGAAGGAAACTTCTCCACAGGCAACAAGCAAAGAAAGAAATTCAATCACTGAAGTGACTCTTTCCACTGCCTTTCATTTGGCGTTGCTTTCAGGGTTTTTTTTCTGTTTTAGAGGCAATATAAGTTTGGTGGCATTAAAAAGAGAACTGGTCAAAAGTTACTTTTTCTAGTTCCTGTTCTCTCCCAATTTCTTTTTAGCTTTCTGAGAAGCTCAAGTTGAAGGTCTCAAGAGTTCCACAATCCCTCCAGAAAATGCTGTATACTCGGATTGCCTAGAGACCCACAATGTTTTCTAATCTTACCCAGATTTTCTGGTAGCTTCAGTTAATGCCTTTCACTTAACAGTCCTTGCTATTAACCAAGCTTTCATCCTCCTATCTTTGAGAAAACCATTATTCAATAACAGATTTTTTTTTAAAGTGTTTAATAAAGCCAACTGCATTCCCGAGGGTGTAGAACAGAAAAGCCAAACTGGTTAAGTTTGAAACATCAATATAATGAGTAAAAGTGGTTTGAAATTTTCAAGGAAGAGTGATTTTATTGAAAGCATGTCAATTCATTGGAATTTACAAACTCCCAATAAAATGGAGGTGGATGACATCAGACATTTACCCATACCTTGAAGGGACAGAAAAACCTTTCCTTTCTTTTCTTTTTTTTCTTTTTTCTTTTCTTTTTTTTTTAAGAATCTCCATTATTTTTAAGAAGATTCAACATTTAGAACTTCATCACAAGTACTTTATTTGCCACACTTATATATGAAAACAAAAATAAAAGCATTACTTCTTTCCATGACTATTCCTTGGAGACTCCATAACCTCTCTGAACATCCTGTGCCTGTGCTCAGTCCCCCTCACAGCAAAAACATATTTCCTGATGTTCAAACAGAACGTCCTGTGTTTCAGTTTGTGCTTATTGACTCTTGTGCTGTCATCAGGCACCACTGAAAAAAGTCTGTCTCCGCTTTCTTTGTACCTTCCTCTTCAAGTATCTTACATATAGATAAGATCCCCTTGAACCTTCTCTCCACCAAGCTAAACAGTCCCAAGAAGCAACAACGCTCTCTCAGCCTTTCCTTATAGGAGAAATGCTCCACTCCCTTCATCGTTTCCATGACCCTTCACTGAACTCTATCCGGTCTCTCCTGTTCCGGGGAACCCAGAACTGGACACAGTACTCCAGACGTGGCCTCACCTGTATGGAGTAGAGGAGAAGGACCATCTTCCTCAATTAGCTAGGAACAGTCCTCCTGATGGAGGCCAGAATATCATCTGTTGTCTCTCTGGCAAGGGCACATTGCTGGCTTGTGTCCTATCTTCTGTGGAAAAATACTCCCAGTTGGACACAACCATTTCATTTTAAAAAAAGCACTTAATCCTAAAATTAATCTGAAAAGGTACTGAACACTGAGTAGAAAATGCTTACATTTAGCAGGACCTCAGTTAAGCGTTAGGGACCAGTAGCTTGGGAAAATGTTATGCTCCATATTTTATTTTGGCTGTGGCTAGGCCACATCCTAGTCAGTACCACGTTGCAATGAAATATGGTTCAGGGAAAGCTCCACTTGTTCTGTCTTCAAGCTCCAACTTGAAAAACTTGCATCCAGAATGACTACGCAAGGAAGCCCCAAGCCTTCTGCCAGAATGAAGGTCAAACCTGAGGGACTTCAACAATCTAATCTGAGAGTTTGATGCCTTTTTGGTTCAGCCACAGGTTTTTGCCCTGGCCACTTTCAGAAACAGAGGTGCAATTGTACTCTAAAATCCAAAATCATGTTTCTTAAGCAACACAATTGGAAAGCCCTTTGCACCCCTGAAAATCTAAAGGAAATAACATGCAAATAACTCCACCAACAAGCTGTACATAAAGTCAGCTGAAAATATAATTTATGTGTTTTGAAGTTTAATAATTTAGAAGAACAGTTTTGACATCAGCATCAACAAGGCTTAAGTCAGCATGTCTTTACTGACAATTTGCTTGGCTTTATGTTGTCAATTAGAATTCAATTTTTTTGCTAAGTCAATACAATTAGATTAGTACAGAGACTTCATTATAGCCATAGGCAGGACAGCAGCTGAGGTACACAATTTTCTCCCTATGATGCCAGTACTCACGGAACAGTTACTGGAACAATTGTCTATAAAAGGACAATAAATGTTTGCATCTTGAATATTGTTCTCCAATAAAAGTATCACTTCACAAAAAATGGATACCAGTGAGCTGATACTATTACCATTATTACTTAGAGACAACATTTATGGCTGTTCTGTGTTTAACATATTTAATTGTAATGTTCACTGCACAATGAAGTTCACAGCATGTTAAGAAGAATAAATAATCATGTAATGAATAGAATCATATTTTTCCTACTCTTCTGTGACTTGAAATGTTTCTAAACAGTAATGTGCCATACTGAATTTTTAATGAAGCTGGATTCAAATACGTCTCAGGTGATGATGTCTCCTAGTAATATGCTTTTTAAGTTATATTTTCAATTACCAGAAAAATTCCAGTATATTTTCAGAGTATTTTTAAAGCTTTTTCAAAAACTTACTCATTACTTCACTTTATTTAGCTTTATAATCATCTAAACTTGCATGTTGTGTTTTAAAATAGTTTTTGAGGTGTTCTATCTAGCAACACTATCAACACAGTATATTGTAAGAATAACCTTAATTAAAAGTAGGTGGGATTGCAGCAGTAGTCTAGTAGCAGCAACACAAAATTCATTACACCTAAGGAGCCTTAGAGAAAAGTAGCTACCTGCGGAAAAGAGATCATGATGAATAGACTGGCAAAAATACAGAAGCATACAACTCTGGCACCTGCTATAGCTCTCTGGACTTTATCCCAAATATTCCTACTACTAGATAAACAGATGAAATTTATTGTATTGAAGAAGTTCTTAAAGTCTATTCAAATAGCAACAAAATGAGGAAATCCACAATATATAATTAGATTTCAGTCTAAAAGCTACCACTTTTCTTTTAATCCTGGTGGGCCTTCAATCCTGTCACTCTACACAATTCAATGAGGCCAGGCATATCCACAAGCACTGTGACCAGCGCTTTACAGCTGCTGCTCAGCTCCCTATTAAGGCAACAGAGAAGAAAAAATGGAGGATTTTTTTTTTTTTTTATTCAAGATATTCCAGCAATATTCAAGATATTTCCAGAAGAAAACCTGGCAACAACATCAGTGGAAGATATCAGGACCAGTACTTCAGTAGCTTCACAAAAACTGGCACTGGCTTTCCTTTATAAGTGACACATTTGGTTGAATCAGTTCTAGTAGATGGTGGCATAGAAAAGTATAAACTTCAAGAGTCAGGAATGAGGTTCTAAGAGTGGCAGATTCACCAGGGGAAGCAAACTTCACTGGACTGGAAGAAGCAGGAGGAATGAACACTTGAACTGAGAGAGGAAAAATCCTATTTAAAACTTTTAAAACTATAGAACTATTCAGTTTTATGTTTTAAAAAAGCCAAAGAACTTTGATTTTCTTTTCAGTTTTCAGTTGATATCGTGGAAAGAAACATAATAGGTATGACTGAAAGCTCCTAAATGACTTAAGATCCCAGGGTGAAAACCATTTCAAAAATACTTTCAAATGTATAATTTTATTATCATTCTCTCCATGTTTTCATTTTCTCCATTCCATTTTTGTCTGCATTTTCTCCTTGGCACGCAGAAGCACATTCATTCCCTAGCAGCCAACCTGCTCAGATTTAGCAGGATACAAAGCACTGAGGATGGAAGCTCAATCTTATGAGAGTTGTTTCTTTATTTAAGAGGGATTCCAAAAACTTGCTAATAATGTCAACATGTAATATGTAATGATTAAATGTCACACTTCTGCGAGGCATACAGGCATATTAACACATTAACTACGTTGGCAGTACTGAACTAATATTTTTCTTTTTTTTTTTTTTATTTTTTAGCAATGAAAGGGATGGTGCCAACATCATGGGTTAAACAATAGAACTGAACTGAAGGTAAAAAACTTTAACCCTTTCAAGCATTTTGGGAAATCTAGAGAGATTCTGGTGGTCATCTATATCTCATCTTTACTGCATTTAATCACCTTCAGTTCTTTACTGGAAGGAAATGGGTTAAAACCCTTCGATAGTCTAATGCAGAGGGAGGTTTTTCCTGACTTCCCTCAAATGAGTAATGAAAATTAAATGAGACTCACCCTACATATAATGTGTTCTCCTTGCTGTGAAAAGCAAAAAGAATCAATATAGCTTGATGAAGAGAAGGCTGATCGGAATTGAACAAACAGAGCCTTCTTTTTATACTAAGAAGAGACTGAAGGAAGACCCAGTGCCTACACCATTTTATCTTCTAACATGCTTGTAAGCACTGTTGGAAAAATGGAAGAAAAAATAATTGCTCTTTGCTCAGTACCACACTGAGCCAGCTTTATGACTAGACAGTGTGCAGCTGCCTGTCCGGCAAGAACCTGGGGTCAGCAAAATGGAAAGTTGACAAACATGGAACACTTGATTCATTGGAGACTGTGTACTCAGATGTCGTTACTCAGTATGATTCTTGTGAACAGAATAGTCAAGGGAGATTAGGTACAGCAAACTCCTTAATAATGTGGAAGAAGAAAATGACTGGAAAACAAAAATTTTGAAGACGCTACTGTAGAGACAGCTATAAAAAGACAGAACAATGATCAGATGTCATCCAGAAGTCTCTTTTAGCCCTGCAAGTGATCTTGACTGAAATTTATAACTAATTAGCTATCACGGACAAAGGTGAAAAGCTGTGAGGAAGATTGGCACATCCCAGTCAGTACAGTTATGCACAGGAGGAACTTGTGGAATGAAAAGAAGGAAAACAGAAAAAGGGACAAGGGACAGAACTGTGGCTCAAGAGGCAACAAAACTTGCAGTAAACAAAGAACTGGGAGAGAAGCCAAACACGCACCGTGAAAACTCTTGCTAGAGTAAGCTAATTCTGTGTGTATTTTGGGAAGGCAGCTAGCTCATCAGCAGAAAATACCTTTGCATAACCTAGAAACTGGCTATGACTCTCAAAAAGTAAAAAGCAACTCTTACTGAGCACAATAGAGGAAATTCTTGAAACTCAGCAAAAATCCTCAAGAAACAAACAAACAAAAAAAAAAACTCCAACTTTAACAGTTTGCCTTTACCACCCTATTGCATTTGTCATCAATAAGTAAAAGCCTCCACAGTTTCCTTTACACGAAGTCTGTTAAATTAATAAACAACATATGTTATGCTTCAGAGTTAATTTGGGTAGTGTAAGATCACCAGTAATAAAGAGTCATTCATGAACACTCTCACCAGAATGATAGCCTTGGTAAGTGTGGCAGAGACAAGACATTGAAAGTACAGCAGAACCAGAAAAGAATCTCCCATTTGTTCAGCTTCCTGTGCTTCGCTCACATTTGTATCAAGGAATCAATCCTTCTGAATAGAAACTTTCAGAATAGCTTCTCTCCTACTTGCAGTGATTAACAAGATATAAAGGCCAAGCTTAAAAAAAAAAAAAACAAAACAAAACAAAACAAAACAATTCAGTGTATTAAAATTCTTTTTCTGTATTGTATTTCTGATAAGGAATATTCTCTACAAAGAATTCCTAGATTTTATATTTCTGCTAAAAGACTTACTGATAGTTGTTATTAAAGTTTGAAGATAGAGCCTCTAACAGTTAAGAAAATGTCTACTGCATTGATGTATTTTTCCTCAGCAACACTCATTTTTGGTGGATGCAACCTATTTCTCGTCTCCCACCTCCTCTTTATACAAACTACTGGTGATGCAGCCTTTGAAGACTTCTTGCTTACAGACCTTAACAACTTACGATCTTGACTGAAGATGCTAGGGCCATTCCACAGCAAACTCCAGCTCTATGGAAAGCTACTTTATCACTAACTTCAGCATATTACTGAGGCAGTTATCCCTTTATAGGAAATTACGTCGTTGCCCTAACACTAGCCATTCATTCCACTCCCGACATCCCTATCAAGCTCTCCCCATAAAGCAACAGGGAACCCAGCTTTTTTAGGGTTCTAGAGTTCCCCATTCCTTTCAACAACATAATAAATAAACACACTGGACATAACAAATGTCTATAACTATTTTCTTTTCTCAGCTTCCTTAGTGATCTGAAATATTTTAGGGCTTCTGATCAGAGTCATCTTACAAAATTTAATATCCTGCTCCTTGTCCCTCCTCTCCAAACTACAATTTCTCCTTCAGAGCAAGTCATCTTTTCCTTTGGCATGGATTCATTTCAAGGATTTTGTAAGCAGCACCAGTTGCAGACACCTAATTCCTCAAGGGAGTCACACATAAACAGTATTTCTCTGCTGGAACAAGCAGTGGATAATTATTTTACAGTGTGAACAACTGAATTGTTATGTCTTCCTAAGTCTATATGTACCATGTGACAGTCTACATTACATACTACGTGACATCCACAACACAGAAGACTTAAGAAAACAGACTGATTCTCTACCGTACACTTGTTCAGATTAACTGAATATGATGTTTGACAAATGACAAATGCCATGCATCCAGCCCATGTATATCTGTGTCATTACAAGAACTGCCTTCTTGGAAACCTCAAAAGGTACTTGAGAGCTGCAGAAATACAAAAATCCATCTTCTATATGAATTCTGTAAAATATTACAGACTTAACAGTTAATGTGAGAAATCTTATTATAAAATTTGGAAACTCTACAAGTTACTGTTGGATTATGACCATCATTTCTAATTCATGGCCTGTGGTCCGAGTCCCATGTAATAGGACCTAAAGCAGCATTGGCTCTGAAAACAATCTCCTTCTGCTTCAGTTCTAAAATGGCTACTGGAATTACTTTCTCATTTCAGCCTCCCATTTCTTCAAATAACTCAGGATCATGCTTAAAAGCCATTTTGGTCTTTATTTACATCTTCTAGCGTTCAGATTCAAAAGGACTAATTTGCTGGAGACGTAATCGGCTTTTGTCAAGCAGGATTACATGCAACTAGAGAATCAGCATCCTCACTATCTAATTGCAAAAACTACTGGAGGCTGTCAGAAACCATACCGTACTGCAAAAAATTAAAAGCCACATCTCTTCAATCCTAGATTTTCTAGCACAATGAAATTTTAGAAAATAAATAAATAAATCTAAAATGTTCCATTATCATCCTTGCAGAAAGAAATAAAAAACATTGCCTAATAATGCATTACTGGAAGGTACATTGATAACTGTGAAGAACAGTCCAAAAATTTTAAATATGCAATGTAGTATTCTATAAGTATCAAAGTTCTTATTAAGCTGATTTAATTTCCTGAACTGAAGACAGTAGTTAACAAAGAGGAATTGGAACATGCAGAAGCATTACTCTAATCTTACAATTTTGCTGATGCTGGGAAAATTGCTGTCCTTTATACAATACTTAACTACTTATAATTAATAGACATAGTTTTATACAGCATGTAGATTGTGATATTAAAATTTAAAACATATAATTTTAAGGGTTAGTACCACATAAATACAGAAAAGGAGTAGGGAAGTGAAATCTCACTGACTAATCAATAAAATAATATTTTCTTGAAGCCCTAATATTATTTGGTCGGGATTTTTTGATGAATGATATAAATACCTCATTGGAGACAGGAATCTGTTGGGTGAACATCAACCTATTGAGCAATCTTACAGGACAGTAAACCTCCAAATGAGTAATTGACATGATATCACTATGATTCTGAATTCCTGGCTTTGTTTTTGTTTCCAATTCATGTTCCTATTAAGTCAGGTAAAATAATAGTTAAGACAGGCTGAGAAATGCAAATCAAGCATAGGAAATATACATGCCAGGGAGTTATGGGAGTTAGCTAACCTACATACTGAGCTTTTGATGAAGAACAGTGGACTAGGCCTATGAAAGTACGTAGCAAACACTGAATACTTGATTAATTTAAGGGGAGGTTATTTAGCAGGAATGTCAGTCAACAAATCAGGATCCTTTCAGAAAGTATTTATTAACTGATAAAACAGGTAAAAGGTAAAAACTCCACATATCTGTTTCAAAGAATAATTGACTTTCTAATGAAATGTAAAATGGAAAATATCAACCTACAAATTAACATAGAACTAAGAACAATATGCAAACATGGTTTCATAAAACATTCACACTAGTACTCGTAAAAGTTTTGCAAAATTAATTTCCAGTGGATTCATTATGACATCATATTAGGATGTTTTGCTGAACTGGTTAATGAATTACTTGACTGGATACAGCAATTGTGAGTCTCTTTTTACTTAATATTTTCATTTCAAATGTCAGAGAAAAGGTATACAGCATCAGTTATTCATACAAATGCCAATTGTGTTCACAGAACTTTAAAGATCCTATTATTACAAATGCTAAAATCATCTTTTTTTTTTTTTTAATTTCAAAATGCAAGCTGGTCCTCAGAAATAAACTGAGAATAAAGAGTAAGTTGTTAAGTGAGAAAAACAATTTTAGAAATCATCAAAGGACCAGGAAAAGGGAGGATTGTGGTGAACAGGAAAAATGGTAAGTGGAGCCAAGAAGGATTGGCACAGACATAAATAGCAACCACTTTCAGAATTCACTCAAAAGTACGATATTGTAGAAGAGGGTAATAACACTAGTTCTACACCTCAGAAAAGACAGAGCTTCAACATTTTTGATACCTCACAAAGGAAAAATGAAGAAAAACAACTGGACAGACAAAAAACAATAAGAGATAGTTGTGAATTATCTTTGGCTTCTAAAGTGAGTATTTAGAGAGTCAATCACTCAATTTCTGCACACAGATTCTACCTAGTGGTAGCACAGCAATAACCATAAGCTTTCTAAATTCTCTAGGAAGGAGAGTGCCCAGCATTCTTACATTCTTACATGCTCAACACTGGACATGGCTACTGGGATAGTGGAGAACAGCACAGCTACTTGTCAGGCTGTCTGATGAAGCACAATTCCTCCTCAAACCATTTTAGAGCAACTAAATCTTGCTTTGAGCTTTGCCAAAAGAGTGCAGACTTCTTCCCATCTGAAGCCTCTACCCCTGTAACCAGACACAAGCGCTTTGGTCAATTCCAACCTCTTTCACATTTGCACAACAAGCACATGTTCAACCATCAGTGACCTCCTTCTTTTTCACTAAGCCATCTTGAGAAAACGTAATATTGACAGTAAGTACCACAAATGCACATCTGCCAAAGAGAAATGTCAGCTCCAAAGTACTGGTCTTCCCTGAGCATACAATGCCATTCATTATCAGAAAGGCAACATCGTGCTTTCCGTTTGTAAACTTATAATATGTACAATGAGGCTAGAAAAGTAATGCCCATCTCTTCAGGACTCTTTGACTAGCTAAGAGTATTTATTTATTTATCTGAAAGACTGGAAGAGAGTGGGCATTCAACCCTTTTTGGAATTATAAGGCCTAAAAGGCAATTAATTTGCTTACAAGATCTAAAGTTTTTTTTTTTTTTTTTTTAAACTCTCAGGAGAGGCCTACTGCTTTGTTTTAGAACAATATATCTAGCTTTTGCAGTTAGTTAATACTTCAACCCAAAATTTTAGTGACATCACGGCCTGCTAAATTAAACAAAATCTATGAGTCCTGCATTACACCAGCCACATTTTCATATATCCAGACTGAAATCAAACATTTATAGGGCATAAATCAATGTAGCAGACAAAAAACGCAGAATAACCACTATCATTCATAATACGTTTCCCTCAGAGAGATTAGATTGATCTTCTTGTTTATGTAAGAAGCATCTCATTTTATCATACAGGCTCTAAAATTTCAGACAGACCAAAAATATGAAGCTGTGAAGTTTTTCCCTGAGCCGTCTGTACGGAAAGATATTTCACTCCGTGAACAAAAATATTTTTCTTCTGGGCTCTTCATTGCCTGGATTAAACTTAGTACAGGAGAATGTGAAGGAGTGCAATTTAAGCTTATATTCATTTAATGATGAGCAGCAGTGATACTGAGAAAGACTAGCTGGTCTGAGTTAATATGGATAAAAGTTAAAAAGAAAAAAAAGTTGAGAAATATTTATGGTTAAAGGAGATGCTTATTGCATCCTTTCATCATAATTACCAAAAGAAAATGAAATAAACTTCTACTTTACCACGTTAGAAAATATCTCTGAAATACACTACTCTCTGTAACGCTGACAAAATTGGCAAGCAGGTAACTTTTACCCATGCTCTGTGTCTCCTGTGTTCAGTCCACAGGGAGTGAGTCACTCTTGCCGTAAAAGTTGTTTCTGCTTATGAGATCCGTGGGATATGTTTTCAAGGCAATCTGGCACGTACACGACCAAAAGTGGGGCCTCGGTCCTACAGGGGGAATTAATTTAATACTACAGTTTAAATTTCTTGGTCAAGTATATCAGCATACTCTGATTATCCGGCTCCTTGGAAACCCACTTATGTGTAAAGATAACATTCTTATCTAAGAAATTCCATCTTTTGAGCAGGAATTTTCCTTTTTACTCTTTTCATGATGAGGCAGATTCTTCAATTCTATCTGCAAAAAATATATTTATATTAGGTTTACATTTGACAGTAAGGAATTCCTATGGCAACTTTATTCACTGTGCTGTTCGATTATTTGAATCATTTATTATATTATTCACTCAAGACTGGTGACAGAGCCTTGCAACGGAAAAGAAATGAAATATGCTAAAAGGCGTCTACGGCTCATGATGATTTGGAACAGACAGAGGAATCAAGTCCCCCATTGTGTCATTATTTCAGCTAAAAAGAAGATCTTTATGTCCTGACTCCACCTTTTTCCAAAAAACTGTTATTTCAAAAGCAGTGGGAAAAAAATGAAGACGTCAATGAGTATTGAGGATATATGTCTAAATAAACGTGCCAGCTCAGTTACTACTGAAAGCAGCAGGCCAAAGTAGAGTCCTACACAAAAGGCAGATTTCACTTTTTGATCCTAGTTGTGAGTTCCAGCAACAGGCAGCAGATAAAAAAAAAAACAAAAAACAAAAAAAAAATGCCCCATAATTAGGAGACAGAAATTAAATGGCCAGGCATTGCTACGGATGCTTCTGTATAGAAAAGAAGCCATGTCTTACTTAGCCTGTAGCATCTTACACAGAGAAACCCTCCACTGTATTTTCTACACTCCACAATGTAAAAAAAAAAACAAAACAGGTAAATACACTTCAGCTGTATTTCAATTACTGTGCCATAAAACAAGTTATGTGTGCTAGAAAAAGTAACAACACTGAATGAAAAGAAGAAGAAAGGAGAGGGGAAAAAATATAAAAGCAGCATATCAAGCAGTTTATTTATAACAATCGGGAAACATTATGGGTAAGAAAAGAAACTCTTTCTATTGCAAAAGTCTCAGGGCATTTTTAATGACTGTTGAAGAGATGCCTGAGCTTTAAATCAATATTCAATAGTGCTCTGGTATCATCCTCTATGGTCAATAGTGCACTTGCGACACACTGGCAATTGATTTTTGACCTGTTTGTGTGCTGCTTAAGTTTCTGTGTTAGCGTATTTTAGTAAACCATATATACACATCTGCTTAAAACATATAGGAAACAAAATTATGGTATAATTTCAGAAGCTTTTAATAGCAAGGCTCCACTGCAAAATAAAGTTTTTGTAGATATTCATACTGTGTTCATGATTCAAAGGGGATAATATGAAGAGACGGATTCACAAAGAAGCTATTCAGACCTATCGAGTTTTTAATCAGTATAAAAGGCAGTTTTCACATTTGATTAGCTGTTTTAAACAAAAAGCACATTCAAATCAATATTTCTGAGGTTAATTAGCTTACAACCTATGGATTTCAGTCTTCATATAAATTCTGAACTGAGAGAAGTATCTCTCAACAGCATGACTACCGTGGTATTACTGTGGGTAAGTCATCATTTTACACTACTTAAAAAGTTGCTCTTTGTAGGTAATTTTTTGAGCTTACAACTTGATGCTGTTTGAAAAGTAGATACATTATCAATATTAAGTGTTATAGCACTTAGTTATTTTATCACTGAGTTGAAAAAATTATCCAGTTTGTTCTTTTAATATGCAAGATCTTAAAGTAGAATTTTTAACGTTTTTAAATACACTGTCTCAAAGTACAGCTTACGCTTGCAAAAAAACTGCAAGTCTCCACACTGTCTGATACAAAGACACCAGTTAAGAGCAAAAATGTGTCTCTGATCCAGGGATATCTAGAAATAATAAAGATGGGCAAGCACAGGATCAGTCTCAGTATATATTACTGGCAGGAGGACGGGAGGATCCTTAAAATCTGAAACACAGCTTGCCCACTCCAACCCTTCTCAGTCATATAATTGTTCTGATAACTCTTGTCATTTTGACAAAAATCTCCTACATACTTCCAGAAAAGCAAGGAGGCAAGAAGAGGAATAGGAGAGAAAAATGTGCCCCAAATCAATTAATTAGTTGTCACATTTGATTTAGGATACTTCTATCCCTAACAATGTCGGCCAGCCACGAATATAGTTGAAAATGGTCTAGAAGTGCAAATCTAATCTCCATCTGTAGCCCTATTTCAGACACATCAGCACCTCTGCCTTTTAAAAAAAATCTTATTTTGTATGAATACTTCCAATTTCAGTGATCAGGCCTCTCCAAAGTATATTTACATGTTTTAATAAATACTTTCTTTAAAAAAAAAAGATAAAAAAAAAAACCCCCCCCCCCCCCCCAAAATCCAACCCCCCCCCCCCAAAAAAATGTTTCAGAAATAAAAACAAATGATAAATAACAATAATTGTTTCTTTTGTCTTAAAGGATAGTACAAGCCAAAGAATACATTTACCTTCTTATGAGGAAATAAAACCCGACAAAATCTCTACTAAGCCAAACCAAATTGAGGAAATCGTAATTACCAGCTGGACTATATATAATTAATTACGTTCCATTATTTATTGATCTTTTCCTAAAATACATGAGAATTACCCCACATTTTTAAAAAATAGCACAATAACATTATGTTAATCTTCACTTTAAATTATCAATTCTATATTAGAAGATACAACACATTGGAGAAAAAATGGACAGAAACTTGAACAGCAGTGGATGAAGTTTTTGGAAGAAAAAAAAAAAAATCATTAAACTGTTCTGAGTTCATGTAGTAGTCTAGTCTACAGAGATTTTGATACCATCTTCTCACCTTCCTGACAAGGGAACAAGAGTGCTTTACATTGAAATAAGTGAAGAGAAAAAAAAGACGGGGGTGGAATTTGACTCTCTCTGAAAGAAGGAATCTGCAGACACTTTTCCTTCTTTGGGTAAACCCTTCAACAGCAGCACAATCTTCCCTATAAAGTTCATTGCAAGAGGGTCCTATATTTTAAAAGTTTTCTTCCTTCTGGAACATCCAGAAATACCACATCAGAAATGGCCATGCTAAATTAAGTATGTAGAATTTTTCCATGAAAGACGTGATGTGACACTGTGTAGTGTTACTGCACCCATTTTCTTCAAAACATGGCTTTCAAATATTTGTGTTCGAAGGTTAAGAGTTACACTCATGTAATAGGTTATCCACAGAGACATTATCAGAAGCAATTAATAATGCCCTAATTTTACCAGAAACACATAACACTGTTTCTAGCACACCATTTTGCAAAAGTGGAAATGAACAGGACTCCAAAATCTCCATTTGGAGTTCCTTACAAGGACATCCCGAATCAATGCATGATGGCATTTTCTTCAAGTCTTTAAGATGAATGGTTTTGGTTTGTCTTGTATTCTGTTTATTTTACAAGCATGTTAAAATCCATCTTTTTTGAAAATATTATTCTTTCTCCAATAAGTAGAGTGATTTTTTCCTGGAGCTAATTTTTTCTCATGTTTATTTCTAACCACATCTTAGTGTCATTATTTTCTTTGTGAGCTAAGGTCCAGGCTCTTTTGGAAGCTGATATTAATTCCTGACCTTTGTTTCTTACAGCAGGATTCCAAAGTATGAGCTTCATTTGTTTTTAAACTTAACTCAATTACTAAAATATTTTCTTAGATATATGTGGTAATAGGAACCTAGTATCTGAGGTCAAAAAAGAATACAGAGTTCCTCTAGTCATACAGATTGCTGGTGTCATGGCTTTTTTAGGGTGGGTTGGCTTTTCTTTTCAGTTGTTTGGTTCTGTTGTGTTTTGTTGTTTGGTTTTGGTGTTTGGTTTTTTTTAAATAACTGCTAGCAGACATTATAAAGTTGATTAGAAAATACGTCCTTGTTTTCAATTGAAACTTCATCCAGAATGATGTGGTTTATATGATGGTCCAATCAAGAGACTTCAGAATTTCAAGGAGGATTTTTAGGAAGACATAAATCCATTTTCCTGTTATGTGCTACTTGATGTATCCCAAATGATTCTTCTTCCTATCTGTCTTCTCAAGTTAACTTCAAAGGGAGACTTGAAAGGCAAAGCATTTCTTTCTCACCATATTAGTATTTGCTTGCTTGAATTATTGTGTGGCATTGTATTAAACAGCCAAATTACTTATGACAAACTCATAATTTGTCCTCTATTTTCCTTCTGCTAATATTTCAGACAGATGTACAAGATTTTATGCAGCTATACACCAGGTGCTGCATAAAAGAAAATGAAATAATCTACTATTTTTTAACTTCATCTTTTGTTCACCTTGTAGCCTTAATTAGAAAGATTAAATGGTATTTACAAATATTTCATCCGATTATGAGCTGTACTTTCTCCCTAATATGATCACAATTAAAAAAAAAATATATAAATAATAATAACAAACACATAGCTATGGTTTTCCACTCAACAGATCTCTGCTGAACAACAAAACTGTATTTGTCAAGAGAAGCATCTAGGTAGTTAATGCATGTATCAGCATAGTAAAGTTTTAAACAGGGACATATTTCTCCTCCTTGCAACATCAAAAGCTTTGCCATGGGCAGAACCACAGCTCATGTGTGGGGTATCCCTTTAAAGATTAGGCTTACATGAGATCTTACAAAATATCTGAAAGAACAGCATTTATCCAAAGAGCTTGAAAAACCTATCAAAGATTACTATCCTTTTTATTCAACAACTATTAATTTAACCATTATTAATTCTAGAATTACCATTATTTAATTACTTATCGCTAATCATAAAAAGCATGACATTTTCAAGGAATACAGAATTACAATGAATGAATAACTACAAGGGAGAATCATGTTCTCTGAATTTTTTTTCTGTCATTAAACGATTTTTTAAGAAAATAGTTTGAAATTTAACATCTGCAGTTCACCTCTCACCTAAAATTACTGAAGTTGCTTGGCACTTCCATCAATGGCATTGATGGCAAGCAAGAGTGAAGTTTGATGTTAGTAAGTCACCTGGACTGAGTAGCATTCACCCAAGAGGACCAACTGGAAGCTGCAGAACTACTGGCAAAGCTCTGCAATATCACTGCAAAAAGCTGAGGCAGCAGCAGTACAACTTCCATCAGCAAAGGAGGTACTTTCCACAGTAGCAATTTGAGGAACCGCGCACCACGCAGCCCAACATCCACTCCTGGTGACCTCTTAAGACTCTGCAATACAAAATCATTTCACTGGGCCCACTTCTGCAATGGGAAAATCCAGCTTGGACATCTGCTGAATGGGCAGGATGGAATCAGTAAGCACACGGCCAAGGGAAACCAGTGGGCAAAAACTATTTAGACTCAGAAAGGTACTAACAAGATTCCACAGCAAAACGAGTTAGAAAAGCTGAGCAGCGGTGGGATGGGAGAAGAGCTTTTGGTCAAAACTGGTATTGGTTTCATTCAAATACTTCGTTATTGCTTTGCAAAAGGCAGTACGCTGCGCAGTCTGTATGTGCAGAATATATTAAGATCTTCTGGGTAGTGGTGCAACTCCTGAAGACTTTGCCAAATCTACCAAGCGGGCAACAGGTTGGGAGATGATCTACACAGTTGTTAACTGCAAGGTAATGTATGCAGGGAAATTAATCTAACCTACGTAACTATGAACTACAATCTAAGCACTAAATGAAGGAAAGAGATCTGGGGGTCATTAACAATGTTCTTTGGATAATTATCAGCAACCAAAATCAGCCAATAAAACGCTGGGAATGCTTTAGGAAGAATATTGCAAACATAGTGTCATTCTGGAAGGGCAGAAAACCTTCATTAGTATTTCTCTACAGCCTGCTGTTTGCCTAGGATTAGCCATGTAAATATAAAACAACAGGTGATTTAATGTAGATCATGAGATAGGTTGACTTTACAGAGAGAACAGTAAGTTCAAACAAACGTATTATTCACAGCAGAAAATGAATGTCAACTCTAAAACATGTAGCTAATCTGAAGAATACATCCACTGCTTTTTTAAAGTAACTTTCTTCTTATTATTAATGCTATTCATTTTTACTTTTTTACAAAAAAAAAAAAAAAGGGGAAATTGTCCAATATTTTATAATGGATAATTTAACTAATACAAAACTGCAAGAATTACAGTGTCAGATGTCTTCAGAAGAAAATAACTGCAACATGATTTAACATGCCCAAAGAAATTATTTCCATAAGTAAAAAGATGAAGTTGAATATCATAGCTGCTACCCAATTTTCCAAAATACCTAAAAAAAGCCATTTAAAGGAACAGAACTACTGTGATAAGTGAAGTGAGTGGTAATATTACCAAGACAGTAACCAATGAAAGAGATAAAACCCTGTGTATGTGGAATAAACCATCTAAAGCAGTGGAAAAGTTATTGACAGATGAAGCAAACGAAAAAGGGACTCTCACTAATAATCGATTTAATAATCATTAACATTCATTAATTTGTTATTTTGTTACTGTTCAGTTTTACACATTTCTAGACATAAGCACTGAAGATATGGCACAAAATTGATGAGAGGCAAATTGGAAGAAGGTGTAAGATGTATATACACACAGTTATAGATCACATTAATACTGAAATATTTTAGAAGAAAATTGTTTTAGATTGGCATATAAAAATGAAAACCCCTTTCCCACAAAAGTAAAAATTGTTTATGGCATTTAATGGAATCTCAAGATGACACTGACATTACTTTTACTGTAGTTCAGCATGTCACTTACATCACAGTCCCTCACTATTTAAAGAACACAAGAGTATCTAAATATACGGACTCCTGAAAAGATTTGTAAACAAGCTTATTCCACATACTGAAATTACATTCATTTGCTGTCCTTTATTATCAATACATGTGTACAGAATGAGGAAACAAATCAGCACAATTATTTCAATTCTAAACTTTATCATTGATCTATTAGATCGCTGTTGTCTGTTTCCTAAATAGATCTTAATCTACATCAGGACCTTCTTTCTTATCCTGTGGGTAATAATTTACTTCATTTTCTCCATCTGGCAAGAGTTACTTCTGCACGACCTTTTACAATCCCGGTCAACTAAAAACTATGAAAAAATTCCCCCATATCCACAAACCTAGTGAATACTTCAAAAATTCTAATAGATAGTATCTGTCAGCTCCTTTTACAAAAAGCTATGCTTTTTTTTCCTGATTTTTTTCATTATGCCACTAATTGTATTATTTATTATAATTTCTATTAATGTATTTAACATTATAAGAAAACCTATTTAAAATCCGTTACTCTAATACTCATAGATTTCTGTAAGAAGATTCCCTAAAACTAGGTGTTTCCTACCTCAGTTCTTGGTGGGTGTTAACACGCTACAGCCCTCTTTAAAAGTCTGCATATTTGCCACTTTTTCTTCCCCTGGTCCTGAGGCATCTTCAAGCAAGGTGCTATAGGTGATGGCTGGTAGCTCCTCTATCCCGTTGCTACGCTGCTTAATTTTTCAGGGAAGAGCAACTAGTTTGGCTCTAGTTGATTTTGTTACTTTTATCTTCTAGGAACAGTTTGATTTGACACATTTTCTAGCATGCCATGAATAAAGGTGGATCCACAGTGAGGATGAACGCACAAATATCATTTAGTCTTTCTTCCATGGCCTTATCTTTCAGAGGCTTTGTCTTCTCAGTCGTGCATTGCTTCTACAATGCCTGAAAGACGTTTTATTTCTGATACCATCAGAAAAGCAAAAGGATTTGTTCTATAATTTCTCATTTTAAAATATGTACCATCACCACCAATCCCTCTGCACTAAACTTTCCTATATACTCTACTTTGGCATTGCAGTTCTGCCCAACTATCTTCCTTCCACCAAATTTGTGCCAACGGTCAAGCAAGGTCATTATGCTCAGAAAAATACAGTATTCCTCTTCCCTTCTCGATTTTGTCAACACTTACAACTGACACACGTTTGTCTTTTTGTTTTCTCTCTGCCACCAGCCTGTTTGGGACTCTCACTCTTCTGACTGTTCCCTGTCATTTCACACTTTAATTTTGCCACTACCTACTGAGTGGTTGAACTTACATATGAGTTAATTTCTAAACACATTATCCTCAACCTCTTGCTGTTTCACATGTATTATTTCCTACCGCTTTCATTAAGAAGACCTAGAAGTAGCCATTTAAATTACCTTGAATGTAATTTAGTTCGATTTACCTAAGTATTAAACCACTTCCCTTTGGCTTTTGATGATGCTTCTTACTACTTCAGGAGCTCCCACGGCGTCAGAAATTACGCAGTGCCCATTGTATGTGAACTGCTCCATCCTGCACTATCCTGCCAGCCATGTGCTAAGACTTTTCCCCTTCATCCAGTATTACGAGCATTTCCAGATGACCACCCCCAAACTCTGTCTTCATCTGCCTACTTCTTGTCAAAACTCTTCCTCTAGAACTGCTCTCCATCCTTTCCTCTCTCCAGACATTACATGGCTCTTTGATCCTCCACATCTTTTTGTAACAGGGTCCTTTCCTTTTAAGAAATCTCATGAAACCTGCCACGTGCACAGTGTGAACAGTTGCATCCCATTCTACATGTAGTAATATTTCCCTGAACTGTTCAGCAAAGTCAAAATGAACAAAATAAATGCTATCAAAGTATTAGTTTAGATTACCAACAGAAATATTTTAACCCAGAAAAATATGTACAATGCATTTGTAAAGTCAATATTTACTCAAGTAGCACCATAACGTATGACGAATGAAACACCTTGAAAGAACACAGCATTTCAAGAGGTTTGTAAATCTCCCCAGAATTAATAGAATTTTGGGACACCTTAGATTTCAGAAGTAACCTTCAGGACTGTTTCCTTTACAAAAAAGAAATTTTGTATTATTCATCTATTATTATCAGTAAGGCCTCCAGAGCATTTTTCTTGCTCACTTACAATATTCCAAATAAATTGCAAACTTCAAGTAGTAGGTAGTATCCCTCTGTAGTAAATGTGTATTTTCGAGATAACACATCACTATAAAGATATTTGTAGTGGAATAGCAATATATCTCCCAGATTCCACACAACTTTTCACAACTGC
This sequence comes from Nycticryphes semicollaris, assembly GCA_013400055.1. Lineage (NCBI taxonomy): Eukaryota > Metazoa > Chordata > Aves > Charadriiformes > Rostratulidae > Nycticryphes > Nycticryphes semicollaris. The sequence goes on from VXBJ01003864.1 coordinate 1,336,709, forward strand.
CTGAGATGAAATGGACAGTGTAGCAATTTTTTTAAATTTTTTATAGAATTAAATAGATGCATAGACTGATTTTGGGCTTCTCTCATGCAAAAGCAGACATTACAGTCTCTATCAAATCTTTTTCTTTGTTCATTTACTCTTATTCCCCCCTCTTTCTTGGACTGGACACAGACCGGTCAAAAAAAGTATCAGTTACATTTCATAAAATGTATTTCAGACATGTTTGCTTTGCAGGAGAAGTCTGAAATACAGTTGTTTTTTGGTGTTTTTTTTTTCGTAATTAAGAATACTCAATACTCACAATCTTTCAAATCCCAGAAAATCAAAAAAGAAAGTATGCTTGCAGAAGATTCTTGAATATCAAGTTTTGCCTCAATGCACATTATATCTTGCATTATTAACCCTTCAGAATTCAACCATGAAATGGAAAAAAAAAAATTCTTACATTACATCTTATTATGTAAGGGCTGCTGCAATAGAAAGAACAAAAAGAAATAATACAGCAAGAAAAGCCGAATGATTGACATGAAATACAAGAAAAGAAATCTACATGCACTTAATTTCCCCATATTTTATAAGTTGTTAAGCCATTTCAAAAGACAATACACAAAATAATACACATACTTTTATAGAACTTTTCAAAACAGCACAACCACTTTCAGAAGTAATAGCCATGAATAAATGTCCATGTTTGTTTTTTACAATAAAAAGTTAACAGATGGAGTATGTAAATATTTTGACTCAACTGAGTCAGTAAATAGTGTACACAATCTTAGCAATAGCAATATTTTCTAGAAAATTCAAGTTTTATTCAAAATTACATGGTGCATGTTTCAAAAATTTATTAAAAAAAGAAAAAAGAAAAAAAAAATGGAGCACCAGCCTAACAGTTACAGAGTTATCAAAACTTTTTAAACCTTCTCAAATACCTGGTGAAGGGCTGAATATGTAACTATAAATAGGATGCTGGAAAGTTTCAGGAATACATCAGCTGTAAAGCAGTGGCAAGTAACTCACCCACAACCATGAAATAAGCTCTATTCTGACAATGAATTTGCGAGAAATTAAAGAGAAGTTTATCAGTACTCCAAGGACATATTAATTTCATTTATTTCTGATCCTAGTCATGCACCCTAGCATCATTTGCAGTTTTGGATTATTCCAGAAGAAGCACCAACTAGAAGGAGGATCTCTTCAGTTCTGAGGTCTAAGTGCTATTGAAATATCAGGATACTTCAGAAAAATTTCAGAAATTACTAAAAAAAAATCAACCAACCAACCATGCAAACAAAACCCCCAACAAAGCACACCCCAACACACACACACACACACACCCATGCAACTACAGCAAAACTTATACAAGCTACTTAGACTTTTTAAATTAAGAAATTATGCTCACTGACTTATATCTGGAGCTGGTAACTAACATGAGATTTTACCATACTGACAACTAAACTAATAAAAATTAGGCATCTATTGTGTTCTTGCAATATTTTCACCAACCAGCTACAACAACCAGCATTTTTTTAGAATGGTTGCATTTCATCACCATAAACCTTTGTAAGGAACAGTTAACTTTACATAAACAACATGATTTTTGGAATGCTATTTAAATTAATTTGGGGGGGGNTAGATAAAAGGCAGTTGTAACTTTTATTTTGCCTATTTGAAAAAAATTCCCTAAAGCCAAGCTGCATATGCATATCGACAGAAACACTAAGGTTATGATGATAAGATTATGTCTAATTGAAAGTCCTGAGGGAAATGTGTTTTTCCACTCTTTTCTATGTATTTCTAAGTTTTTTCATGTCATTCACTGACACATTTAATTTGGGTTTTGGTCTTTGAGTTAAGGAGCTTCTAAAAATTACATATTTCTCTTCCTTTTCATAAAAAGCAAGCATTTATTAGATGAGAAATTCATGAATTCTAACTGAAGAGACTAGCTTCTAACTTCTAACTGAAGAAACAGAAACTATTTAAACTATCTTCAACACAGCTTTGATACGCAGCACACCAAGTATCCTGTAATGATACCCTTCATCAACTGGAAAATAATTATCTATTATATTTCTAATAGGGTACATAGAAAAGATGAGCTATCCCTTTGAACTCAGGAACTCTTCCTTTCTTTTTTTTTTGCTAGCACTATTAGCACTAATACCACTAATTATTCTAGTTTCCTATTTTAACTTATGAAGCACACTATATCTATAAGAAGCATTTTCCACCTTCCCAAAGCCTTTCTAAATTGCAAGGAATGACCAAAGTCACTCATTGCCCAGACTCTAAATGAGTGTATTTCTAACTAGAAGCAAATGAAGCAGAAGAGACAGAATTATACCAATTCATAGGCTTAAATTTCTTTCTAATGACCGAGTGCTTTTTTCTCAATTCAGTAGAGCAAATAACCATTATTTTTTTCACCCTTTTTTCAATACATATTTCTTTACCTTATACAGCAACAGGTAATGGGCAGAATACATCAATGCCATGTCAGCCATACTCTAAATAGCAGAAATGCCTCTGTTGCAAAAATGTAAGGAGAAAAAAGCATGCTGCTGCTGACTAACCTAATAGCAAAACCAATGTAAAATGTTGTAATGTTTGCAGTGAATATGCCTTTATTATTTTTTAAATCTAAATGTAGCAGAACTAATAGTACAATGAGTTTTTTCCACCCTTGAACATTTCATTTTTTGGAATTTATGAGAATAAATGATAATGACAATCAAAGCTGAAATTGAAAATTTATCTGTATTTGGGAAAGTGAGGAATGTTTATTTCTTCACAGATGCAAGAGCTAGCAGCATGGTAAATTCCTTTTTCCAATCACTAGACTCAATTTCCCTGTCGAGAGATACATGCAAGCATGATTTCAGCTAGTGGATTGTGATGACGGCTGCATGCATAAATAATTTGGGACAGGTTTTAGAGGGCTTACAAGATAAGCAACCACCAACCCACCATTTATGGTTTTGGACATGTCAAAAGGTGAACAAAATACCAAGCAGTTGAAATCTCCCTTAACGCATTACAATGACTTTGTTCAGTAAATAGAATCTGATCACGGACGTATCCTGGATGACTAAGAGATCACGTTTATTCCCATGCCAGCAATAATCTCTGTGGAACCATTCCAAATTAATGGTGAACAACAATAAACTTTTCTATATTCTATATATATTTCTATTTCTAGATATGTTTCCTATCACAATAAACCTTTCCTGTTCAGAACCATGTTTTGCTCTGTTTCCCTTTTATTTCTCCCAAATATTATAATGTTTAATAGAACAATTTTATATTATGTATACACCAAGTAGAAACATGTATCTGAATTTTGAGGTACTTTGGCGTGAGAAGGTTTTATTAGCGAGTGTTTATGGTGCAAACCAGCTCTGATTTATACTAGCCATTCCCATATGGCAGACTTAAAATAGCCATAGTAGGTGATGGCAAGGAAAAAAAGAAAGCAAACCCTGAGGTTATGATGATCATTTGAAAGAACAGCTTCTGTATGTAGCCCAGCCATAAAATGAAAGTGAGCCCTGCAGAACTAGTGGAGACACCATGATCTCTCTTCATTATACTTTTGACTTGTGTACAAGTCAAGGTTGTAATACTTCTGAACTACTACCATAATAGTGAAAAAACATGCCGCAAAATATATATACACACTATTTACAGAAAGGCAATAAATGCACTTAAACATATAAATAAATATATCAAAATGAAAGTAAATAATAATTAAAGAGATAAAGCTCTAAAAAGACAAATTTTATATATGGAGGAGATAGGAGAAATAAAGGGACAGGGAAACAAGACCAAAACATTATTCTGATTTAAAAAAAGTATTAAGTTAGTAAACAGAGAACCTTATTGTTCTCCAAACCAAAGGCTTGTGAAGATACAATCAAATACAAATGCCTCTATGTTTTTTTGATTTAGACAAACATTTTGGTGTTTTGCACTGTTTTGCTCATGTTCATCGAAGAAATGAGCAGCGCTATTCAATAACTGACATGAGAATGAAATCTGTCTTAGGATTTTGTATGAAGTAGAATATTTAAGTTAAAAAAAAAAAAAGTACCCGAGAAGTGCAAAACTTCCTAGAAGTTGTGAAATTTGGAACATTTTCACACCACAAATTCCTCATTGAGAGCCATTCCCTCAATTACAAGATTTCATCTAGTGAATCAAACTATATAGCTTCTTTTGCTGTATTTCACTCGCAGGGTATGCTGTGAGTTTTATAGCATTTTTACAGCAAATTCTCTATCTTATCTTGAGAAAAGGCTTGTTTGAATATCAGGCTTATTCATTTATTGGAAAATTAATTTTTCTATAAAAGTAACTTCCCCCTTACTAACTATTTGTCCTTCCACTAGCATTTCAGATTTGATAATCAGAACTTCATACCCATGTTTTTTGAAGATAAATCATTAACATAAATTAAGTATCAGCGAAACTTTAGAGCTGAATTCCATAGGAAATGACATACAAATCCTTAAAATTTAAGAAAGTATTAACTTTGGAATCCTTACTTATCCATAATCTTACATAAAAATATGACAAGAAACAAAATAATACCAGCTAAGCTCTTAGAATCGTATTTCATATCTAGGTTAATTTATTTACTTTAAATCAGAAGATTTCTTGGACGCTCAAGACAGAAATAAAACATTCTGAGTCTGCCCTGTTATGTAGTACTTTCTGTCTCCATTCATAAAATGTCATTGCCAAAGAAACACTGCAAAAGCAAAAGAACATCAAAGGGTGATACCTGAATGACATTCTGGGGAACACTGCCTTCCAGAAGCAATATTTCTAGATCTTGGTAGATCTTATCCAAAATGCCCATGGGAAACAGTCAGTTCTGGTTATGTTTGGAATTTCAGGTTTCCCACTTCTAAGAATACATATTTTTTTCTTTTCAAAATAGCTTCTCTATGCCATAGCCCAAGTCCCACACAAAGGAAAGAAAAAAAAAAAGAAAAAGACTTAAAACATGTTAATACTATACAATGTTATGCAATGTCTCTTTTCTCTTTATCAGTCCTTTTTGTGTGTAACATAGATAAATCACTGAAATGTAATATTTCTGGGCTTGGGTAGCTGGCAGATTACCTTCATTACTCATCAATATACGGCTGTTGTTCAGTGATGGGGAATACATGTGCCCCTGCATAGTGTTTTGTGTAGCATAGTTTGACTTTTATACTTGGAAAGTCACAAGTTCTGTCTCACTCAGAAAAGGAAAGCTCAATCAAGCTGGACAGTGACAGACGGACAAGGCTCTCTCATTCAACTCTTATTTCTTTCCCTGATTAGGAAAGGATATTCACCATTTAATGTACAATCTCCTAAATCTAACTTATTCAACATCTATTGGAACTTGATGATTTTTAAGGTCCTTTCCAATCCAAAACATTCTATGATTCTATGTATCCCTCTGTAATAATATTATTTCTCAAGGCTTTTAATTCCGTCTTTTTTTCCCAATGAATTTTAAAAATATACTTCCTACCACCTACCAGCATTACTGAAGCTCAGACACATTTTTAGGGTGATGTGAAGAGACTATAAATTAGCCTGCTCTTTCAGTACTCTTTAGGCATTGAGCCAGTGCCAGAGCGCTAAGTACTCTGCCAAGCAAGAGCAGCATCAGGCAGAAGAATTCACAAGGCAAAAACCAAACAACAAAAAAGAGGCACCCCAGGAAAATAATCTACAGTAATGCAAGCACAGGAGACTACGACAAAACAGACCACTCAGGAAAAGCCATAGCTTAGATACCCAACCGGGCTCCTCAACAGATAGAGAACACAGAAGCACAAAGCTATAAAAAGTTAATAAAACATTTAATAAAATATAATATAAACAAATCAGGAAAAATAGGTAACTGTTCTTTCTTGAGTAATGTAGGATAATATAACAGGATCCCCTACAAGAAGAATATTAGCAGTAATATTTCGGTTTTACTACCCTGACCCACTGCACTTTACATACAGTCTCTTAAGATGACTGATACGTCTGCTCAATCTCATTAACTGCAAAGATCTACAGTAAAAAGGTTATACAAATCCAGTTTCATTTGTTCTGAACACAATCATGGAGATAGATTTGCAATTCTAAGCACAAAAAGATTACTAAATAATTCTTCCACAGTGGTGCTCATTTGCATAATTAAAAGCTGGCAACTCTTCATTCAGCGTTCATTTCCTTTACCTACTTGTAATATTATTCAGTTTTCTCAGTGTACATAATTAAAAGGTAAATTTATAACTTATAAATAAATAATACTAATCACACAGTATCTAGTTTAAAATATATCAATTACTACTGAAATTTCTGGTGCTGTGTACTGCAGAGTTAGCTGTACCCCCATCGATACAGAAAAGCCAAGCTTTGTTCTCAGGGGAATTTAAAAGATGACGGGTATATCCAAGGCACAAGTGCAAAGCTCTCCTGCTCCTGATTTGTGCTAATCAACAAGTAGCGTTAAGTACATTAAACAAAAGGTGCAATAGACATCAAGCAGGCAACCACATGATTACCCACACCTTCTCTGAATATCTTCTT
>VXBJ01003864.1:1343320-1405033 GCA_013400055.1 Nycticryphes semicollaris
GGGGGGGGGAGGGGGAGGGAACAGCCAAAAAAACAAACAAAAAACCACCCCAGACCCACACATAAACACACAACAACTGTACTCATATCTAACTCAACAGTGCAATTCAGTCACTTAAGTGAGTTCGTAGTTTGGCAGCTTATTTATCTAAAGCTTTCTTTATTATAGTAGCCAAAAGATAAGCACCTTGACATAATTTAGCTCTACATTGGGTTGAAATGCCCTGAAGAAAGTGTCACTCACTATCCAGCAAGAAAATATAAACCATACAGAGAAACTAGACTTCACTCAGCACAGGCATCCTGGGATAAATGCCTGAAGTTATACTAAAGAATCTGAACACTGGAATAAACAAAAACAGCAGAAAAAGACATTATTAGCCCTAACATACCTCAAAATATTAAATATCAAAGTAAATTATAGTTTCCACAGTAGTGAAGGAACATACAAATATAACTTATATAGAAATATACAGTTACATATAAATATACTGCATGCACAATAAACTGTATACAGTAAATGCATAGGAACTTTATAAGGAATATAGGAATAAATGAATAAGAAACACTGCAGCGTGGCTATGACTTTGGATTCTTATTTAGAAACTTACCAATTGCTTTTCCTTTTAACCACATCTGACATCTTCACATTTCCATCTGTCCTGTTTCTGCTGGGATAGAGTTCATTTCCTTTCCAGTAGCTGCTATGTTTCAGATTTGGTATGAAGGGAATGTCAATAATGCACATTGGTTTAGCTGCTGCTAGGTGATGCTTATACTAGTCAAGGACTTTTTTCACTTTCCCACAAAAGCTGAGAAGGAGCATAGACAAAACGATGGAATGGCCAATGGAACATGCCATAAGATAGATGTCATGCTCGGTACTTGAATGGGGGTTGGCTGCGGGCGGAGGGGGGTAGAAATCTGCAATCACTGCTCAGGACATGCTGAATAACCAGTTTGTCTGAGAGTGGCGAGAGTGAATTGTGTTTTATCACTGTATCTAGTATATTCTACTACTATTATTATTATAATTATTGTTATTTTCCTTTTCCTTTGCTGTTCTATTAAACTGTCTTTAACTCAGCTCATGAGTTGTTTTTTTTCCCTTTCCCTTCCATTTCTCCCTCCCCTTCTGGGGAGGAAGGAGAAATTCATGAGCGGCTGCATGGTCCTAGATGCTGGCTGGAGTTAAATCACGACACCATTTTTACAAACCTTTCATAGATGGATAAAATAACTTTAGGATAATTAATAAGGGAGGGTTACTTTTCCACCACTGACCCATTTCCTTGCAGCCATCAAAATGCAGGCTGAGGAATTCAGTGAGAGCAACACCGGAACAAGTTCCCATATGATCTTACAAGTTGGGGTATCTTCTTCACTTTTGTTCTAGACCTATACAAACCTATTTATTTCCAACACTTTTCTGGGAATCTCTAAAGAACAAGATGTCACTACTTTGTAAGACTTTATCAAACAGTTTTTCTCAGAGCTTTGTAACTGACACCTTCCCACCACAATTTTGTTTTCTTTCCTTTACCTGTACAATATTCTGAATATTCCACCTTCTGTATGTTTCATTTTCTCTACTCCATGCTAACTTTTTAAACTCCATTTTTATTTTAAGCTGCCATTTTTATTACTTGCAACCCCTACCAATGGAGGTTATCTTGCAGTTACTCCTTATTCAAACATTTTTTTTGAAAACGCTCATTTTAATACGCCTTTCATTCAAACCAGTAGTAATTCAGTACTGAAACTGCACTGCAAGATGTCATGCAGAAACACATTTTTATACAAACTTGAACATACAAAAGTCTATGGAACCTGACAAGATGCATCTCACAGTCCTGAGGAAATTGGCCAAGTTGCCAAGCCACTCTCCATGCTATTTGAGAAGTCATGACAGTCCAGTGAAGACCCTGAGGACTGGAAAGAGGAAAATATTGCACCCATTATTAAAAAGGGTAGAAAGGAGGACCCTGGGAACTACTGAGCTGTCAGCCTCACCTCTGTGCCTGGGAAGATCATGGAACACATCCTCCTAAAAGCTATGCTAAGGCACATGGATGACAGGGAGGTGAGTTGAGATGGCCAGCAGAGCTTCAGTCCTGCAAGTCCTGCCTCCCCAAACTATGATGAAGTGATTGCATCAGGGAACAGGGGAAGAGCTACAAGTGTTGGTAGTGAAACGGTGGCCCAGGTTGCCCAGAGAGATGGTAGATGCCCCATCTCTGGACATTCAAGGTCAGGTTGGATGGGACTCTGAGCAACCTGATCTAGTTGTAGATGTTCCTGCTCATTGCAGAGGAGGTTGGACTCAGATGACCTTTAAAGGTCCCTTCCAACCCATTCTGTGAAATATAGTACTGCAACTCATGAACAAAAATGTGTCAACTGTTGAAGCTTAATTTCAGGGGTAGGTTTTTACTAGTAAAAGTATCCTAAAGTGCATCAGCTGACAAAGCTATTAAAAATAGAGGCTTATCAGAAAGACTTTCCATTTACTTCTGCACAATTTTCATTAGACATCTGAACAGAAGTTAAAACACTGAGGTTTTCCCTGTAAGGTGATAAATACTTGGTTCCTAGACTTAGAGTAATGAGAATAAAATTATATTACTGCAACAGGAAAAGAAGGGATGCGCTCAATTTAAAAACTTCAATTATGTAAGTCAAAATCTTTATGAACACAGCTCAAAAAATTATAATTTCTCATCTAAAACTAGACTGGAAGCATAAAATCATTAATTACTATATAGAATTGAAAAAGTACTTAAGAAATAGTGGCATTGATACTATTAAGAAAATTACATAAGATACATTTCAAAACATTAATACGTATTTGGAAGATGAGATGCACACATGATATAATACAGATGTGAGCAATTGGAGAAGTCTAGAAGTAGGGAAAAAACGCCTAAAGTTCTCAAAAAAAAAAAAAAAGGCCACATGAGACAAGCAGATTACATTGACATTAATGAGAAAATTGTTGGAAGGCAGCTATCAGAGTAATCATGTAATGAAGTGTTAATATAACATAAACACATAATTTGTTACAACAAACAGCTGATATTTTATTCTGATAAGATTTAGTTCAGCAGATGTAAATTGAACTAACATTAAATATTTAATTTTAATAATAATAATAATAATAAATTTAGGATCTCCCACAGCTACATATGAAGCAGCAGGTCCAAAGGAAACCCTGCCCTTCCACCAAAATTTGCAAACATAGCGTTTACAACCATCCCACACCATGTTGAGCTGGGCAGTGGACAGCCCCAGATCACCCACTGCATATGTCTGGGTTCCAGCCCAAGGGGTTTTCCTCTCCCTCTCACTACAGAGGACACAGCAGGTAAACCCTGGCTTTGATTTCCGGTGTCGATAGCAAAACTATTAGCATTACAGCACCTAGATCTAGCTCTTGGCCACACAAGACATTGCAATTAAAAGAAAAGCCAGTAGGTTCCAGTAGTCGATGCAGGGTCCTTATCAGACTTACAGCACCTATAGCCCCCCAGCACAAGCTTCCCTTCTGGTTTTCATGTTCATTTGCTAAAGAGTGAGCAAACAGTAGTCTGAAGTTACACCGTGATGAGCAAAACTTCTTTCAGCTATATTTACAGACGGACTTTTCTAGCAACCCAGAAATAAACTGAGAACCACAGAAACAACTTACCTATTTGGTGTCTTAGAATTAAAATATATTTCTGTGACCTGTCAGTAAAGAATTTCTATGGGTAATGCAGAGAAGACATGAAGTATTGTATACCTGTGTAAAAATTATTCCCTTTATTTCCAATGTTCTGATGGTAAAATTCTCCATTCAAACTACTGTAAAAGTGCATTAGCAATAGCATTGACCTGCTTCACCTGCTTATTATACATAGCCTTCCATCGAGAACACTGAACTACTGAAGTGGCACTCAGCAACATAATTTTATCTGTTTTACTCAGTCTGTGATTAGGCTATCCTCCTTTATTAAATGGAAGTTCTTGTAAAGTATAGATAGGCAACACAGGAAAAACAAGTTATAAACTATATTGGATGTTAGGAAATAAAAGTGGCAGATATTAGGCTTCGGATGAGACTAACAAAACACTGAATTGCACAAAACTACTTGCTCTGAAGACTCCCTCAAGATTAAAAGTTTGAAGAAAAAATGTAGATAAATACATGGACAGAAATAGATGCCACAGCTGTTGCAACTGAAAGGAAAGCTTAAAATTCATGAAATTGTATTACAAAGATTATTTAACATTAATCATTAGTTACTGAGGCAAGTATAAAGTATAATTAAGAATATGATTACTAGATATTTATTTCCATGCAAAATATGCAATAGCCTGTATTAATCATATCCATGAATATGAGTGTTTTCATACTCCTCCTAACAAAAAACACTTTTATATTTAAATAATTAATAATGTAGGCTACATCTAAAAAAATAATCATAAAAAAGTAAAGCTGGAAAACCCTAATGAAATCAGAAGACTCCACTCTTTTTTGCCCACAGATGCTCCTACTTCTCTTCTTTACCTTGCACCCCAGTTTTTTGATTACACAATACAGCTCTAGATATTATTGTGAATCACACTTGAAATGACCTGTCTAGTAATTAACCTCTTTAAACTCTTTGTAACATACTAAATCCTATACAGATGACTGGAAGACAAAACCTGGGCTAATTTTTGCATCACCTAAATGAGCTACATCAGTGTGAAAGTTGACAAGTAGAAATATATAGCAAATCATGCAACTCAATGTTTTAAAACTTTCACAACTGAGATGGTTAATCATAAAAGCACAACTAATCAGGAGTAACTTTCAGCAGCCTAAGTAGTTTTTACAGTAAAAATAAATTCCTCTACTGTCTTTTTCAATATAATACGGAAACACAGATTGAGCGTACTAATTTTTGGCAGCAGCACAAAGGGACAGCAGTCTTGTAAGGTTGAGAATGGCAATTCGTATGTTAAGCACCACACAAGTATTCAGACTTTTTACTTTTAAGAGTGTGTCATCCAGTTTTTCCCACCTTGAAGGTCACATTTTAGGAGATAAACAAATCTGAAGTTTTAATTTCTCCAAGTTACTGTCTACTGAATCGATAGAAGTATTAGTGCAAACATTTCAAAACAAGCCTCGGCCTATTAGATGAAGCATTTTTGTGTGCCAAGTGATCACCAACTAAATAGTGAACAACACCTGGAAAATATCCTGTATAAATATTTAAGTTAGTACACAACTGAACTGAATAATGTAATTTACTGGGTTCAAGTAGAGGGATTTTTACAGTTCTTTTGAAATTAAATTCTGAAAACATCAAATTGATGCTTTGCTTGCAAAAGTGATGTTCCATATTGTTATTCCAGTTTGCATTGCCTAACATAGTCACAATCACAGTATTTCTGCCATTATTTTATAAACTAATTTATTTTTACTAATCCAGTGTAAAACACATCTATGTGAGGGTTAAAAAAAAAATTAAAATGACAAAAAAAATCCAAAAGTGCAGTTACAAATCCTCTAAGGACATTAAAATTCTTGATGCAACCTAGGACAAATGGCAGCAGTTCCATACACTTGAAATGGCAGAAATACAAAAAGTGAATTAAACATGTCTAAGCTGGAGAAAATTAGGCAGTGATATATTCGAGAAGTTAGCTTCATTACTACTCCTAATTTTTGAATGAATCATTCTGCATATTTCAACAAGGCATTAACACATAAGGCTTCTAATGATACTTTATATATCACAGTGTGATGTATTTACCGGCCTAATTGATATGGAAAATTAAGTCTCTACCTTCAATTATTTTTTTAATAACACATTTTTAACCAGTTATAAAACAAATGAAGGAATTAGCGGATGATAGTATCATGTAGCTTAATGTTAGCCAAAGAGAAATCATTCATAGATATTAACTTCATATACATTTTCTACACATTTCTTTATGTGTACTGATAACCCAAAGCCCTTGAAATAGTTGGGATTTGCCTTCCCACATGATCTTAAGAAAATGATAAAAATATGAGCCATAATAAGGAAATAAATTCCAGGCACCCAGCTATAAATTTGCTCCAGAAGAACACAAGAAAAATGTTGTACCAAATAATAAGGTAAACTTTAATCTAATGTATGGAGTTTTTCCTGCTTCCTTACCAATTTTTGGAAGGCTCCTTCAGAAAGATAAGCTAGAAGGATGACATAACAAATATGTTCTTTCTTCCACATCTTTTCCAGAATTTGAATCCATATTTTTCCTTCTTATCACCTGCAATTTCACAATCATAAGACTTCTCTGAAAAGCCCAGACACTGTGCTCGAATGGATTGGATGACGTTATCATTGCCAATTCTGTAATTTTCTTTCTAATTCCACACATCTTCCATATTATTCCTTTATAAAAATATATTTTGTCAATATTAGTTGTAAACATAAATGTTTCAGATATTTTAGAGTATCACAGCAAAATATAAAAATAAAAACGGACGGGAAAAAAATATTGTATAAGTGATAAAAAAGGAGAAAAAGAGGAAATTAAAAAAAAAAACAAAACTCTTTCTAAACATAAGTAGATGAACATCTAAATATATTACAGATTTTTAAAGGTAAAATATATGATTTAAATAAACTTGTTATTGTGACAGAGTATTGGTCAGGAAATGCTTACAATTTGTAAGTCTTTTTGCAACAACCTAGTTACAGAGTGAGAGCTAAATAAAACAATCTTCGCTTAAAAAAAAAAATCTATTAATTCTACTTCCTGTAAGAAAGGAAAAAAAGTTTGACAAAATTTCCTTGGAGACTCCAAGCTACTATGGGAAAAAAAGAAAAAACGAACAGTACAACAAGACATATTTCAGAGATATCAGATTTAAAAATAAATCCTTGCCATTTGTAGTCAAGTGAACGTTTAAATTTAGTAACAGCAACAGTCAGGTATCATCACCTACCAGTGCCTTTATTTGAGCTATAAAATCTGTGACTATTTAAATGAAAAGGGTATCAGAAGCTGCCAGACTGGCACTAATGAGCAAAAGGCTAGAAAGATAAGGTTATACAAATGAGCATGAGGACACAAAAAAATGTCTGCACCTTTTATCTTTTTGAGAAGTGCTTTTTTTGTTGGGGGGTATCCTTCCAGCTTCAGCACTGCTTGTGCAGAGACTTGCACGGTTGGAGAGCTGGGCCTTCAGTCTGACAGGATTCAGAGTGCAAAATACTCTTTTTTCTCTGTTTCACTGTATCACTAAACTATTTCAACAAAACAGCACTTGAAACACCTGAAAAACATCAACTTTCTTAAAATGTAATGGTGTTCTGAAAGCCTCACCCTTTCTGCTGAATATTAATGCAAATTAATTCCTTAAGTATGTTTTAGAAATTTGACATCATATCACCAACGGTATTACTATTGATATTATTAAGCAGTCTTCCAGCAAAGTGTGTGTCAATAANAAAAGCACAACTAATCAGGAGTAACTTTCAGCAGCCTAAGTAGTTTTTACAGTAAAAATAAATTCCTCTACTGTCTTTTTCAATATAATACGGAAACACAGATTGAGCGTACTAATTTTTGGCAGCAGCACAAAGGGACAGCAGTCTTGTAAGGTTGAGAATGGCAATTCGTATGTTAAGCACCACACAAGTATTCAGACTTTTTACTTTTAAGAGTGTGTCATCCAGTTTTTCCCACCTTGAAGGTCACATTTTAGGAGATAAACAAATCTGAAGTTTTAATTTCTCCAAGTTACTGTCTACTGAATCGATAGAAGTATTAGTGCAAACATTTCAAAACAAGCCTCGGCCTATTAGATGAAGCATTTTTGTGTGCCAAGTGATCACCAACTAAATAGTGAACAACACCTGGAAAATATCCTGTATAAATATTTAAGTTAGTACACAACTGAACTGAATAATGTAATTTACTGGGTTCAAGTAGAGGGATTTTTACAGTTCTTTTGAAATTAAATTCTGAAAACATCAAATTGATGCTTTGCTTGCAAAAGTGATGTTCCATATTCTTATTCCAGTTTGCATTGCCTAACATAGTCACAGTCACAGTATTTCTGCCATTATTTTATAAACTAATTTATTTTTACTAATCCAGTGTAAAACACATCTATGTGAGGGTTAAAAAAAAAAATTAAAATGACAAAAAAAATCCAAAAGTGCAGTTACAAATCCTCTAAGGACATTAAAATTCTTGATGCAACCTAGGACAAATGGCAGCAGTTCCATACACTTGAAATGGCAGAAATACAAAAAGTGAATTAAACATGTCTAAGCTGGAGAAAATTAGGCAGTGATATATTCGAGAAGTTAGCTTCATTACTACTCCTAATTTTTGAATGAATCATTCTGCATATTTCAACAAGGCATTAACACATAAGGCTTCTAATGATACTTTATATATCACAGTGTGATGTATTTACCGGCCTAATTGATATGGAAAATTAAGTCTCTACCTTCAATTATTTTTTTAATAACACATTTTTAACCAGTTATAAAACAAATGAAGGAATTAGCGGATGATAGTATCATGTAGCTTAATGTTAGCCAAAGAGAAATCATTCATAGATATTAAC
Source organism: Nycticryphes semicollaris (assembly GCA_013400055.1). Lineage (NCBI taxonomy): Eukaryota > Metazoa > Chordata > Aves > Charadriiformes > Rostratulidae > Nycticryphes > Nycticryphes semicollaris. The sequence goes on from VXBJ01003864.1 coordinate 1,351,925, forward strand.
TTCATATACATTTTCTACACATTTCTTTATGTGTACTGATAACCCAAAGCCCTTGAAATAGTTGGGATTTGCCTTCCCACATGATCTTAAGAAAATGATAAAAATATGAGCCATAATAAGGAAATAAATTCCAGGCACCCAGCTATAAATTTGCTCCAGAAGAACACAAGAAAAATGTTGTACCAAATAATAAGGTAAACTTTAATCTAATGTATGGAGTTTTTCCTGCTTCCTTACCAATTTTTGGAAGGCTCCTTCAGAAAGATAAGCTAGAAGGATGACATAACAAATATGTTCTTTCTTCCACATCTTTTCCAGAATTTGAATCCATATTTTTCCTTCTTATCACCTGCAATTTCACAATCATAAGACTTCTCTGAAAAGCCCAGACACTGTGCTCGAATGGATTGGATGACGTTATCATTGCCAATTCTGTAATTTTCTTTCTAATTCCACACATCTTCCATATTATTCCTTTATAAAAATATATTTTGTCAATATTAGTTGTAAACATAAATGTTTCAGATATTTTAGAGTATCACAGCAAAATATAAAAATAAAAACGGACGGGAAAAAAATATTGTATAAGTGATAAAAAAGGAGAAAAAGAGGAAATTAAAAAAAAAAACAAAACTCTTTCTAAACATAAGTAGATGAACATCTAAATATATTACAGATTTTTAAAGGTAAAATATGTGATTTAAATAAACTTGTTATTGTGACAGAGTATTGGTCAGGAAATGCTTACAATTTGTAAGTCTTTTTGCAACAATCTAGTTACAGAGTGAGAGCTAAATAAAACAATCTTCGCTTAAAAAAAAAATCTATTAATTCTACTTCCTGTAAGAAAGGAAAAAAAGTTTGACAAAATTTCCTTGGAGACTCCAAGCTACTATGGGAAAAAAAGAAAAAACGAACAGTACAACAAGACATATTTCAGAGATATCAGATTTAAAAATAAATCCTTGCCATTTGTAGTCAAGTGAACGTTTAAATTTAGTAACAGCAACAGTCAGGTATCATCACCTACCAGTGCCTTTATTTGAGCTATAAAATCTGTGACTATTTAAATGAAAAGGGTATCAGAAGCTGCCAGACTGGCACTAATGAGCAAAAGGCTAGAAAGATAAGGTTATACAAATGAGCATGAGGACACAAAAAAATGTCTGCACCTTTTATCTTTTTGAGAAGTGCTTTTTTTGTTGGGGGGTATCCTTCCAGCTTCAGCACTGCTCGTGCAGAGACTTGCACGGTTGGAGAGCTGGGCCTTCAGTCTGACAGGATTCAGAGTGCAAAATACTCTTTTTTCTCTGTTTCACTGTATCACTAAACTATTTCAACAAAACAGCACTTGAAACACCTGAAAAACATCAACTTTCTTAAAATGTAATGGTGTTCTGAAAGCCTCACCCTTTCTGCTGAATATTAATGCAAATTAATTCCTTAAGTATGTTTTAGAAATTTGACATCATATCACCAACGGTATTACTATTGATATTATTAAGCAGTCTTCCAGCAAAGTGTGTGTCAATAAATAACATCCAATTGTGATATATGTTAAAAAGTCAATCCAGTTAATTGGGTGTGGACAAAGGGGATCTAAATTCCAGAGGTTGGTTGACTAATCCTAATCATACCTTCACTTCAGTCTCTCAATTTTTCCATTCAGAAAATATTTACTTTCTTAATAAAATGCTAGAAAATCGACTGAGACAGTTAGCTGGGATCTGTGGTATTAGTCACAGAATCAAATGAGTTTTTTTCTCCAAATGAAAGATGCCATCTTACAGTGGTCTCATACCTGTTTCCATCAGAATCAGGAATACCAAAATCAGATAAATATACTTAGAATTATATGAAACAAAGACTCCTTCTATGCCAATTTTCTCTGAATGGGATCTAAACATAAATAATTAAATTATATAGTAGCCTGCAAGTATCAAACTGATAAAGTCTGTGACATTTATTTGGATTTTTCATAGACTTCCATAAGGAAGCTACTTTTGATGTAACTTTAGGAATAGTGACAAAAATTACAGTATTTACTTTCACCAATTGACCTGCAGTCTGCCTGCAAAAAGTACTCAAAAAAGCAAACTGCATTCACTGCAAATAGTTATTAGGGTGAAAACCGGTAAATATTGTTGTTAAATCAACTCAGTGCAAAGCTGATTTTTTTTTATTTTTCTATTTTTTTTTTTTAAAATTCTCATTCTCTGAAGTTTAGCAAAAACATGTGGGTTTATATCACTGGATTACTAGCATGCCAATTGTGGGGAAAAGGGGCACACTACCTCAAAACCCACCGTGCTCCCAACCCAAGTTTATCAGATCCTCTCACTGTTTGGTATTTATTATCTGTGTGAATGGTATTGGTCCTCAGTGTAAAATTTAACATCTGTTCCTTTCTCACAGTGAATGGCTAAAACCTTAAAGTACATATGAAATAATGCTTCTATTTAGTACAGACTTGGAATAACACACTTGACTGATGCTCAGGGTATGTCTCCCACACAGACACCTCCATCGCTTATATGAAGCAATATACATCGCTTATGAGACTTAAATTCTTTTTCAAACTTATGAGTCTGGTTTCTGTTTCTACCTTTGGTATTTCATAATATTTACAAAGTCCAACAATATGTTACACTCAGTGCACTGTTTAAAAATGAACGCATTTGTATTCATATTTTCTACATCTCTGCTACTTTGCACCTGCTGCACTTTCAGTGGTGGGAAAATCATTGCTTAGGCAATGACAAAAAATACTGTCTTTTGTCTTTCTCTCTAAGCAGGAACACACTTCTATCCAATTCAGGTTTTTTCAGCCACCTGAGGGAGATTCATTGTGTAATAAGGGTTTAGTTACTTGTTCCACAAACCCAGTACGAATGGCAATAAGGTGAAGAATTGCCAAAGTACTTGCACCGGATGGCAATGTATCCATCCAGCCATTGCAGCACTGTCAAATGTAGTTATATGCAAAAGGCTTCTAGCTTGGAATAAAGAAAAAAAAATTTTAAAAGAGAACATAGAAACATCTCCATGGGATTCCTTCCCTTGTCCCACAAAAAAGCAATTCCATACCTGTTCTTCCTGCATTATTTATATCTTCTTACCCACTGGAGTACCTTTTCTTCCCCACTGATTCAGCCTTAATTTTCCATCTACGCATTAAGGCAATTACTAGATTTTCAAAGCAGAAAACAGCTTTCACTTTCACAGACCTTTACGTTTTACACGTATTCCCAACCATCTATTATTTCTCCCTGCTCTTTACAAGACCAAACTATTTCTAGTCTAATCTTAGTGGTAGAAAATTGATGTCCGTTATTATCTTGACTACCACTGACTGAAAGTACACTTAAAGCAGTATAAAACAAAGCCTGTATTTTCTGAAAAAGTTGCAAACTAACAATAAAAAAGACACAGTGTACTGGGGCACACAAGGTATTTAATTACTTAGTAGTAGTATTATTATTTCACGCATTTTGGAACAACCAAAATAAACCCCTCACATTTTGAGGCATGTAACTGCTGGTATTGGAATGTGAAGGTGGAAGACAAATGTACATATTAATGTTTAAATGAAACTAAACAGTATTTCACCTTGAATGCAAGTGTTGCATGACCAACTGAGGCACAGCAGAAAAGAGTGGAGGGTAGGGAAATCCATGGAATGATTAAAAATTACATTTTTATGGTGAGGTTAGCAGCTTATTGCTACATGGTGGAAGGGACAACATAATACACAGGTGTAGTAATCATGGCTGTTAATGAGGCTGTTAAAACAACAACAGAAAAGATGGATTTTTTGTCAAACATTTTTTGAGGGAAGAGACAAGAGAAAGAACACTAAATGTAGCAGGATGGTAGGATTTAGAAGCACTTTGTCTGCAGGGCAGAGACACATGGTGACATTCTGAATAACTATTGATGTAGTCTCTTGTTGCTCTCCACGTTACTCATATAAGACTCCTACACTTAAAAAACAAAGAACTTTAACTTACACAGCATCTATTGCTGGGAAAGATAGCTTTTCCAAAACTTCACCTGAACAAAACATTAATATCCAACCAGAAGCTGCAGCAGATAGTTACTATGTCCAAGCAGTATTTTTCCCAAGAAGTTGCAAGGATGACCTTTACTAACAGTCATTAACATGAGCAATTGGTCATACTAAAAACTGCAGTGCCTCTAAATTTAGAGTTATTTGAAGTCAGTTCAGTTAAACTAACTGCTTCCATTATAAGATAAAGGTTCCATTTTAAAATAACTTGTCCCTTGAGGCCATCCTTGTCCCAGTTTTACCACCCCAGAAGCTGCAATATTTTTTTTTTGTTTGTTTTGGGTTTTTTTTCCCTTTGGAGGTTCTGAAGGTTTCATTTTTATTTTGAAAGTCAAAGGAAAGTGGGGGTTCCGTGCTGTCTCAAAAATGTGTCTTTCTCAAATCTATGCACAAATTTCTTGTTACCTTTCAAACTCTGCCGTCTCTAGAATTATTATGAACTTATTTTCTCTACAAATTCAAACTTTCTTCACAAGATTTTTTTGAAATTTTTCTTCTGCCTCTCATTTTTACCTGCATTAGTTCTTGCAATTAGTGGTTTTCATGCTTTACAACTATCGTTAGTCACCTTTTGAAAAAAACAAAACTCTGCTTTGATTACAATATCACTCATCTGCAGTTAGATTTATTTACAGTAGTAAGATTCTAAAGACTTATCTGCTACTACTGAATGACTGAAACCTCAACAAGAGGACATTGCAGTACCTGCAATGGAACTACAGCAAAATTAAATTGTATAAGATGAGCTTTACTAAAGAAATAAGGAATTATTTCCTTTTTCTGCACACCTAGTCATATCTAATTCTAAGCAATAAATTCCAATATTTCTAACAAACCAAAGAAAAACCACAATCGCCTTCATTTTCTAACACTAGGAAAAGTCAAAGTCCTTCAGAAGGATTTCCAAGCCAACTGTTTTATTATGTACGCATTTCCTGGTAAGAAGCCATCTTTCACATTAAGACTTACATGCTTTTAGTATGCAGGTTTATGCTTTAAAATGACCTTTGGGCCATCATTTTAACTCTCACTATTTGATTTCTTCATGACACAGTGAAGACTGTTGAAAGATGTATTTTATGGTTACGCCCCATGAAAAACATTTCTAGTAACAATTTATTTGTCTCGTGGTTTTTCTTACAGAAAAGGCCAATATATTTTAATTTTTTCTAGCACAGTAAGGGTCTTTGACATTGCTAATATAATTAAATTCCAGGTTTATTGATATTTTTTCCCTAGTTATCTACTCCTTTCTAGTGGGAGTAGTTTGCCCTACAAAAAAATAATACTAAAACAAATTGTTAGCTGGGGACTATTTACAGCTGCACTTGCTCTTATCTGTAGCATTAAACTGTGTAATCACTGTCACTTTTGCATGACTGGCATTTTCTGCATAAACACAGAAAATCAAGTGAGAAATTTCAGGGATGAAGATGTAATAGTGACATAGTTGAAATCTTAAATGTATTAAAGCATGCAAGTCCGAGTGTACGTCATAGAATGATAGAATCATTCAGGTTGGAAGAGACCCTTGGGATCATCGAGTCCAACCACCAGCCCCACTCTACAAAGTTCTCCCCTACACCATATCCCCCAACACCGCATCTAAACGACTCTGAAACACTTTCAGGGATGGGGACTGAACCACCTCCCTGGGCAGCCTATTCCAATGTCTGACCACTCTCTCTGTGAAAAAATCTTTCCTAATGTTCAGCCTAAAACAACATAAATCAAATCATAAACCAATTTGTCATAAAACAAATCTTAGTACAGCCCTCAAAAAGTAGAAGACGGATCACCAAAGGAGATTTTACAATACGGGTGGAAGAAAAAACCCTGCCCTGTAATATCAGCTCCTCTCTGCCTGTCTTCAGCCACTTTTCATAGGTTGTTAAAATTCTGGTTTTGGATAATGCGGCAGTTATATTTTGAAAGTAAAATAGTAGTGATTTATCTTACAGCCTCTGAACATACTAGATACAGAATTAATCTGTTGCTCCCCCTATAATCAACACATGTATGTGCAATTATTTTCTTGGTGACCATTTTGGGCATATTACAGAAAGAGTATTAAAAAACCAAGGAATCTCTCTAATCTCTATTTTTATGGTTTGACTCAATGATTTTAAGGGTCTTTCCCAATCTGTGTCACATTCCTTATTGACTTTGATTCTCCTATGATTTCACTTAGCTTCTAGTTCTGCTGCTATACAGATTTTGAACTACAATACACCAAACAACAGCCGTCTGAGCAACCACTGAGCCGGCCTGATGTTTTGCTATCGAAGATCCATTTTCAAAAAGCAACTTGATGCAGATGTAATGCAGATCTCACCCATTTCCAGAAACCAGTACCAATGCTACACTATCATCAGTTTCTACATCTATCTTTCTTACCAGTTATTACTTCGTATTTTCACTATACGGCTCAGGCTGAATTCAGATGTCTCCCTGATTAATTATTTATATAGAATATACACATTCCCATATAAGACAAGTTCTTCCTATGAAAATTACAGATATGACCCTAAAAATCAGGCACTCCAGTATTATCTCATTATCACAGTTTATCAGATCATTCAACATAAAATTTTCCAAAATTTCATAAATAATCATTTGTTACATCTTTCCTAGCTGCTATTCTTTGTAAAATAATGAACCTGTACATTTATATAGAAAGAGCTTCAAAGAATGCTTTTGAGCAAAGAATCTTTTGAGATTCACTACTAATTATTAACATCTCATGGCCATACTACTTTTCCCCTGGTCTTCCATGGTGGGTTTCCTACTAAAATTTAATTCTGTTACTCATTAAGGACAAAAAAAGAAAACTAAAATAAAAAAAAAAATTATGTTCCCACTATGAATTTCATGCATTAGTCATTTCATTCAAATCATGCTTGTAATGGCCTTTTGTTTATAAATTGCCCAGAATTAGCCCAATGTATGCATTAGCTCTTAGATTTTTCTTAATCCTACACTACCTTAAATAAGTTTCATATTATATCACAGATTTGACATACGAAATTGTTGGGAAATAGCTAAAAGAAAAGACGTTGCAGGCAAGTCACATTATACAGGGCAATGGATCAGAATAGTGTATTGTTTCTAAAGCATATCAGACTATTCTAATTTCCCTTCTCTTGAAATTATTTGCTCTATCCTAAGCAGGAATGATCCTAATTTATACTGACAAGTACATCTTTCTGCTTTCCCTCTAGCACCCCGAATCTAAGATGCAGCTAATAATTCAAAATGGGTTTAAGAATTTACATTTCATCAGAAGAGCACTGAAGTGGTACTGTCTAGTCATGGAAAAATGTTCCCTCCAACCAGAGAAAAAACTGAATCAAAACAAGAGGAAAAAAGATTTAGCAAAGTAGGAATCTGCAAGCGATCACAAATTTAAGACAATACTGCAAGCATAAGTGTGCATGAACACAAATGCATACAAAATCTTATGCAACATTCCACTTTTCCTATGAGAAATCCCTTTGTAAACTTTATGGTCACTTTTAAGTTCCCGACCCCTGACTTCCTGCTTATGATCCCATTAATCTTCACAAAAGCTACCAAATGAATTGCTGATTTTCTATGAACAACAACTGGTTAAAGATTGGCACAACTTTTAGTGCAAAAAGTTCTATGAATACTTATTGTAAAACTCAATTTTGTTATTGTAAAGTAATGCCTTTATTTCATTTACTTAAAAATTAAGTACAAAAATAAATTAAATTTTGTCTTAGAAGACAATTTTTAACAGTTTTGATTCAGAAACTCTAAACACTGAAATGAAAATACAACATGACATTCTAAGGCTTTAATTGAATTTACACATAGAAAATCTCTCATATGTGAATTATTTAAAACAACACATACAACTCAAGATTTGAGCTGAAGACCCCTGAGCAAAACAGTCAAAATAAGAAAAGCCACAGCTTTTTTCAGAGGGAAAATAATGACTTTAGGCTGGAGGATTAGGCTAATTTTCAATTAGAAGCAGTACATTCCAAAATTCCTAGTTCTCTTGGATAACAGGAATTGCTAACTGGCATTTTTTGAACTACTTAGGAAATCCTCCTATAATGCTTATTAACGACCTTTCCACTCCTTTACTAAGAATACATGCAGATCAAAAATCTGCATTTCTTCACTCATATACTGCAAAGCACCTGGGTATGTTTTAAAATCTGTTCATCAAATACCATTAATGGTACTAAATAGGACAGTGAAGCTGATCACGGTGGCGTAGAATTGTCTGTTATTGTAAAACCATGAAAATGCAAATGTAAATTAAAAAAAAAAAAAAAGGCTTACTAATTTACTAAGAGAATAAAGTTGTTTCCATTACCTGTTATTCAGTAGCAGATTGGATCAGTGCTAGTCAAAGCTGGGAACAACACATCGTTAGAAGATAATTTAGAAGAGAATCAAAGCAAATGAAATTAAAATTGGAAACAACATAACAGTCTTGTGTAACAGATCAGAAATTATACAAAAGTGAGAAAGAGAATATCTATATAGAAATTAACTCAGTTTTTCCTGAGTTTCTATTCTTCCAATGGGTAATAAATACTTTTAAAGACATTAGCCTTCCAGAAATCAGTCTCAGATGATCCACTATTTCTGTTTCACTGCAGCCAGAGTTTCCTTTGGGAAATCTTCTCAGGAACTGTGCTCACAAGACTTTTGTGCTATCTTTTTGTAAAACATGGTATGTAAGAGTCTACTGGTATCTATTCTAATCTGCAGGTAGTGCTACAGTAGTAGTGCTACATCATTAAAAATGGATAATTTTTTTTCTAGCTTATTTGGGGACAAGGGAAGGACCTTAGATTTGGTACAGTCCTGAGTAGACATACTATTCCTCAGCTGCAATGACCACAGTCAGCCCTCCCCTTGCGATGCACGTAAACACAACTCCCTTCACTTTCCACTCTCTCCTCTAAGATTACAGCTCAATTTTCTTTGGTATCTTCAACTACCAATTGCTGCATAAATCTTGTTTAAAATTGCCTTACAATAATTTTATTAGCAATTTACCATTTCAAACTGAAAGAAAAGTTGAAGACTTAACAACCACAACAGAAATTTTCACTAGCATGGAAGTAAAGGCACTGAGACACACATTTGGAAGAAAGAGAAGGGAAAAATGAAAAATAAAAAAAAAACCTGTAAAAAGCTTTCATTTTACATATGTGTTTCCTTTTTCTTCAGTCCAACTCCAATATAGAGATCCAAAATCCTAGCAGAAGAGATTTTGTCTTTTGATAAGTTAAAGACGAAACAGTCTGTTATGGATACACACTTCTTCATTTGTACTGTTTTAATAGTAATCCCAGATAATTTGTCTGCCAATCACTCTGCAACTGGACTAGATAAATCTAAAATAGTGTTCTCACTGTGCACTGAATACCTCAGACCAAAACAAACTGCACAACTATTTTAGTTCTGCTTCTTGGTTAAGCTTATATTTTGGGCTACCATAACCTCACTTCTCTTTATGCATGAACTGACTCAAAAAAAGCCATATGCACACATAGTAGCAGCGCACTGTAATACAGTCAGTTTTGCTCCTTACTTCCTTCTCTAAATAGACATCTTGAAACACAGTCATCTCATTGACCTTTTTCAGTTCCGTTTTTTCCATGCAGAGATGGGCTACCTTTCTTCAAGATGTGTTATTCTGCAGAGAAAACAGCATCTTATTTTTGTGGTTTATCAGCATTACACAGAAAAAGACCTCCAACTTACATTCAATCTAAATGAAATGTGCCTTTTACTCAACAGAAAGTATTATTACATCCATTGATAGTCATGACAAATTAAAAAAAAAAATAAAATAAAAAGAAGCTTTCAGATAAAGAAGGTTTCATGCCATCTGCCAGTGTTTCAGTTGGGAAAAAGAGGCCTTCATAAAACATCAGATCTCCTGAATTTTCTACACCGCCTCTTCAGAGATCAGTCCCTATGTGATACCACTGAAGTCACAAATGAAGAATCATTTTACTCTCTGTAGTGTTTGTAAAGAGCAAGAGCCACACCGACAGTTTCACCCACAAACTAAAGTAGGATTAATTGTCACTTAATCTCATGCCACAGTCAAGCCTTTTATGTTTCAGGAGTTTTCAGTATCCATTCTTATATTACTGCAGACACTCAACCAGACACAGGTACCTGAGATCATCTTCAGTGCAGAACAAAAAACTATTTTGCACATCTTAACAACAATGACGAGATTAAAATTTGAATTTGAATTTAGCTTCTTTCCTGCTTTACGTATTAGTCTTTGAGATCATCAGGATGTAAAAGATTATAATATTATTTGGTAAAGCCTGGCACTCAACTCCAATATGTTCTCAAACAATGAACGCTCCCTGATAAGTGCATAGGTGTAGATCAGCTTCTCAACATAAAGACAGACAGCAAGGAAAGGAGAGTGGCTCCACCATGGAAAAATAAAGCAAACCTATACTGAAAAGATCCAACACTGCATTTTACTGATTTTCTGTGCCAAATGTACTAGGGACTACCAATCTTTAATTCATATGGAAAAGACTGATCTCGCTAGTAACGCAGCTGCAGCATTCTTTAAAGCAAAGGCTGTATTTTGACACGTGTCTTTCTACTGATTGATGGATCAGTAAGATAGCAGCACACACACACACACACAAATTTACAGAAACATTTCTTAGAGTATCCCAGATCCTGTTTGGGATGGTAACAGGAGGAATAGGGAGGGATAGGGGAGGTGCACACAACCTGAAAACGTGTTTATGTGCCAGTTTGAGGTAAAATGAACCAATTTTCTGTTCAGTAATTTTTTAGCTGGGCCTTTTCTAACTAAGCTCTGAAATTAACAGCATATTGTTCAGAAACTGTTCCCTCTCACAGTGATAAGACCTGGTTATACCAAGGAATGGTGCGGAGGCCCTTGCTTATATTTATTGCTGTAACAACCAAGGTCAGGGAATTTTGTTATTTGCCCCATTGGAAGGTCGGAAGCAGAAAAGCATCGAGGGGTCACACCTGTGGGGAGAGGNTATTGGTCAAAACCACAAGAGTACATTTTGATGGAAAATAAGCCTGTATGCCCTCCTGACAGTCCATCACTGGAATTTTGTAGGACTATGGCCTGCTAATTAAGTTTTCCAATTCCTGAAGCAATCTCAGAGGAAAGCTTGAAAAATAATGACTGCATCATAAGTTTGATACATATTTGCACTGTCATTATTGAAGTGATGCCACACTCCAGAGTCCTTCCTATTGATTAGTGACATCCAAAAAAGATCAGGTTAAACGCTACTCATGTCTGACTTGCTTTTTTTTTTTTTCAATCTACAACATACACCTTTGGCTAACTGTCTCTGCCTAATCTAATAAACTTTTTAAAATGGGCATTTTAATTAGAAGATAACTAAACAGCAAAGCTGGGAACTTCAAAGATGCACAGAAAGATCATTTTCTTAATGATAAGAAGATTCTCAGCTGGTTGAAGGGACTGGGAATACCAAGTCAAGGCAAAATGAATGCTGCTTGATAACAAGCTGCACATCACCGCCCTCAACCCAAGCAATGAAAATGTACATTATTTACATCTTAAATAATGAGGCTGCAAATAAAAGTCTGTTTTGCAAGATTTTTTTCCACTACTGTTTTTACTTGAACTCATTACCATAATCAGGATATTTTAAAATTTTTAAAGACATTTGTTTCTCTGTATCCAAAATTAGTCATAAATTCAGTGCTCGTATGCTAAGCACTAGAGACAAGCTTGTCAAATAACCCAAACCTGTCATCTAAAATGAGGAACCAAGTACCTGTATTCTGCAAAGTGAGTTTTATGGAGCAATATGGCATTTTATTAGGACAAAGGTCTAAGGATTAATGATGAATTCACTTCTGTTTTATATATATATATATATATTTCTAAATTTCTTTTGGATCACTGTATTTATTTTCCCAACTTCCATGCATTAAACAGGAAAGAACCTATATAAAATGTCCATGCAGATGACACACAAAATAATCACCAGGAGATAGTAAAGTCTTCTGAGGCCAAACGCATATAGGAAACCATAATTCAGAAACATGCATGAATAAAGTAATATCCTTTAAATATTTTAGATCATAATGAATAAGGAACAGTCCTTTTACCATGTTAAAGTAACAAAAGTAAAACTGGAAAAATCAGAACCAACATCAGACAGGAAAGGGAAGAAGTGCTAGGAACACATTCATTTTGACCTTACTGAATAATTGATGCCTATTGCCTTACGCTTGGAGCTTGATACACCATGACTGAAACAGCAACAATGATATCTGCTCTTTTATTAGTCTTTCTTGTTTCCTCGCTATCCTTTTCTGTATTAAATATTTAAGAACAGCTTTGGTTTTGGAAAATTAATATTTTTTTTTAAGAATTCTAAGTGTTACTTGAATGCTGTTACCTATTCTACTGTTATAGCACTTCGAAATCCTAGTCAGAGTACAAGGGTTGGGTGCAGTAGGTGCAGAAAGAGCAAGGTAAACACAGGTTCAAATATAGTTTCTCTGTGCAAGCATACATGAAGCAAAGGACTTCAGACAGAACCTTGGTGAAATAAGTTCCCAAGTAAGTATTTCTATGCTTTTATTCAGATACCATATCCATAGTCGATAAACTTTTGCCATCCTGAAGAAAAAACAGATTATGTATTCTTTGTTAGTCACTCTTGTTGACAGTTATTTTGTGGCTATTTTAATTTGGCATCCTTTCTTGCCATTCTGAATGGATCTGGAGTGCAATATATTGCAGTAGGCTTTGGTGAAAACCAAACCTATGTTTTTATATTTTAATCAGAAAAGGCTGAACCCCAGCTGTTGGGTAAATATATTCAGATTTATCTTCCATCATGTTCTGGGCCAAATTTCATCTCTAATGTAAGCAGGCAACAGTCCAGCCCTCCACTACACTTGCAACTCATTGGAACAGAGGATGAAATTTGGCATTCAGAGTTCACTTCCAAGCCCATTAGCAGTCCATATTTTCATTACAGATACTAAAAGAAATTACAATTTACCATGGAAGCCAATGAAGACAGAAGTGCTGACAGCTTTCTTAGCACATTCTGATTTCTGATTAGGAAATCTGCTCCATGTATAAAAATCAGCCTCTCCAAAAAAAACCCTAAAACAAAAACCTATAAATAAGGTCTTCCACTGTCTATTATAAGCACTATGGTATCTCTAATAAGTTTTATGAACAGTTGGCACCGCAAGTCCCTATTTCATTTCTCAGAGAGGCTGACACAGCTCAAGATAGTAAGACAATTCCCTTCTTTATAAGACAAACAGGATCATTTTTGTTGAATACACTCCCCCAAAGGAAATAAGCATTATTATTACCCTAACCCGACTCCCCAGTATTTACACCATACATGTATCCTACTACCAGAATTTGCCCACATGAATAAGTATCAGTGTTAAACAAGCCCCTGCCCTTCCAGCAAACTGCAGCTGGGTAGTGGAGGGGACATCTCAACTGCTGGGTCATTGGCATCCCTCAAGAGTATGCCATTGGGATAAAAGAGAAGGTAACCTACTTCTCTTCCAGCAACTGTCCCTTTTGTTTGTCCAATCGTTGTAAAATAGTAACCTGTGAATTGCCAAAACACATCTATTTACATAGCTATTGGTACAAGGTTTCCTTCAAAATTGTTTGTGCTTCCTCATAAACAAACTTCACCCAAGCACGCTGAGTTCCTAGGTTTTCTTGAGTCATCTATTTGAAAAAAAGGTCCACAGAACCTCTTCATTTTATTTTGATGCACTTACTGGATCATGCATGACAAATGAAAGGCTTGGGCTTGGTTGCTGGGGTTTTTTTTCATTTTTTTTTTTCTTTCCACTTGCTATAAATTCGTGGCTTGCATCACATTGTACAGAGCTGGGTGTTCTTTCTTAGTGCTTTTGTTCAGAATAAACAGAAAAACCTAGAATGCACAATGCCATTGACAATACATCAGAACAAAACTGCCAAGCACAGAACAAAAAACATCATGACCAGACCAAGTAAGAAGTAAAGCACATAGGCTAAATTACTTCACTAAGATCATTAAGACTATTTAAAGCATTTTATGAACAACGTCACCACCAAAATGTTATTTATGACCTACAACAGTCACCTAGTCCAGCTGCCTGACCACCAGGGCTGATCAAAAGTTAAACCATGTTATAAAGGGCCTTGTACAAATGTCTCTTGAATGCTGACAGGGGCATTGACTCTATCTCTAGGAAGCCTGTTGCAGTGTTTGACCACCCACTCAGTAAAGAAATGCTTCTTAATGGCCAGTTTAAACCTCCCTGAAACCAATCCTAAATTTAAGATTCCCAGATTATATCAAAATCCCATCAACCTAACTAAGCAAATATCTCTATTAGGAGAATATTTGACATTAACTATGATGAAATAAATGTCACAATCTACTTGATCATCAACGGCCTTTGAAAATTTTTTGTGTCAATGTCACTACTCTTTGAAATACAGTTAAAGGCAAATTATTATTTACTTGTATTCTGTACTCTGTTACAGGGACAGAGGTCTTGATTCCTCCAGAGGACATTCTGATACTCCTGAGTAATCCACCATTTAAGAGACTGGAGGTTTCATCTACTGTCTGAAACATGATGGCCACATAGTTCAAGATTAATGGAACCCTGCTCACTGCTCAAATGAAAAACAAAAAATAATAAAATCAAACTAAAACTCACCATCATCATAACTACCTTTTCTTTGTCCAAATCTCAGCTTGAAATCTGTGCTGCTTCCTTATGTTATCTGAAAGCTTTTGAACTAAGTGGCATAAGCAATCCTAATATGATTGGAACCTAAAATCATCCTTTTCATGTATGCTGTCAGCCCCAAAATCCAGTGGATTCTGTAGCGACGTGCTAGCTGAAAACATCAAAGAAATTTTTTTATGCCTTTATCAGTGTAGGT
The DNA here is from genome assembly GCA_013400055.1 of Nycticryphes semicollaris. Classification (NCBI taxonomy): domain Eukaryota; kingdom Metazoa; phylum Chordata; class Aves; order Charadriiformes; family Rostratulidae; genus Nycticryphes; species Nycticryphes semicollaris. The sequence goes on from VXBJ01003864.1 coordinate 1,366,975, forward strand.
CCCCACCATCCAGCTCTCTTCAAATCTCACTTGTGTCCTGTGGATGAACCATTATTGTTTCGAAGAAATAAAGAAGTAGAATGGTGAAGACTACTCTGGGTATAGGGCGTAGGACTAGATGGTGCAAACTATTTTTCTGGTTTCTGCAACTTCAGTTTCACTGACCAAGTGGTCAGAGCCACCCTACAGTTTGGATTTATTTAGTCTAAAAGACTAGTGTAATTCATAATCTTACATAAATACTTGGAAGCATTTATGGTCCCGTGCAGACCAGTTATATACTAGCATCAACACATTTTTTAATAACGGATAAAATTGCAATTATATAAAAATGCTGACCACCTGGGAAAGGAGGTCATTCAGGGGTCATCTGCTCCATTAGTAGTCATACATACCTTTAATCTGAGCCTTATTATAGATCAGCTAGAATCAGTTATTGTTGCATACAGACATTCATGTTAGTACAGGTTTCAATTGATCCCTCAGCCAAAGTTGAACCCACATTATGAAATTGTGTCAAATAATAAATGTCTCTTCAAAGGAGATGGCAGAGTGACGCTCTGAATTGTATTTAACAGTTCACATTACGGAACAGCATCAATGAAGCACCTGGTTTTCACCTACTGACATTTTCTTCAACATAAAACTTAAAAAAAATGCCTGCAATGTTAAAAAGTGACACAGATGACACTGGGACTTTCAGAAACATGACAAGACAGACGAGATTAAATCAGTCTGAGACCTGGGGAAGCACTATTCCTGAAAATGATGCTCTGTTTCTCTGTGACTGAAAACAACAAAAGAGGAATGATGGCACAAGTAGAAAGCATGAAAAGAGTATGTCTGTCACCCCACAAGAACATCTACCACCAGCCTACGATTCACATATCATAGAAGTAGGAAAAGCAAATAACTGTCAGTTGCTTTATTTTTAGATCTCTTATCAGCAAAAATAGACCACAAATACTCATATCTTACTGCATGGCAAGTAGTACGATATGAACATATGAACTACTGGAATTTTTAGCATCCAGAAAAAAAAAAATAATCAAACCCAAACCAAACTCGCCTAAGAAGCATCCACTCTTAGAACTTTGATTCATATAAGGCATTTATTACATTTAAGATAGCAGTTGCTATTTTACTTTTACTCCTACAGAACAGCCATAGCACAGAGATAGCTCTAGGGAATGATGTTGCTAGGAAAATGTGCTATTAGAAGACACATTCAGAGTATTACAGCGTATCAGAAGTCCTCCCTGTCATGCTTCCAATATGCATGAGAGCACGGTGTAATGGACACAAAAGCCTTTAATAAATAACAGGACCATTTAAAGAGGGATGGATATGTCTCATGCTGTTAGGTCTCAAAAACTTGTACTAGGCATATGCTCAACACTGAAATGCTTTTATTTATTTAGTTTTTCAATTAAAAAAAAAAAANAACCTAAATAATAGGTAGTAATAGACAGGAAATACTAAAGTGACCCTCCCATCTCTCTTCAACATTGCCTCTTGCTAGGCTGCTGGAAGACCTCTGTCTTCTAAAATCCTCTTTATGAGCCAAGAAATTTAGCCTGTGATGCACAACACCAAAACAAAGGTCAAGCCTTTTGTTTTAGGAGAATTACGGCTAAAACATTCAGTCAAGAAAGATGGGTGCGATTCCTTCCTATGCTTAAGCAGGACCCCAAACCTTCCAAGAAATAGCCCTGAGCTCAGATCATAACTGTCCGAGAAAAAGGTCATTCCTAACCTCTCGTTAGGAAGCTAAAAATCACACACACTTACACACAGAGACACAATCAGCAGCTTTAGGGGCAGCAAACATATCCACTTCTATAAGCAGAATAAAGAGGAGAAGAAAAGGGAATTGTAGAAATCCTGAAAGTATGCTACCGAATTCTTCTTTTACTTATGAAATGTAATCTTCAAAATGAGAACAAAGAACACTTAGAGATTAAAATCTTAAAGCATATTTGTGGCCACTTGTCTCTAGCAGGTCAAAATGCTTACAAATTTATATAAATGAATGCACACCAATACATGAGGTCAAAGAAAATGAAAAAGCAAAAAATAATAATTCAGCATTTTTAAGGAATCTTGCACGTTATGACAACAGATGAGAAACAAACAAAAAAAAAACCAGAACAAGACTCAAACGTAAAGTTATAAGTTTCTATTTAATTTCTTTTTTTTTTTGGGGGGGGGGGGTTCAGCAGGCAAGAGGTGACACTGAAATATGAAACAACTCCTCCGTATGATCCAAGAACTGTTACACCGATAGGCCTATTGAACTTTGAACAATGTTGTTGAAAAATGAATGTTCTTTAAATTTTTTTTTCCAGAAAAATCCTATCAACAGGCATGACTGTTATGGGAATAGTCAGGGTAACTTCATCGCTTCCCAAGTTCAGCAGCTTCACTGACTTTGATAAAATGAGAATGAATAAAACCCTGCAGAATCGGAGCTCGCCTCCTCCCAGGAACACCATCAGTATGGCTTTACTAAACAGATAGCCTTGATTGGTGTCAAAGTTCACTTTCTGAGGGGAAACAGCACAGATACAGCTCCAAAACATGCTAAAAGCTAATTCCTAAGTGGACAAGTCAATCTAAGATTTAAACTAATGACTTCAGAAAGTGTCAGTGACCAATGTATTCATTTGTTATACTTCTTTGCAAGCCCCTGGTTGCTCATTTTTACTAAAAAGTAATTAACTAAGTACAATAGAATGGTTTCCAGCCTATTAAGTTATTTTCATGGGAATTTAAATAAATTAGTTCTAATTAGACCTAATGAAATCTTTAAGAGTGCTGGGTTCAATTGCAGAAATTATTCCATTGCCTGTGAGTCCTATTTACTATAGTATCAGAACACATTCAAAACATTCTTTACATGTGAGGACTCAAATTAAAATCAAGATCTAAAAGTAAGTTCAGTGTATTTTCCCTCCTAGCTTCCATTGTTATGATAGTATTAGAACATGGGCAACAAAAAATCAAAACAAAGTACAAAATAAAGAGACAAGGAGGACTGTGATATTAATTATTGGAGAAATAGAAAGAAATGCAAATTTAAGAAAGCGGGATTTAACTTGGACTCCTACAGAGACCGGAAAATTAAGTCGAGAGATTTTTTTAACACTTCTGAGGGGTTCAGTACAAACGTTATATGTAAGAAATGTGGAAATAAAAACTTTGATTGCATTAACACAGAGAGGATCGCAAGACAATCAGCATTTCAGACAAAGGGAACGTCATCAAAAAGACAAAAGAACAAGTCAACAATATGAAGGCCAAATTTAAAATAAAACCTCCTTGTTTTTCCATCCGTGTCCCAAAAGACATCATGAACCACCAAGAGTGATTTAAAAAATTCTAGAGTTCCTATAAAAATAACAAACCTCTTCATAACTGCAGGTAATATTTATTGTTGTAGTAACAAAATACAGGCACATAAACACTGAATTAAGGAATAAGGCTGAAGTACATCTTGAAGGTTTGCTTGACATAAGTAGGCCGTTCTTAGCATGAGTTAGCAAATACTGTGAGCTTTTGGTTTTATCCAAGTTGGCTGCCAAACACAAACAAGGGCCTACTCTGCTGCAGGGGTATGCCATGTACCAAGACAAAGGCTCTTAGGCACGTACACGTGGCACAATCGTAGAGGTCAGCGCAATGTAATCTTGTAGAAGGAACTTATCTCTGACAAACAATGGGGGTCCAAGAGGGTGGTAGTGCATGGTAAGGAATTCTCGGAAAATAATGACTATGTTAATTAGTTCTCAAAAATAGCATTAATATGTATGTATAGTGTTCATATATGCTGTTAAACTAACTCTACCTGGCGTACACATTTGGAAGAGTGATCCCCTGTGGGTCCACCGCTGCAGTAAAGAATACCTGCTTAACAGTCATCCCCAACCACTGAGTCCTGATTTCATCTTTCATGACATCAGCACAGAGTCTTTTCTTTTGTTCTGCATTTTTTAATTCTTTACCTCCCTTCATTCTGTTTTGTTTTCTTATTTATATCATCATTGTTCTTAATTTTCACCCTTGTATGCCTTTCTCTGTTGTTTGGGGTTTTTTCCCCTCATTTCACAGTTCTTTCTTTTCTTACCCTCACTACCACATATCCACAATTCTTTCTCTCTCTTCGACTCTGAAGCAGCAGAACCCCAAGAAGTGCTGCCTCAGATAGTCTGTAGCCTCTTCCTGGAATTCCAGATAATTTTCAGTTAAATCTAGCAGGCCATAAAGATTAAATCTTCTCCAGCCAACAATACAAAGACAAATTTCAGTTCTGGAAGAATGTCACTGTTATATATATGCACATCTTACCTCTGAATCCTATCGCTCTATTCTTTATGCTCCCTTCACTAACACTACTGCTATACAGGGTCTCAGCTAAGTATATCCGTTGAACAATTAGGCAGCGAGCCTAAACTCACTACTTTCTTCCTCCTGGAAAGACTACTTTCTTTCTGATACAGTTTTAAACATTACTAAAACAGTCTTCCCAGTAATGTTCTCATTTACATACTCTCTCCCAAACCAGCAAACCTTTCCACTGGAAAGGCTATTTAAATGCATTCAAGGAGTCACTCCTTTGTTACACTACAAACAGGCAAGCTCCTCAACTACCTTTGTCCCAAAAGGTTTCAGACCACTGAACACGTTGAGGAGAATCAGCATACCTGTGCTGAATATTTTGAAAACTCTTTTTGCTTATCAGAAGCATCACTTCACTATTTTATGCATTGTCAGATGTTGTCAACAAGATTCTACAATCCCTACAACCCCTTCACGTTCCTTACATATGATTTTTAGTACTTAAAAGGAGTATTTTAATTTGCCAGAACTACCACAGCATGTTTTCAGGTGTAAAGTATACTAGGAAAAGTTGAAGATGGTTCTGTTGCAGGGAGACAAGGTGATCACCCCAATCAGTGTGCAGCATCCACTGAGCAGGTCCCTTCATGGATCTCAAAAAGTAGGTGATACAGATGAGATGTTTACCTTGAACACTACAAAGGATCTATTTTTCACTGACTAGAGAAAGATTCTGGACAGACTAGGTTTAAAAACATTAACAGGGACTATGACATTGATGAAGAAGGACTATTTTTCTGTAACTTCAAGACTAAGAAAAATGTAAGCCAGAGAAGACAGGTTAGAAGTGAAGAGACCCAAGAAGTTTTATTCTGGGTTTCTTGATATATTATGAAAATAATTGCTACACCACAACTGTGTAGGTTCTTTGTAGAATAATCAGTGTCTTCTGGTCAGAGTATCTCTAGTATTTACAAAGGTTATTTCAGAATTTGCTCAGCAGTTACCATATGATTAAGAGAGATGGCTGGAAGAAGAAAAAAAAATATCAAGAACTGAGCCTTTTTTTTCCCCCTCTGTTATTTCAGGTTCTTACTCAGTGGTTCCTTCTGCCTACTAAGATATAAGTGTATCAAAATGCCTACAGGTCTTTTTTTACACAGTATTTTTAAGGAGTATAAAAAGTCTAATCCATAATAATTGATTCTCTCCATGATACCAGTCAGTACTAAAAAAGGCTTAATTAGATTATCCTAAGATTAATAATGATTTTGATACTGTAGGCAAACCAACAACATGAGAACAGCATACAATGAAAAAAAGATAATTAAACATCTTCACAAACTCCCAGGTGCACTTAAGCTTATATTTTCATTCCTCAATGATTTAATCACAAAATTAAATTTCCAAATTGTAACACAGTCCTTTCAAAGCAATAGGAGAAACTTTCAACATTTGTCTGTGAAAGAAATTCTAGAAGAGAGGGAGCAAATACATACCTTGAGCAAAACACAAAAAAAAAGAACTGCGGCGTACAAAGCCCAGCAATCTGGCCAGCTGTGCTTACGTTCAGAAATTACTAAAATTTCAACTGATATCTTAAGCTATCTGACAGCCCTCGACTCCACAATGCTCCTTAGACCACCAAGAAAAAAAAAAAAAGTTGAAAATGCAAGTAACTATGTATGGCCAAGGTGTACTGAGTACTTGCAATTTAATAATTTAATTACCAATAGATCTCCCAGTTCATATAGCTTCTAAGTCTCTCTGAGAAGAAAGACATCCAGTCTAATCAAATATTACTTTTAATGTACTTGCTAGCGTGCTTCATTTAACAAAAGGTAATTAACAGAAAGAAAAAAGTACCCACGTTTTGCAATCATTTCTTTGTTGCAAGACCTGACATTCACTCCCTTTTTCCCTGAAATTTTTTGCCTATATAATTTCAATGACAGACATTATTTTTTCCAACTGCTATGAAAAGGAGATCCTACATCAACTGTCATTCATCAGTTACAGAAAACAGTATTCTATGCCAAAACAGAGAGGTAAGTACTCTAGAGAACATGTAGTACATACACAATTTACATACCATGAAAAGGCGCAAAACATCTTCAGAGAAATACTATAGTTTAACAGTCTGTAGAGACCTCTAAGGGTTTCATAGTCCCAGAGGCAAAAATTTCAAAGCAGCTGTATTGTCATTGCTTTCATATGCAGAGAAGTGACATTAATGCTGGTAGTTAAAGGAAACATGGTAATTCTTAAGTGCTGAAGTTCTAGGAAGGAAGTAATTTCTTTTAGTAAATTTACAGTTGCATCTTTAATTTCAGCTACAATAAATTAAGACAGGACCAACAAGACCATCTCTGAATATTATGGCAGATCGTGCAAAAGTTCTTGCTTGAAAGCCATGGTTTACATTGTAGCCAATGAACCACTCTTAACTGAACAACAGGAAGTCTATTTTGGTTTCTGGTCCTCAAATCTAAGCACCTTTTTTATTTTCAGAACACCAACATGAAAACATACAAACAAAGCCTCAGTACAGGGATAAACAAGGATTCCTAACTATCAATGAGTTACATTACTATTAAAAAGCCCACACCCTTTAAAACGTTCTAAGTAGCTACAATGAACAACTGCAAAATCTGACTTGAGACACACACAGCAGGAAACAGTGCTTGGACTTGATCCCTGCCCAATGAAAATCATGACTGTCCAGTAAAAAAGCAGTAAGACAGACACCAGATCTTCCATCTCACATTATAATATAGTAAACAATCCAGTAAAAGAAATATCATCTAGATAATTATTATTGCTTGCTTTGAATTATGAGATTGATTCAAGTCAGTTTACATGGTGGGCATCCAATAATGTGCAGAGTAAGTTGAAAGGCTTCTTTTAGTTTGCTCAGTCATCAATAGATTAAAAATAGGTTATCATTGTAGTGCACCCACCCAAAAAAAAGGTATGAGAGTCTTGCACAACAATAAAATGGATAATAACATGGACAAACACAGCTTTACATGTCATTTCTTTTGTATTCTTAAATGAAATGTTCTGTGCTTACCAAACTAAGGGTATGATCCATTTAACAAACAGTATTGAAATACTCTCCTGTGTTAGGAAGCAAATGGATAAATGCTTCTAAGAACTCCAAACTGGAAAAATAATTGCTAGGAGCAAACTTTTTAAAAACAATAAGTCTAGTATATGGTTTGTGTTATGAGTATCTTTATTTACAGATTGGGATCGGTTTGAAAATACATTTATTTGGATATGGATTTGAAATAAAACCTATATTTTAAACAAATAGATAAGTTAAAATCTACCAGTTCACAAACTAAACACTTGTTTCCACACCAGACAGAAGGTTCTGCTTTCAAAAATGCTTAAGACAGATCTGACTTTTGTACTTAAGAAACATTTCTAAAATTATTCTCTCAGGTTCAACACCATGTTTTATTAAATAAAATGACCTGTAGCATTTCTAAAACTTACTGCCTTGAAACTGGGTCCTGTGCAAGACTTCAGTGGATTCAGGGCAGAAAATATTTCTTGAGGTAGGGCAGATCACCTCATTATCTTCCATAAGTTTTACTTAAAATATATTTATTTACATTGACATATCCCCAAGCAATCCAATGGGCCTCAACCATTCTGTAATATATGCTAAACGAACATTTGAATCAAAATAATTTATAAATAACCCTCAAAGTCATTTGTGTAATTACAAGAATAAGCAAATACAGACCAATCAACCTAGAAACAAAACAGAAAATATGGTAAGGGGAAAGAAAGAAACTTCTGTAGAGGATTATTTTTGGTATGTATTTTTCTATTATTTATAGGACTGTGCACGTTTGAAAAATGAATCAAAGAAAATTATGAAATCCATATTCATAGACTGATCAAAAATATTACTGTAACTATCAGAAACAAGAATCAGTTATTGCTTCAAAAAGTTGAAGTATCACAGATTTCCGTGTACACAATTCATCGTAATTTTACTTAAACTACAATGTCAAAAATTAATTAATAGCCTCACTTTCTCATAGGTAATTGCTAGATACTGAGTTCAAGGGTCTTAGACACAAAAAGTAGGAGTCTTGCCTCTCAAGACAGGTGGTGCTTTATGCCAAATAGATGACTTGTCTGACTCTCTCTCCAATAATGTAGGTCATCTTTCCCCCAAAGGCATTTTTGCAATTTATTAATCATCATAACTGGAAAATTCCTATGTTAAAGCTTTACATTTATGCAAAGTTTTTGTAGATCTAAGTCCAGATATAGCTTTCAATTACTCAGAAAATCACCCGGAGTAGATCCATTGATTTCCAAGAGTTAGGTAGCCTAACCCAAAGACAACAGAATTCACTGCAGTTTCTCATTAATCTCATACCCTATAATCGATAGATCTTACTCTGAAAGATTCTGAATATTTTCTTATTTTGCAAATGCAATCTGACATAAAGCGTCACAGTCTATAGGTACTGACTGTATTTTACATGCACCAAAGCGACCGGGCTTAATTAAATGCTTGCTTACTCTAAACACTGACATAGACCTCTTTGGTCTTTCTTTAGCTTCCAAAAAGTCTCCAAGTAAATAACAATAATAATAGAAATATCACAGTTAAATTAGGCTTCAATATACATAATTCCATAAATAAAAAATAATTTTAAAAAATGCTTAGGCAGAACTCTATAATAAAGAAAATAAGCTTTAGGATACAGGTGAACAGAACTTCATAGCCCAAATTCAAGCTAATATTTACCTAGAATGTACATGTTTCCAAGAGCTCATATGAAATTATGGATTTAAGGTAGAATGGAATGTATGCCAAAGAAACCTTACGGGTTTTATGAATTTTGTAACCTCAGAACCAGCAAAATATTCTGGGTTTCATTCACCACAGCTGAAAGGAAGACAGAAATTTCAAATAATCCAGAACACAATTTGAAATGGGAATCTATAAACAATACTCAAGTAAAAAAAATAAAAAAAAAAAAACCAACACCAAAAAGTAAGATTATGCTGTTCTGATTTCTACTATGAGGGCCAGAAATAAGGATTTGGCCAATTGGCATAAAAAGTCTAAAATAAAATAATCAGGAAATGTGGAAATGTTGTTAATTGCTATATTTTAGCCAATTTGAATCTCTACAGACTTCCTTACAAACCTAAATGTCTCCAGTAAAATTGGTAGAATAAAGAGAACAAGAAGAACTGACACTATTTTGAACTTTCTGTCATAGTAAAAATTCGCATTTCAATAATTCTTACCTGTGTTGTAATCTATTCACAGCTTTTAAAGCCACTGAGATTTTTTTCTCTTACATTTTGTATTGAAATACCTTGATTAACTCAGAATTCCACAATTACTTTACAGAAAAGTCTTCACATTAGTAGCACATAAATAAAGTCTATCAAAATCAATACGATAACATCAGCGACAGAGTATGTGCTTTTTATTTGGACTTCAAAGCAGAGGTTTTAATACAGTAAATGCGTCAGAATTCGTAACAAAACTGTGCATCAACATGCTTGTATTTCCCCTTCCCTTCATTTCTTTCTTTCTTCAAATGTGTGTCTCTATTTCCTGATTGACAAATTTTTTTTTCATTCAAATATTAAAGTGCTACATCTGAGTTGATCGCATAGGCATGGAAGAGAAAGATAAGTGATACATCTTAGTACCTTTTCCTGTGAAATTACATTACCCTTCTGGGATACTGGATAGCAGGAAGCTGCAGATTCAAAGATCATTACACTGATTATTACCCTTTGTATTTATTTTCAGTGCTGCTAAAGCTTTACAGAAAATCTAATTTCTCTGAAGTTGCATTAATGTCAAAGACACCACTTTTGGGATGCCAAACTTCATTCCAACTGGCAGATAATGCACAAAAGGATCTAATATCAGTCACGGAGAATTATACAAAAGCTAAAGGTTTGGCATATTTGACAAAGAATTCAACCAGTGCTCTACTTCTAAATTACTGCTGGGTCTTTACTCTTCTATTCAGTTCATGTTTTACTAAGCAGGAAGAAGTAGTGTTCAGCAATGGAGTCAAGGTTGTGCTCAATCCTTCCTTATTCTGTTATCACTTGGGAGGTCTTTTATGACCAATACAGGTAACTTGTTCAATCTCAGCAACAATCACTTCAGAGGAAATGTTACAGGGCAAGTCTAAAGGAGGGGAAAAAAATCCAGCATAATCTCATTTCTGTGGACCAACCAGTATTCCAGTCAAAACAAGGCAGACAATAGGTCCTTTCTCTCTATTCCCACTCCAGTTTTTTAAAAAAACAAAACAAAACAAAATCTAAAAAAATTACAAGAGCAGCAACAGTAAACCATCTTCTCACTGATCTATGACAATGACTGGCTACTATTTCAATAATAAGCTTAAGTTTTCAAGTACAAACATTAAAAAAAAATTACATATTTGTATTATATAAAAGATCACCCAGTTGAACACATCTTGCCATAAACTGGGACATCTTTCACTAAATCAGTTTGACCCATTCAATCTGACCTTGAACATTTAACATCTTTGTCGGAGACATGGATAGTGGGACAGAGTGCACCCTCAGCAAGTTTGCCAATGACACCAAGCTTGGAGGCGTGGTGAACATGTGGGAGCAAAGAGATGCCATCCAGNTTGAAGAGAGACTTTTTGTCAGGAAGTGTAGTTGCAGGACAAGGGGTAACGGCTTTAAATTGGAAGAGGGGAGATTTAGATTAGATACCAGAAAAAAAGTTCTTTCCTGTGAGGGTGGTGAGGCATTGGAACTGGTTGCCCAGAGAAGTTGTGTCTGTCCCGTCCCTGGAAGTGTTTAAGGCCAGACTGGATGGGTCTTTGAGCAATCTCCTCTAGTGGTAGGTGTCCCTGCTGACGGCAGCGGGGTTGGAACTTCATGATCTTTAATGTCCCTTCCTACACTAACCATTCTATGATTCCATGATTTCCAGTGATGGGGCACCCACAACTTCTCTGGGCAACCTGTTGCAGTGCCTCACCACCCTTACATCTTTATGTCCAACCTAAATCTACCCTCTTTTAGTTCAAAACCATTACCTCTTGTCCAGTCACTACAGAGCCTGGTAAAAAGTCTCTCTCCACCTTTCTTATAAACCTGCTTTAGTATTGAAAAGCTGTAATAAGGTCTTCCCTGGGGCCTTCTCTTCTCCACGCTGAAGAACTCCAACTGTCTCAGCTTGTGTTCTTAGGAGATCCCTCTGGATTGTTAATGTTTTTGACCTAAGTTTTATCCACCTTAAACTGGCTATCTTTTGGCTATCGTTCACATGATGATAATATGAACCAATCTTGTTGAACCATGGAGTTTTAACTTCTGTTATGACTGCTTGAAGCCATCCTTCTTCTAGTGAGAGGTATATTTAAATTTAGTCTGATGAAACTCGACCTATAGTATAAACATGTACATCTTTGCTACTTTAAGCTAATCTTACAGCAAGTGAAAGAAAGTCATTAAAGAGAATGTAGATTTCACTTCATCTATAGTAGTCCCATAGACTTGTGTCTGTTCAGGTTCCTCAGGTAGTCACAAACCTGATCTTCTTCTGCAGTGGAAGAGACCTTTCTGCCCCAGTCCCTGCCTTGTGGTTCATTCACTCGAGAGGTGTGGGAAGAGAAGTTGCCAGTGAAGTGTGATTAAAAAAAGGTCTTGAGTACCTCAACCTTCTCCTTGTCCACTGTTACCAGTTACTCAAAGTACGTATAAATTCTGTCAGTAACCTTCTTCCAGACAAACACAATATCCAGTTAGGAGTATCAGCCCAAACTTACTTCAGTTTTGATTCTCTATACTGTATTTTAGACTTTTTGACTATCTAATTAGAAACAGTTTTCTACTTCACAGTCTGTTCCTGCTTTAACTCTTGGCATTTGGTAAGTAAGACACGGTTTTATTGCAGTGACCAAAGCCCTGTCTCTTCATCATAAGTTTACAGAAAAATACTATAAGTTTAAAATATCTCAACTGAAAGAGAAAGAAATTGACGGAAATATCATTCGGCCCTTAATTGAAAACATAACTATTGTTTGATAAGAGACAGCACAGAGAAAATATGTAAGAGGAGAACTATTCTCCTCTTACATTCCAACATTAGTAGAAAATAGCATAGAAGCAACTGTAATCTTATAACCCAGTAAAATATAGGGCTGCCACAGAATTTGTGTTAAACTAATAACAGCTCTATCACAGTATTCAGACATTCTAGAGTTTATATTTTAATAAAGGAAAAAAAATTGCCTATAGTTTTGACAATATTTACCCCAAAAGTACCTATACTGTACTGTTACCTGTATATATTTTATATGTTATATGGATACTATCACAAATCCTCCACACATATATTTCACAAATATTTTATCTAATTTCAACAACTCATCCACAGAAGCCTTTTTTTAACCCAGTGATTTCTCAGCTTTCTGTTTCTTCTGTTTCTTCAAGAAAAATGAACTTAGCTTCACTGAACTTATTGATTTTTTCTAGAAAGCTTCCGACATTAACATTTGCATGATGAAATGGGAAGCAACATTGCATGTCTCAGTAATATTGCTAAACACTGGGGTTTTCCCCTATATGCTTTTCAAGATTACAGTAAAATATCGTCACTTTTTAGGTAAATTGTTTCAGGTATTTAGACCTTCCAATTCAAGCACAATTCCTTATTTCATTCCTTTACTTTAATGCAGCATTTTTCCTTAGTTCCACATTTGAGATCTTAGAAGATGTGTCTCATGAATCAGAAGCAAAACTCCTTCAATAGTATTACCTGTAGCAATTCTATATAACTGTAAAATTATTAAATACATATATACAAAGTTCTGTAAAATTAGTGTAAAATGAAACATAATTTGTAACTTTGGAATAAGAAAAAGTGCGTGGACAATATTAGAACTGTAGATAAATTAGGATATGTCTATTCTGGTTTTCTTTCTTTTTTTTGTCCTCCTGCCTCTTACTAACAGGAAGTCTTACACCTAGAAAAAAAAATATTGCAACTGCAGCATTCTTGTATACGTGGACAACAAACACAACAAAAAAAGAGACCACAAAAGCTGTAAGCAAGCAATACTTTTTGTGACTAATCAATATAACGTATACCTTCTCCCTCAGAGATTGATCCAAAGTTCTAATCAAGTTAAAGATCACAGTGATTAAAAAAAAAACAAACAAACAAACCAAACACAACAACCACCAAAAACCACATGAGAAAACTCAGCAAAACCCCACATATTTCCACCTTTTTGGTGGAGACTGCAAGATGGACAGTGGACACAACTGAGCAGTCATACTGGAAGTCATCTTGTGTTTACATAGTAAACTACTGAAATAGCACTCTACAAAGAATAAAAACAACATATTGTTGAAAAATAAAGAATAACTATTACCGCTGATGATTTAAAAAACCACCTGTGATCTAAAACTCTAATCGAGAGTTCAAAAAATTTCCATGAACGGGTGGTGAGGGAACTATGTTTAAGCACGAGAAAGAAAATTTCTGGAATGGGAGTTATCCTGAGTCCAAATAATACATTTCCAAAGAACAGACTGATTTTAATGGCAAAGCAAACATTTAGTGTGCCCAAGCAACTTCATCCTAAGATACCATACATAGAAAACCCAAACTTATTTGAATATTAAAGCAATGCTTTGTATGTCATTACCTTAATGTGAAAATTGTAAATGTACACATTTCAGCGTTTATTTTAGACATAAACATAGAAGACATGCAATCTTTTAAAGCAAACTTCCTCAAAGTCATATGATCTTGATTTTAAATACTACTTCCTTTCAGCTGCATACTAGTATTGGGCATGTTTTATTAATATATTTTCTTGTCTTACGATGCTGTTCCCTGTCGTAAGATTGTCCTACCTTACCAAAAAGTTATAGTATTCCTAAAGCAGTCACCCTCAAGCTAGTAGTAGTATTCCACTACTAGTAGTCTTCTCGAAACACAGACATATACATTAAAAAAAAAAAGTCTGACTTTGGTGGACCACTATTCCAGTAATCCAACTTAAATCAGTTACAAGTTGAACTATCCTAGGCTGCAGATTTAGGAATGAACTGTACCAGTCTCAGCTTTTCAATGACCTTTCCTACCACCAAATGATTATCTTGTATCTTTCTAAGTACATCACACATATCAAAAGGCAAGAAGAAAGAACAGCTAATAAAAAAGTACAACAAAGCAATAAAATAACAATAAAAAAATAACCTACAGCACCTTGCCATTGTGCATGAAAGGACAGCAACATTTTTCATCGTGTTAAAAAAACTGTATGCCAGATAGCTTTCACAGATTTCTCCACCAGAGGTACACTGAAGGAGAAGACAGGTATCATAATGAGCTATCCTAACTGGGGGAATTTTAGACTGAAAATAGAAAAATACTAAGGAAGACTCACAGACCAAAGTTGATAGGGATTCCTGAAAATCTAGTCCTAGGCTGCTGAAAAGCAGGATTACCCTTCCACCTTGGACCAGGCTCCTCAGAGCTCCATCTGGCCCAGTCTTGTCAGACTCTGGGTAGCTTGTTCCAATCCCTAACACTCTCATGGTGAAGAATCTTCTCCTTTGTCCCTGTTACAGCTGGTGACTGTTTCCACTTGCCCCTTCATTGTGTCTCTTTAAAGAAAGCGTGGCTCTGTCTTCTCTCTAAATGCCTTTAGATGGAAAGACGTGGATGTCCAGCCTTCCTTTCTGCAGTCTAAACAAAACCCCTTGATCTCTTCTCCTCTTTCAGCATGCACTCCTACCCCTAACCATCTTGGCAGCCCTTTCATGGCTTCTACAGCCTGTCAAAATCTATTTCCTGCACTAGCAGGCCCAAAAATGGATCTTGATGAAAAAGAAGTTGAATTAGCAGTACATCCTTGTGGCAAAGATATTCATCCACACAGTGGACTGTGGTAGCAAGACTTTGGCCAGGACATGGAAGGATGTGCTTATTCCCCTCTGCCTAGCACCTGTGAGACCACACCTTGAGCACTGGGTTCCCCAGTGCAAGGAAAACATTGACATACTGGAGCAAGTACAGTATGGTTAGGTGCCCAGAGTGCGTGGAGACTGAGGAAAGAGTGAGAACTGATTTCCCCACCCTTAAGATCAAAACTCTGGGAAAGACCTTTCCGCCCTCTTTAATGGGAAGAGATAGAGAAGCCACAGCCAGACTCTTCTCAGAGGTTCACAGAGCTAAGAGAAGGGACTACAGATATAAAATGCAACACAGGAAATTCTGACTAGGTATAAGGAAAAAAGAGTATACCGTGAGAGGCATCAAATACTGGAACATTGTACAATTTCTATCCTTAGATATTTGAAATTTTTGAAACTGGACAGGGCAAGACCTGCAGAGTCTGATCTAACTGGCCCGTCTATGAGCAACAGGTTGTACAAGAGGTCCTCCTTCCCACACTAATTATGTCCATGATTCAATGTGTGATGCAAATTACAGGCAAAGCTAGTCCAAACATAAGCTGGCAACATTTCTCACAGGCCTGACTACACATCAAAGCAAAACTTCAAAACAAAGATGAAGGAGTATTAAGTAGTTCAGTGACTGTTTCTTTTCCGATGTCTCGTTGATTTTTTCCATGGCAAATGACTCATCTATTACTGATATATGTATGTCACATCAACTACATCACCCACTGAAAAAGCTTGTCTCTTCATTAGCATACTTTTAGATATTACTTTGAAAAATTGTATTAAAAATGTACACCTATAAAACTACATACTGAAAACTGATAAATATAAATTCAATTTCTTGGAAGAACTGGTTACCTTAGTTACCACACAAGCAGTTTAAAACAGTTTCTCTACTGCAGCAAGTGTTGGATTTTTTGCTACTACTCTTTCTTTTACTTCTGCAATGCAGCAGAAAAAAAAGACAAAAATATCACAACAAGCCTACAATTAAAAACGTTTGAGATGTCAGGCACTAACACGGGGATATTTTCACAAACAAAACACAGGAGATTTGAATTAGACTCTGGGATCTCACGGGCTGAAAGGCTCAGAGCTTCTAACTGCAACTGAAGTCAAAGGAGGTGCTTGAACATACTGAGCTTACATATTGATACCCACGGGTAAGTATTGGCTGCTCCAGGTGAAATATTAAGCATCAGTGGATATTTCAGACCTAAAATCCCCCCACTCATACTTTGTCCCTTACTATGGCGGTAAGAATGAAAATGGGGATATCTTCCATGACACTATACAAATAAATTAATTAAAGATTGTGAAGCTTTTAGGCACCGTAAAGATAATTGATACAGAAAAAAAGGTAGGGCAAAATAAAAATTCTGTCTATAGAGTGTGACTTAATACTTACTAATGAATGAGAAATGGGGTCATGCAGAGTGATGAAAAGAAAAAAAAAAATAATTAGCACTTACTCTTTGAATTTTGTCCTTCCTATAAAATGAATGAGAAATAGTTTCCATGGAAACACTTCATCCATATAGAATTACATTTCATACATAAAAGCAAGGGGATTAGAAGCGATATAAGGTAATACAGTTAGTCTAATTTCTGATATTTCCTAACTGTCAAATCCTTAATTATATTATTTTGTTATCAGGGTAATTAAGAAGGCTCTATTATAGTATTTTATTTCACTAATACCATTTATCTTGCAAACTACCTTCCAAAACATGACACTTCATCAACAGCTACTTTGCTTAACTTTTAGCACTGATTCTATACTACCTTGGACCTGATTTTATTTTTAGAATAATTAAGATGCAGACAGTGGGCAGATCATACATTAATAGTGCCTCTCATTTTCTTGCAATTGCTGGCTAATATTATCCTACTGTTTTCAAATCTTCTTCACAGTATGAAGCTATACTAATTAAAAACTGGTGTGTGCTTTATTCGCAAATATTTAAGGACTCAGATCAAATGTTTTGAATTCTCACAGATGAAAAATTCAGTATTCAATATCTTTTACAATCCAGCAAGCACTAGGCTGTCTCCTTTAGTATTTCCTATAATTTTTATAATTTTTCTTAGAGATTAAATTGTTTTAGGAATAAAACAGAGGGGACTTAATTAAGCATTTAAAACTTGATTTAAATATTTAAAACATGGCTTTACTTTCAAACTGAACTTGTTACAACTTTCAGATTAACCAAGATACAGAAAGTAAAATTATTTTAGATTCAAAGGAAATTTCTGTAAACAAATTCTATATTCTATTTCTAATTGTCAACTAATGCCCACACATTATTTCTATACAGTATTAACCATAACCTGCAAACTGTTCATACAACAAAATATATTCTTCATTAATGGTTTAATGAATGAGGCTCCTGAAATATATATTTATGACAGGCAGTTATAACTTAAACTACATCCTCTATTATGGACAAGTTCATTAATGAAAAAAATATAATTCTTACAAAGCATATTGCAGCCCTGGTATATAATTTTTTTTTTTATTATTACTTTTTTAAAGAAACAACAAGCTAGACTGAGAAAAACAAGGCTCTTGCATATATATTAGATACAGAAAAGTAATAAAATATCTTACAGAAACTATCTTCCAAAATAGGTAAAAGGAAGAAAAGAAAAGAAAACAAAGACTTTCTTCTAAAATCTTTTCACTAATCTGCAGAAATACTGAAATACCACAACTGTAATTATAGTGCTCGTGACTAGTACTAAAAAAAAAGAAAAGCAGAATTAAGGTTGACTGTCTTAATAATGCCTTCATTTAATATATTCAAATGTCACATTTAATCATAACATTTAGTTTTCCTTAATACTCAGCTTGACATGTCTCTAAAACCTCTTTATCCTGTATTATTAATACCATATCAAGCCATCTTTTATTTTTATACAGTTAACATTTTGCATAGATGCAAAAACATGACTATTCACTCACAAGTGTAAGCCTGAGATTAACAGTACAACTACCAAACCACCAAAGGTTATTTTATATAATCCCAATTATTTTCAGTTTTTCCTCTTCAAATTATAAGTGATCTTTCCAAGGTCTAGCAAAAAGGATCTGAATTTTATTAATGTGAAATTGTACTTCTATCACTTAAATCTTAGTTCCAAAACCCTGGGGTCAGGCATGAAGGGAGAACAGGGAAAAAAGTTGGAGAAAAAAGGGGAATATAGGACTCTACAGAAAAATAAATAGCCTAAACTTCTGTTTATGGTTGCAAACCTGAAACAACTGGTAGGCAAACCCAGCAAAGTTTTGGAATCACTGTTTTAGGTTCTGAAGTTTGAAAATTCTCGTGCAGTTCATGCAATATCATGCACAAAGTAAATAGAGTTTAAAATACCTCTCTATTCAACAAAGCATCAAATAATATCCAGAAAATACTTCTTCTGTATTGATATTTCAGAGGCATGAAACAAAAGTCCGTGCATGATAACTAGTTACGTATACACTGCGGTAATAAGCCATCTGAATTCTAATACATGATCCCACTGCAGGACTACACAGGTAACACATTTGTCCAAAGAGTACATTTAGAGGTTATAAACTCACAGCAATTTTTGGAGAATTACAATTAGTTCACTTACTATAATCTAAAATAATTAATTCTAGAATTCTCACAGCTGTTCCAAACAATCACTTTAGTTTCCAATATTAAGGTTGCAAAAAGATAGCTTTTTTGCCCAGAGCTGAGCAGAGGATGAAAATTACATTTCACAAGCAAGATTTTATAATTTAGCCTTTTTCTTAGTCTTTGCTTCTCAAAGACCTAAACCCTTTAGTAAGTTGACTAAATTTTTCCTCAAATATCACTTGTTTTGTCAAAGGTACAAAGAACTCTATTAACTCCAGAGACAATTTGTTTATTAGTCAATTTTTTAGCCATTGAATAAAATCTATGACTTCAGGTGCCTTAACAAGATTTTCTGTTATTTACATAAAACTTGCAGAATATTATTTAGCATGCTTTATCTGAAGAAAGAGGCTATCACAGAGCTTCTAAATTAAAAGAAAATCCTGTCAAAAAATAATGAACTAGCTGGATTGCAATTCCTGTGCATGATAAAGCAGGTGCAATTTGCTATTCATGACAATTTATTTTTAGATCAAATACAAAATCCTTAAAATAGAATCTATCTGTAAACAAATACAAAATGTACTGCACAGTCTTACAACTCCTGTTTATGAATGTAAAAAAAAACCACTTTAACTATTTTATCCACTGAAGCATAACCCCATTTCTTAAATTCGTTCGTGAAACAGGTTCCAATTTTTATTTATATAGAGGGAAGACACAGTTATAATTTCCGAGTACGTCAGTTCAGGAAAAATGGACTTTAAATGATCACAGTATTTTAAAAGTGTTTTTCAAATAAACCCTTTTGATTAATTTTTAAGATTTCCTGGCCAAGAAAGCATTTGCTAAATAGTATTTTCAAGCCAGCCAAACAGAACTGTAATGAGGTAGTTGAGGAAGATAAATCTCTGCAGTATGTCACCATACCGCTTTTATCTTTCAAAATTAATTTCCAAACTAAACTTATTGACAAAAAAATCAGATGTAGATTTATTTATTTATTTATTTCTCACTACTGCTCAAATCTTCTGACTCCAAGTTCACACATTTGACTTTCAGGGTAATGCTGATATAATTCAGTGATGTCGGCTTCTGCAGAACATGGCTTAGGATTGCAACAAGCTCATATAGATACCAGCAAACAACAATTTCTGTGTCATTTAACATCTAAAAAGGAATATTTGTACTGCAAAACTTGTTGCAGCCAGCTGAACACGTCAATATATATGTTCAAGTAATTTTAAACTGGTCTCCCACTTAAAACTGGCTGAGTTGTTTGTTTGTCTGTTTTTTTAGGTCCCTTCAAAGAGTGTGTCCAATAACAAGAACTTCTTGACATTCACAAAAGACTGAAAGGCAGCTTCATACTTTAGGCCAACAGCAGTGACCATCCATTAAAAGAACACATAATTACTAGTAATTTTGGTAGTTCAAATAAGTGCTTTTGCCATCAACACATTGCTAATGAGGCATAAAGATTACTGTTCCTCAGGAAACAAACCAAACCTTTAAGAATGCCTGTCATTCATGGGGACAAAAAAAAAACCCCAAACATCACCACCGCACCAAACAAAAAAAACCCAAGCAACCAAACAAAAAAAAAAACCCCAAACAAAACCCACTAAAACACTAAAAACACCAACAAAAAACCCAGAAAGGCTATAGCCAGAGATTAAATCCTGCTCCTGCAACCACAGCACCATAAGTGTAACTCTTTCTCAAATAAAACAAATTCTGAATAAATATTATACCAGATGGCCATCCTTCATTAAAGTAAAATACTAGCTCTTTTTGAATGTGGTAACAATGTTCCATAGAAGCGTGTCACAAGCATAAAAAGACAGAAGCTTTTCCACAAAAATTCTGGAAATAATTCTGTCTGAAATCTAAGCAGTTGCACAGTTCAGCTGTAAGATCATTCCACCTCTTATGTGTTTCTAATGCACAGTTTCAGATTGTGCCTTCACTTTCCAGTAGGCATAGTTGTCATGACAGAGCTGAAAAGTCAATTATCTATTGTACATGTTAATCCTTATCCTATAATTAAATACAAGGTTTGTTGATTAAAATCAAATTTGAGGTGGGTGGAAAAAATAGAAAATTGCACCGAATTGCCTGAAACCCAAGAAATGAAGATTAAATTGCTAGATTAGCAGAAGAAGGGTTTAGAAAAGCTGAGGAGTCACTGAAAAAGAAAAATTAATGGCAGAACCACAGCCAGTCTGAAGAAGGCTAATGTGTGAAAAGTGCCTTCAAAACCAGGTGTAGTCAAATCAGTGTTGGAGCAATGTGGAAAACTCAACACAAACTAACATCAGCTGCTTTGCATATGGTCCCTGCCAGGAGTGTGAAGCAGGGATGGGCTTTAGTTACTCTTTAGTTAGCAGAAAGGTGCACCAAGATTCTGTGTCTGATGTTCCCTGTCCCAGAAAGTAATAACTAGATCTCAGACCCGGAAATAATATATTAACTGACTAAACAAAGCAATAGAATGAGCGCAGTTCATGCCAAAATATAACTAACAATGTCACTCATGGCTGATAAAAGTTGGGAGTATGACATAAAGTTCTACGGATCAGGAAACAAAGGTAAAAGCAAGAAGCATGAATCTGGAACACCAAAAAGGAACGAAGCTGAAGCCTGGCAGTAATATGCATGATGCAAGAAGGTCCAAAAGCAGAGGCTTAATAAAAAAAGAACATTTAATCAACTACCAGCCAGTAATAAAATGGATAGGGTTTTGTTGAACTTTAAGTCCCAGCTCCAGATATTATGATCTTTTGTAAACAGCATTAGTCTTAGCAATTTGTCCTTCCTTCTAACTTGCATTTTTCAATTGAGCCTGGACTACAATAAAGACAACAGGGGTTCTGCCCTGTGCAATGGATCCGTTCAAGTTTTACCTACTGTTGTAGTAAAGCCCACCTGGAAGGTCTTGGGACTTGTCTACAAAAACTGAAGAGGTGCACTAAATCAGAGAAGTTACAGCTCCTGCCACTGCAGTTACTTCTCATCTAGTCGGGTGCATAAGAGACAGAACTGTACTCTTAAAAGCAATAAATTGTAATTATCTAAAATGATGTTACCACTTTGCCCGAACATGCCCCTGTGATTGTCTCTAACCTACTCCTCCCAGGAGCAGGAAGCCATACAACGGTCACTGTAGGTCATGAAGAAGGTTTGAGCAGAATATCTTGATGGTTGGAGAGACAGGCAGAGTCCATCTACCTGATGCAACTCCACGAAACACTTCTTTGCAAGAAGGAAATAAACAAAACATTATTAAAAAAAAAATTTATAAAAGAGGTAAGGCCACATATTATGGAATTTTAAGTACTCTTCTACTAAGTGGGTTACTTTAACATTATTTTCCACAGGCTCTCTTACAAATTATGTGCAATTTTTTTTTCCCTCCCAGGCCTCCACTCTTATTCTAAGGAATCTTACTACGTTCAGCAGCGGTGTATTATTACTGAGAAATCATTTGAGTTCTCAGTCATAAGAACTTATGTGGGAGTATTCACAGCTTACTGGTTAGGTTTTACAACGGAAATTCAAACACGGCATCTTCCTCCACACAAATACATATGCACACCTGCAATTGCCAACAGAGGTCCTCCCATTCTCCACAGCAGAGTGTTTCTATCTGTCTGTCAAGGAACAGAAGTAGTATGGGAAAGGGACAGATACAATGTAGCTTAACCTTTTAATAATGGTATTAATTTTCATTTTATAATCCATTAAATAAACCAAACCATTCATAAGTAGGAAAGCTTCCTTCTGAAAAATAAGAGAGTTTCTTCTGTGTAAAATGTGTAAGTTCTTCACTGACTACTGTAAGTGAAGTCAAACACTTATTAGGTTATTACTGACTGACTTATCATATGACCATTTTCGAACTATTTAAAAAAACCCAAACTCTAAACCTGTGAGAGCCAGCATTCTGGAAGTGCACCTTTAATCAAGTTAGCTACCTTTACTTCAATGTAAAAAATAACTCGCATACAGCTACAACACACGTTTCTTGTAAGTGCTTACTCAAATTCATGATTTGCTAACAACAACAACAACAACAAAAAAATCTTCCCCTACCTCCCCTCCTTTCACACATGAATAGAGCACATTATGCCTAATTGAAAACTGCAGTCAGAAAAGCAATCAGACTGACACGGTTAATAACAGGAGCTTCTCCTAAAGCATCATTATAGACTAAATTGGAATTGTGGTTTTCCTAAATATGAATTTTAGAACAAAGCGCCAAAAAAAAAATCAGAGTTGTTCTAGAAAAGTGATTTAACTTTTTTCCCCTCTCTTCTTCTGTTATAAGGCTGCCATCAGATACTGTTTTCTTCATCGTTTTTCAGACATTCGATTCTGGGCCACTAGTACCTTGTGCTCTCTCTATTCCTCCCCACCCTCCTCAGGAGAAAAACAGTGGTGGAAAACTACCGCACTAACAAAAAAAGAACATCAGGCTGGAAGAAAGCGGCTGAATTACAGAGGTCACACACAAAAACTACTGGATATTGACATCCTTGTCTAAAGTGATGGAGAATTTTTCTATAGAAAGAATGGCATTTTTAATAAAATTATCTTAATCTACATACTCAGACAAAAGAAAATCGAAGTTACCTAGCAAAGTGATTATGCACAGTAATGAAATGACTAATTTTTTTTGTTAATTTACACTGCAATTCCATTGTGCAATTACTGTAAACCAAGGTATAATTAAAATCTGCACACATGACCACACTGAACCTTATCAAGTTAAGGTACTGATGTCCACTCTACACTAATCTTTAAACAGAAAATACTACAATTCACAGTTCTCAGTATGCTGATACTCAGGTGTCCTCAACAGCCTTTCCTTTCTCCAAGTCTTTTTTGTCTGCCTCTGAAGCTATTTCCCCACAGGCTTTAGGAGTGAAAATACAATTTTACCACAGTAAAAAACAAATTTCTAAGTTATGAATACCTATTTATAGCCTTGCCAGCAATAAGGTAAGGTCCCAATTTCTCATAATTCTATATAGGGAAATGATATGACTGCTGCACTATGTTAAAAGAAAACTGATACCTGAGTTTAGTACATCACCTCTGTTTACAAGCATCCTGTCTAATGTGACTTTTTTTCAAACAATTAGTTATCTCTTCAATGTCTTCTTTATCCTGCTGTTTGTTTTCAGCTGTGTTTGGTATTGACCGCTCCATGAAACCACACTTACTATTTATTGCTAATGAAACCAGCAGCAAACAAATTGAGTTACAGAGAAATTAATCCAAGTGGACAATTAGGTATCTGTGCTAATTGTTTTTATTGTTTGACAGCTCCTTTATTTAGGCCATTGAAAGGAAAGAGTAACTCACCTGGCTGCCAAGAGCCAGAAAAGAACTTCATGTCTGAATAAAAGACAGATGCAACTTCTCATGTTTTTGAAAGCATTTCCACAAGAAAAAGTTCAGATCTTCAGTAAGATTTTTTTATTCAATTTGCCTTTGGATCTTTTTCAAATACTGTTGCTGCTACGTATGAGAGTTTAAGATGTTGGTTTTGTATCACCTATGGGTTTTATATCAAAATGGCACAGATGGTTTTATCTTGGTTTCTTTAATGATTACCATAAAAAAAGTGTTTACCACAATTATTGGATCACAAAATCCATCATTTTCTCCTGCCATAAAGACAAAATGCTGTACTATCTCTGTCCTCCGCAAAGAACAGTAAATAAATAAATAAATAAAAACCCATAACCAGTTTGGGAAAAAAACCCCACAACCAAACAAGAAAAACACCTACCCTCAGCACTTGCACTCTTCACTAACTGATTAACAAAAGCCTTCTTTGCAAAAATAGTACCATTTTATACCATTAAACTTAGCCACCCCTACTACTGGACTGAGCCTATTAACATTTAAGGGGACAAATTCTATATATTCCACTTACTTTTATTTCAAAAATGATACTTTCCCTTTACCTGTGCACCTGAAAACCAACCTTTCCACAGCTCAAGTTCAGCCATCAAGATTTCTGCCACAACTATTTACACTGCTACGAGGATTTATTTGGGTCCCGAAAATAATAAAATGTAAAAAAGTGGGATGAGAAAACAACTTCCAGGTAAACATTCTCTGCAGAAATCTTGTGAATTTTATTGGATCATAATGTGAATAAAGATTCTAATTAGGAAAGTTTCTTAGCTTGTTATAGTCATCCTATTAAATCCCCATTATGGTAGGGAATTGTGTTTTCACAGCAGAGGTGAGCATGCAAAAAATGTACTATTTATCATAAAACCTTGTAAATCCTAACAAATGAACACGCAAGGTTTATTTCCTCATTCTCCAATTAACCAAAAATATAAATCCCCATATGGCAAGTATGGATCATCCAAGTACTATTAGAACCACTGTCAGTTACCAAAGGCATAATCTTAGAATTGTTAAGCCTTTTTTTTTTTTCTTATACTAACTGTAATAAAACTACATTAATGTATAGATAATAGGGTAGTATGCAGTATTATGGGAAATCAAAAGCCAGAGTACTGCAAGAACCACCAAACTGGGAACAAATTCACCTAACACAGTGAAAGTAGATAAAAAACAAGAAAATATTAGATGGCACTATATAGTAAATAATTCATGACCTATTATCATTAAAGAGCGTGATAGTGGAAGAATGGGTGTCTGGAAGAAATGCACAGGATTTAAATAACCATTGTACTAGACATTATTGTAAGCAACAATAAAAGACTGTCCTTGAGCAAAGGAAAAAAAAAAACAAAACAACAACATCTTTTATAGTTACTTTTTCAGCTAGAATTGGCTATCTTTCATACACCTGATAATTTAAAAAGCTCTGTAAAATACCATCACACACAAAACCTTTCATGCAAGACAGACCTCACAGCAACAGACATTACACATACAGCACACACTGGAAAACATTGCAACTTCAATGCAAAATTATCAAAGAAAGGACTCCACATATATTTTAATCCTCCAGTAAACAGAGTTGATAGAATAAGGTATGTGTAATGCTTATTAACCACAGAGAAGCATTACATTTCATAAATTTTTAAAGTTAAACTTTGTATTAGCCAATGAGACCGGCACATAACAGACCACCATCCCTCATTTACACTCAGTTGTAAAAGACCTAATTTGTAGATAGAAGATGAAACAAGAAGCTGTTATTGAAGCCAAAACCGTAACAATTACATGCAAGAATACACAAAAGCAGCTAACAGTATGGGGGCACGTCAAGCTTCTATAGCTCTTTGCAACAGATCGAGTGCAGTCATTTAACCTGCAACTTGAGGAAGAGGGACCCAGGAGTCAGAGTTCACAAGTCTCTTAACACACTCAAGATTCATACTTGCGAACCATAAGGAACCATAAGAGAACTTTTCCTGCAGTTCTTCCTAACGGGGAATATCACCGGAACAATCTCACACAGCCTTTATGCCTTCCTGAATATTTCTATGACATCTCATAGGCGGGTTTTTAAACAGGACGTTAGGTGTTCGAACTCAAGTACACAATGCCAAGAAAATGCAAAACAGAACAGTCAGAAGCCTTTCATCCCACAGTCTTACGTCTGTGTATCATCTTGCAAATTGTTGTGGTTTTTCTCATCCTTAGATTATTGATAATTTTTGCACAACGGTTTGTGTCATTGTATCTAATTACATAATCAGAGTGAATTTAAGTAGCCAATAAATGAGAATATTTAATTACCGATGATTTATTGAGCCACAAACCATGACAGACTCTAGATGAGAAACGGCTTCAACAACGAGCCTTTTCTTTTCTGACACTAGAAAGTCTGAAAATTAGTTAGTAGTGAAGTAGTGGCGCAGTAGAGAAGATGTAAAAAGGAACTGAATTTCTGCAACAGAACTAAAAGAAATTTAGGGAAATGTACAAGGCAGGAGACGTGAGCACCTTTCTCTGGTCTGTCTGTATAGAATTGTGTGAAATAAAGCATCTAAACAGATTTTGTGTTTTAAAAAATAGCTCTGTAAAATCTTAAATAAATTGAATGAGAAAAAAGAACCCCACAAGTCTGAGGCATATTCCATTATAAAATTTATTACTGCTTTTAAATAATATCTGTTCCTTCCCTTCAATAATATCTGTTCCTTGCCACCCTTGAAAAACAGCTTCCTGTCGACTTCAGATTTTCATATTTAGCTAGGGAATCAAAAGAAACAGAAGCATGAATATCATTTGTATGCCTTCTAAAAATATATATACATATATATGATTAAAAATTTCCATAGAGCTCTTCTACATGAGGACACAACATTTGCATAGTTTGAGAAGCTGTTGTTTTCATCCATTAAAATAAAATATAATTTAATATATATAACATAATAGATATAAAATATAATTGAAGAATATTCTTCTATGAGTATGTGTTATTCACTGTAGGTTTTGATTCTCAAGAGAAATTTGAGTGCAGCAATCCCTAAAGACTCAGTCTCAAACATTTATCCCGAATGAACTCATTATATATTTCTGAACATTAATTCACAGAGCTTCACTTCTGTTATGTAGAGCCCTCCGAAAAGCTAAAAATAAATCAGTGGAAGATCAGATTTCACATATTTTGTTGCTGTTAAGCTTATCATGACATGAACTTCACTATGATTTAAACTTAGCTCATGTAAGCTGGACTGAGTTTGATAATGCATTTCCATGGGATTTTTCCCCCCACCTTATAAAACAAGCCTTTTATGATAATTAGAATAGCCTACCTTCTAAAAGTGTATAACATTTTAAATACTCTGGCTCTTCCCACCCCCATCCCCTTGATAACACAAGATGGCAAATGCAAAATTCTTTCCAATAATAAATTAGTACTTTATTGAGCATTAAACATCAAAATTCTTAGGTTTATAATCTATGTATATGATCAGGAAAAAAAAAAATCCCTTTAGTTTGAAAAGCCTCAAAACAACGACATAGCTAGCTACTTTGCTTTGCTTGCTAGATTAAAAATCAATCACTTTTTTTTTTTCTTTTTAAACTTTTAACTAGATCGCAATATTCTCTTTTTTTTTTTTTTTTTTTCTGCTTACACTGTTACACTGTTTTTAATTCCACCCAACCCCTTCCCCTGTTCTCAATTTTGCGGCTGTGTCAAAAATCAGCCATCAAATTGTAATACTTTTCAGTCAGTTCCAAATCGGTGTGAATTCACAATAAGAATCTGGAGACAAACTCCAGTTGGACTTTTTTATAAACCCATTCTTCTCCAGAAGACCCAAAGAACTAATTGTGCTTACATTGTATCAGTTATGTGTAGTTCCATGCACAGATACCTACATTTTTACAATACTTGAAAGAAGAAAAAACAGACTAGGAAGTAGCATTGGCATGAATGGTACAGTTTCCCCACATTTAAATTAATACCAAGTAGTTTTGCTTCAGTAACATGATACAGTCATATTCCACTCTTTCAAGCTATTCATAACAAGATTATACGTTGTCAGCCTGAATTTGAAGAAAGAGATGACATATAAAACAGCAAGTTCTTGGGAATAAATGAACATCCATTATTACAGAGAAACCAATTTTTCTTCTTAATTTAAGCATAAATTGACTATGCCCAAATTTAGGTCTCTTATACCAAATAATTTGTTAGTAAGATATTCAGTCCAGTTTAATAAAAATTTCTTGCCAACACATTTTTCCTGTTGTTGCTACCACCACAGTCAAAAACCTGAAAAATGTATCAGCCCAGGAGTTTAATAAAACATTAAAATATCAGGTTATGAAAAAACATCACAGCATTACACATAATATGCAAATAGAGATTCTCTGCAAAATGTTAACTAGGACTCACAGAATGGTTTGGGTTAGAAGGGACCTTACAGATCATTGAGTTGCCATGGCCAGGGACATCTCCCACTAGAAACGTGACTAAGTAGAAAAGGTTGTTTCAGTGAAGGAATAGGTGTTCCTGTTCAAGCATCACCAAAATTGATTAATTCAATCCCAATTGTCATGGCCCCCTTCACCCACCCCACTTCTTACTCACCCCAAAATCTGCTTAGCATTCATGTTAAAGTTGATAAATAACCCCCGAATCTCTCCGATTTCTCTACAACTTCTGCAAATACTCACCCTTGTCCTACAACTTCACGTTATTTCATTGTGATTTTTTATTAGTTTCTGATACATTCCACTCCTCCTCACCTTCCTTATAACTCAAAAATGTATCCAGCTTCTTTTACACTCATATCTAGCTCCCATAACCTTCCCATTTTTCCAGATGTTCATTCACTTTCCAAACACTACTTCATCTCCCAAGTTCCTCATCATAATTTTTCCTTATATTTGTTGATGCCGATACCGCAGTTCTTTTGGATTTTGTTTTAAACACATTTCGATTTTGTGATTTATTTTTATCTGTGAAGTTTACATGCATAATTCAGGCATATTGATTCATTGCATATCTTCCGTTTTTAAAAAAAGAAACAACAACAAACAGGCTATTCCAGCAGGGATTCAGAGCATCCATGTTACCAGCTTCTTTCTTTCAGTTCTCTTACTGACTCGACATTTGAAACAAATTTCTTTCTAAGATGTCACTAAGATTTCCTAGTAGACCACTGCAATTTTAGACAAACATATATTATCCTAACACATAAGAAAGTTTCTAAAGTGCAGTAGATATTTGGAATCAGCTGACACTATTTGCACCCGAACTTAAGACACTCTGGTCACTGCTATCCATGAAACATACAATGATGCAATAGCCAAAACAGTAGTTTAAATGTCGGCATTATAGGTCAATCTATCTCATCTTCAAATACAGCTCGAAAGAAACTGCTTTCAGTCTGGGAACACAGGTCAATGCATGACCTCGATCAGCTCTTCAATACAGCATTGAACTCCTCACTGTATTGGTTAGTAGCATCCTTGGAGTGCGATGAGGAATCTGAAGCTGTCGATATACTGGGCAACCAGAGAACTACTACAATTTTTTGACAGTCGAACTGCACGTGGTATGTAGGTATTCGGTGCTGGATAAACATTTTCATTCCCTCTAGGAAGAGAACAAGCACTGTTTACTATGTCCACTGCTAGTCCATAACTTCTATCGATAACTCTATCCTGTATATAAAGAGGAGGAAAGTGTTTTCTGCCTCCCACCGCTTTATTCTAAGTACAGTTACCACAGAAATATTAGAAATATATTAAAAAGTATTCCATGTGTATATTTTTCCTTATATCAAAAAACATAAGGCAGATAAAATCAAGATGATTAAAATTAAGCATATAAATCCATATTTAATTATCCCCAATCCTATCAACTCTTTTCTCATAAAAATTCTTTCAAATATATTTACGTACAGAAATGCATGTGTTTCTTCTCTATCTACATATAAAAATGCATTTCTGAAAATATATAAAGAATCCTGTTAGAGTGTTGAACATCCATTACTAAACTGAGAATTCTAATGTTCCCTCATATGAATGTGAACAGTGTGAGACAATATGTTCTTGCTGAAATCCCACAGAATTGACTAAACTGGAATAAAATTTCTTATCCGGTCTCAGCAGCTGCATTTCTTTATCTGGTCACCAAACCATGCAATGAATTTAAACAGCTTACTTGTGCATTCACTTGAATGAAAGATGGATAAGATTTGTTAATGAGAAAAATTAAACTTAACAGGCTGAAAAACTTTGTTGATTATAGTTATGCCCAGAAAGCCATATCACAGTTGGGCTTACTACATGTATGCAACAATAAAACCATCTCAGAGTTTATAGTCCAACAAGATAAAAGTGATGGTAACAGAAAGTCAATACATAGGCAAAAAGTTTTAATTTAATTCCTTTTTCCAGGAATAACAGTACCGGCGTACTGCATGTAGTGAGAACGTACTCTGCAGACAGGAGAGTTGGTCACTATTCTAATATCACTGTATCACATTTAATATCCTATCAAATATCATTACCTTCGTTTCAGTTTGGTTTAGACTCAAGCTATTCACAGCCAAAGGAAAGTAAACATTCTGCAAATTGCCTTCATCGTGCCATTAAGCAGCTTTCAGGTTTTTATAAGTATAGGTATGTATATCTACACAGATATACACGTATTCAGAGAGACAAAGAATCAAGACTACCTCAATCTGAAATGCCTAGATTTCAGCATTTGCTGGAAGTTGACTGCTTTACCTGATGAAATTAATTAAAAAAATTTTCACCATTATGTGAAAGTAACAGCAAAATGCAGTTATAACCCGCATAAATTAATGAAATATTTCATAGATATTGAAATATGCTTAGTAGGAAAGAAAACCCAAACAAACATGTTGTAAAGCCGTACGCATTTTGTTATGTTTATGTGCCCAAACTGTAAAATTCTGAGCAGGACTGTGGCATTATTATTCTATTATAATATCTATTCAATACATGTTACAACAACGATTCTTCCTTATGTGCACTTTAAATCTTTAATCAATAAAAAGGCATATGCACATGCTGAACTACAAACTATTAGGTTTTTACCATGAAAAAAAATATTATCAGAGTAGAGAAATTTAGCATGATTTTACAGAGTCAAGCAGTACAGCTGAAAATGGGGTGCTGAAAGGTAAGTATGCATATATATATGTGCATACAAATATGCATATCCATATACAATTATTGGAGTACACACACACGTATAAACTAGATAAACTTCTTGGTTTTCTCCAATAAATATGCAACTTTGCATGTGTTAGTAGCAAAATGATAAAGCGTGAGTCGCTGAGTTGACTCAGTTCTTATAGACACCGAAACAAAGCTATAAAAGAATTCTTTGAGGAGCAGTATCACGCATATATCTTTACCTTTCTAGTAGAAGTATGAAAGGAGAAACATGAGAAAACAAAACAGAGTTGGCATTCAAGTTTGAGGTACGTTGGTCTGCAACAATATCACCTGGAGCCTCTGCAGCAGAGGAAGGTACAAAGCAAAAAAAGGGCAGTCATGGAGGCTCATGCTTAAAGCTGCTTTCATGAAGAATTCTTCTTCTATGAACATTGCTCCAACTAAGACCTGTTACAAGATGCACATGTTTTTTAGCATCTGTGGCAAAAGATGTCTGCACAAAATGTCACTAACTTGCTATTATTTTTTTCATCTTTGTTATTCACATTTGCTCAGCCTTAGGATATTTTTTGGTTTGTTCCTTAGACATTAATAACTCATAATGGTATTAAGTTACTGAAATATTCACTTCAATATTAATAGTTGATAAAAAACACAAAAGTCATTTACATAAAACTCATGCTGGACATAAATTGGAAGTTTTGGTGAACTAAATTAAAATCAAGAAATATATAAATTCATCACAGACAGAATTCAAACTAAAGCAGAGACCACAGTCTAGTGTTACAGAACCTAAATTTAAGAACTGAATATAGCAAATAGTTTGTTGGGGGTTTTTCTCCACCCTCTTTATTTCTGGACTCTCTCCCACTTCATTTTTTTTAATCATTCTCAATCTCATTGTGACTTCGTCAGCTAGGGAGAAATAAGTCTTTAGCAAAAGCTGTTTAGAAGGGGTATTGCATTTTAGAAGTGAAACAGCATATGCTATGTGTTAGTAAGGAATGTTGCCCAATGACCAAGGCCCCAAACTCAGATGCAAGAAATCCAGGGACTGATTAATGTATTTCAAAACATATATTTCCAACATAAGGCTTATCTATAGCAAGAGTAACATTATTAACAGAAATATCAGTGGGGAAGACACCATGGTGATACGGGCTTGAGCTGGCTTGCTGGCCAAAAAATGTCCGATAGTGTGTTGTGCCATATTTGGGCTGTCATTGTGTTTCGAATTACACACCACTTTATCTCACTACTTCTACTGCTACCTGCTAAAATGTATGACATACCCGTGTTTGCTTGCCAGACCTACCCACAAACTTCATCACCTGTTTTTTCTTAATCTCAGTTCACAAGCAAAAATAATACTCTTCCTGGATTAGAAGAGGTATGGTGAAGATGAATAACACAAACCGAATAAAACGATAAAAACTGCTGAGGATGGAAGAAGAGAGACTGGGTCGGGGAAAGAAGAAAAAACAAGTTTTATAACTGAGTACATGAATACAGGTAAACATAAACAATTTTAAAATTCTTACAGCCACAAGGATTTACCATTTTTCAAGTGTGTTAGTGGTTATAAAACATGCATGATACACAATAAAACTGATTTGTCTTACTTAAAAGCTGTAATAAAATGTCAGCCTTGCTTTCTCAAGGGATCAACATTGTTATGCTATTTTCTCTCTCCAATTAATCTCAATCTAATAATACGTATTTAAAAACAGTGTCATGGTTAATGTTTAATTCATTAATAAAATCCTAGAAATTTGATTTGCTGGGGTTTGTGGAGGTTTTTTTTAAGTTTTCTTCTCCTTAGTAGTGTAATTTTATCCTGGTATATAAAGATCACACTGCTTCCCAGACAGGAATATTGTAAAAAGGCAGTGGAATGTTCATAATGGCAATTCTTGATATAAATATCCATAATTAGATTTCCTGCACAAATCTTATTCCATCATATTTAAATATTAAAATTTAAAATATTTAAATATTAAAATGACCACTGGCCACCTTCTCCTCGTACATCATACTATGGATTGTCAAAATAAATATCATACTCTCATGGTCAAAAAGTAGGTGCCAGCTAGTCACCTGCTTCACACTCCCTTTCTCTTCCCTAACCACTAAGGAAAAACCCACCTGATGCTGGAGCCTAAGTCCATCTTCCTTACAGTCTTTATAAAGTAGACTTTCATCAAAGCAAGGACTCAGGTCGTTTGTTTGATCCAAACCTGTCACTGATGCTATGCTTCGGTTTTCACTGAAATGAGAAGCTGCTAAGCCTTAGGTAAGAATCCTGAAGGTTATTCTCACTCTTTCCTCCAGTGGCTGGAAAAAAAACAACTTTTCTGTCTCTGGCCTGCAAACAGTGAAGCTTCTTCCTCCCTACTTTGCTGAAGCTGAGCACGGCTTCCTATATAATCATACAGAGCACATATGTTACAGGACAGTATCATGGCAATGGAAAAACTAGTCCCTCCCATCACACCATACAACCTTCCCCAAAGGGCTGTCATAAGAAATTATGAAATCACCTGAAACAAAATCTAATCCACAAAAGTAAAATTCTCCATCCAAACTCAAAAAAAAGAGCATCAGGAATCCACACTCTCCTTTCCTTATCTCCCTCCATTTCCATTTCAGAGCCTGTCCCTGTCTTCACTTTAGTTCTACATAGTTTATAAAGCAAATATATTTGAAAGCAAAACACCTGTATGTATAGGTATCACCCAGGACAGCAAGTAAAATAAATCTTTTCCGACTGGAACCCCTATTTACCTGCCCTTGTCACACTCCACACAGTAGCAGCACCATCAGTAACTGCAGTCAGATTTCTCCATCCTTTACCCAAAGCCAGCATACTTTTTCAGGTTACAGTTTGATGGTTTGTTGTTTGTATTTTTAATAAACACAGATCTGGCCTTAAAAATGGCTTCACTTAAAACTTTTGAATTAGTGAGCAGCTTTCTAAACAGGTATTTTAAAAGAAAGCAGTACACCGTGTGCCAATCAGAAGCCTACATAGAGAAACATCTGGAGAGTTCTTATAGACCTCTTTTCAGCCTCATATGCTCTTCCCTAAATTCTGCACAACAACACATTCAGGAAAATCATTTTATCAAAATCATCCGCTAATGCACAGAAACTTGACAATTTGTTTCAACTCTGTATACACAACAGCATAATGGCTGTTAAGATTACTAATTTTAAACCCTATTTCTCTTACTACTACTTAAAACAAGTTCATGTAAATAAGAGAAAATGTTTCTTACCATTGATGCTGGATAACAAACATTTGTAGTACTGTTTTCTACATTTTTGGAAACAACTTTTTTTTTTTTTTGCAAAAGCTNAATCATTCTCAATCTCATTGTGACTTCGTCAGCTAGGGAGAAATAAGTCTTTAGCAAAAGCTGTTTAGAAGGGGTATTGCATTTTAGAAGTGAAACAGCATATGCTATGTGTTAGTAAGGAATGTTGCCCAATGACCAAGGCCCCAAACTCAGATGCAAGAAATCCAGGGACTGATTAATGTATTTCAAAACATATATTTCCAACATAAGGCTTATCTATAGCAAGAGTAACATTATTAACAGAAATATCAGTGGGGAAGACACCATGGTGATACGGGCTTGAGCTGGCTTGCTGGCCAAAAAATGTCCGATAGTGTGTTGTGCCATATTTGGGCTGTCATTGTGTTTCGAATTACACACCACTTTATCTCACTACTTCTACTGCTACCTGCTAAAATGTATGACATACCCGTGTTTGCTTGCCAGACCTACCCACAAACTTCATCACCTGCTTTTTCTTAATCTCAGTTCACAAGCAAAAATAATACTCTTCCTGGATTAGAAGAGGTATGGTGAAGATGAATAACACAAACCGAATAAAACGATAAAAACTGCTGAGGATGGAAGAAGAGAGACTGGGTCGGGGAAAGAAGAAAAAACAAGTTTTATAACTGAGTACATGAATACAGGTAAACATAAACAATTTTAAAATTCTTACAGCCACAAGGATTTACCATTTTTCAAGTGTGTTAGTGGTTATAAAACATGCATGATACACAATAAAACTGATTTGTCTTACTTAAAAGCTGTAATAAAATGTCAGCCTTGCTTTCTCAAGGGATCAACATTGTTATGCTATTTTCTCTCTCCAATTAATCTCAATCTAATAATACGTATTTAAAAACAGTGTCATGGTTAATGTTTAATTCATTAATAAAATCCTAGAAATTTGATTTGCTGGGGTTTGTGGAGGTTTTTTTTAAGTTTTCTTCTCCTTAGTAGTGTAATTTTATCCTGGTATATAAAGATCACACTGCTTCCCAGACAGGAATATTGTAAAAAGGCAGTGGAATGTTCATAATGGCAATTCTTGATATAAATATCCATAATTAGATTTCCTGCACAAAACTTATTCCATCATATTTAAATATTAAAATTTAAAATATTTAAATATTAAAATGACCACTGGCCACCTTCTCCTCGTACATCATACTATGGATTGTCAAAATAAATATCATACTCTCATGGTCAAAAAGTAGGTGCCAGCTAGTCACCTGCTTCACACTCCCTTTCTCTTCCCTAACCACTAAGGAAAAACCCACCTGATGCTGGAGCCTAAGTCCATCTTCCTTACAGTCTTTATAAAGTAGACTTTCATCAAAGCAAGGACTCAGGTCGTTTGTTTGATCCAAACCTGTCACTGATGCTATGCTTCGGTTTTCACTGAAATGAGAAGCTGCTAAGCCTTAGGTAAGAATCCTGAAGGTTATTCTCACTCTTTCCTCCAGTGGCTGGAAAAAAAACAACTTTTCTGTCTCTGGCCTGCAAACAGTGAAGCTTCTTCCTCCCTACTTTGCTGAAGCTGAGCACGGCTTCCTATATAATCATACAGAGCACATATGTTACAGGACAGTATCATGGCAATGGAAAAACTAGTCCCTCCCATCACACCATACAACCTTCCCCAAAGGGCTGTCATAAGAAATTATGAAATCACCTGAAACAAAATCTAATCCACAAAAGTAAAATTCTCCATCCAAACTCAAAAAAAAGAGCATCAGGAATCCACACTCTCCTTTCCTTATCTCCCTCCATTTCCATTTCAGAGCCTGTCCCTGTCTTCACTTTAGTTCTACATAGTTTATAAAGCAAATATATTTGAAAGCAAAACACCTGTATGTATAGGTATCACCCAGGACAGCAAGTAAAATAAATCTTTTCCGACTGGAACCCCTATTTACCTGCCCTTGTCACACTCCACACAGTAGCAGCACCATCAGTAACTGCAGTCAGATTTCTCCATCCTTTACCCAAAGCCAGCATACTTTTTCAGGTTACAGTTTGATGGTTTGTTGTTTGTATTTTTAATAAACACAGATCTGGCCTTAAAAATGGCTTCACTTAAAACTTTTGAATTAGTGAGCAGCTTTCTAAACAGGTATTTTAAAAGAAAGCAGTACACCGTGTGCCAATCAGAAGCCTACATAGAGAAACATCTGGAGAGTTCTTATAGACCTCTTTTCAGCCTCATATGCTCTTCCCTAAATTCTGCACAACAACACATTCAGGAAAATCATTTTATCAAAATCATCCGCTAATGCACAGAAACTTGACAATTTGTTTCAACTCTGTATACACAACAGCATAATGGCTGTTAAGATTACTAATTTTAAACCCTATTTCTCTTACTACTACTTAAAACAAGTTCATGTAAATAAGAGAAAATGTTTCTTACCATTGATGCTGGATAACAAACATTTGTAGTACTGTTTTCTACATTTTTGGAAACAACTTTTTTTTTTTTTTTTGCAAAAGCTATCCTTATTTGGTAAAAAGTATAAAATACTTCGCACGAGACAAAAAGATTTAGTATAGTACATGGCACAGATGATTTTACTTTAGGTCTGAAAATAAGGTGTCTAGTCCCCACGCCTCACTGTCAAGAACACAAACATTCTCAGACTGAAAGAATTGTAACCTTATACTTTTCTAATGCACACACAATCATTGATGCTTTCAGTTAGGAAAAGTTAAATAACTAGTAGCTTTTAAAGTTTTTTTTTAATTAATTAAAAAACACCCAATGAAGAAATTTCTAAATTAAGGTCTGTCATACTAGTTTAACCAAACTATCTCCAAGAAATCTTCAGTCTTTTNTCATATTTAAATATTAAAATTTAAAATATTTAAATATTAAAATGACCACTGGCCACCTTCTCCTCGTACATCATACTATGGATTGTCAAAATAAATATCATACTCTCATGGTCAANAAATCTTCAGTCTATTATACAGATCAGATAACATGATCAAATGGATCCCTAGTGATATAGTTTATTACTCCAAGAAAAACACTACCATAATATTTAGT
The DNA here is from genome assembly GCA_013400055.1 of Nycticryphes semicollaris. NCBI lineage: Eukaryota > Metazoa > Chordata > Aves > Charadriiformes > Rostratulidae > Nycticryphes > Nycticryphes semicollaris. The sequence goes on from VXBJ01003864.1 coordinate 1,404,900, forward strand.
AATGGTCCCCATATGACGTGAGTATTTACACAGCAATGTAAAATCTCCCAAATCCAGGAGACCTCAAAACTCACAAAAGTAATGCAACCTTCCTTTAGGTAAAACCAAAATAAATTAAATGCCTCAAAATTCCT